>VMDR010000036.1:266558-388849 GCA_007922815.1 Macrotus californicus
CCACCCACCATCCATCAATCTATCCATCTACCATCCATCCATCCACCATCCATCCACCCACCATCAATCCATCCATCCACCATCCATGACCCACCATCCATCCACTCACCATCCATCCATCCACCATCCATCCATCCACCATCTATCCATCCATCCATCCATCCATCCACCATCCATCCATCCATCCACCTATCCATCCACCATCCATCCACCCACCATCAATCCATCCATCCACCATCCATCCACCATCCATCCATCCACCATCTACCCATCTGTCCATTCTGCACTTGGAAAGCAGAGAGAGATGCAGGAAGGAGCAGATGTGGCCTGCTCCCCAAAGTCACAAAGCATGGGTCCCTGGATGGCCCCCTGGGGTGTGAGAAGCAAGGTGCCAACGGAGCACACAGCCCTGGGAAGGGGATCCATCACTTCCCCCCACTCCCCAAAGGCTCTGTGGGAAATCTGGCCCAGAGATGGGGTGAAGGTGACTTGATGGCAGAGCGGGTGACTGTCCTCAAGTCCAGCATAGGCCCATTGACCCCTGAGGCTCCACCTACGTGTGCCCTAACTCTCAGGTTTGAAAGCCCCGAACGATGAACCCAGAGTTCCGAACTCTGCAGGCAGGCCTGTCCCCATTCAGATGGCTCTGCGGCTGGAGCTCCTCCAGAGTTCGGCCCGCGGGGGGCTCTGCTTCTGGCCGCGCACAGGCAGACCCCTTTCCGCACGTGTCACCCCCTGAAGCCCTTGGCCACCCGACTGCTGGTCTCCCCCCTTCTAGGGACACAGCAGATGCAGTCTGAGTCTCCCACAGTGGCCCAGCACGGGGCCCACCCCAGCAAATGGGGTGTCGCAGCTCAGCACCCCACCTGGCTCCCCGCCTGGCACCTGACCAGAGGCTCCACTCGGTGAGTCCCTGCCTCTCTCCAATTGTCACAAGCCCCTGGCTTGCGTTCTCCAGCAGCAGAGAAGGTGTGACAGGAGCGGTGGGTCTAAACCACACGTTTACACTGAGGAACGTGACTTCTAGTCCAAATTTCATCCCATTCGAATAAAATATTTTTCCTCTCAACTAGCAACTTGGTGTGTGAATACATGTCCTCCAAACACAGTGACAGGAAGGAAGAGGAGGCTTGGGGGCCATCGGGAGGCCGTCGTGAATGCCAGCACTTGGCGAGGGGCCTGGATGTGTCCCACCCAGCTCAGTGTCCCCGACCCCAGCGCACCAGCCAGGCACCAGGCGATGAGCAAGATCGGGCCCAGGGCAGGAACAGCAGGAACGCCGTGGCCAGGCACGGCGGGGTCACCACGGGCTCTACACTTGTGCTGCCCTGGCCCCCAGCCCCCTGGCTGCCCACCTTCCCCGCCGCCCACTCCCCACATTGCAGCAGACTGGACAGGTGACTGGCCACAGCCACCCTGGAAGCGTGAAGCCCCTTCATTTCCAGTGCCCACCTTTCCTGAAAATGTCAGTGCGTGTTTAAAATCCTTCTTCCCACAAATCTCCGAGTGGGTTTTCACACCAAAAAAACATGCCCATTTGTTTCATGAATGCTGCTCTCAGAGGGCGGGGATCTAGCCATGGCCCCCGCCCCACTGTGGAGAGGGGGAAACCGAGGCACGGTGCTCGGAATCCGTATGCTCTGGCTGTTCAAACGCACAGCCCAGACTGACAGGGGCCCTTACAGTCTTCACCCAAGCTCCTGCCTTCCGCTTTGAACCCTGGGTAGCCCCTTGGAAGATGCCCCTCCTCCCGCCCCCAGGGAGACCTCAGGGAACCCTTCAGTTCCTTCTGAAACATCAAATCAGAGCCAAGGAATTTCTGTCTGAAGCATGGAGGCACGTGTGAGACTGTCCACCCCAGTCATCCCCTAGTTTGGAGACCCCGACGGGACATAGCCTCTGAGGGCCTGGGCCTCCCCCGCGTCCCTCACACTTGTGGGGCCAGGCACAGGGACACACCCTGCCCTGGCGAAGCCGCAAACCCAGACCCCACACTGATCTAGCTCCCTGTACTCGGAGCTGCGGCTGCCACCCACTGACCTGGGAGCCAGCACGGCCCTCGGCTGGCCCTGACCTGGCACACGCTGCCTTTCACCTATAAAGCCGGCAATCCCAGCTCCGTGACTGCTCCGAGAGCATCTTCAGGTTGCCTCCTGTGACGTGACCCAAGCGCCCAGCTGCAGGCCCTGACACTCGCCCAGGGAGCCCCTCTCCCGGTGGGAGGTGCTGGAGGCCTGGAGCGGAGCCAGTGGATGCAGTCAGCAGGACAGCCCTGGGCTTGGGGGTGTCCATGCTTTGGGGGACAGGGCGGGAAGCTGGTGCCCAGGATGGGGCCGAGACGCCCAGCTGCAGCTGTGAGGACCACCCTCAGCGAGGCCCTGGCCTGCGGCCTCTGGGGCCAGCTCTGTGAGGCCGGCTGCCGGTCAATGTCACTGGTAGGCACTGCCCTGGCCCTTCCAGAGGGCACCCCAGGGTTTCTCTGCTCCAGGTGGCCTCTCAGGCAGGTGGCTCTGACTCCCAGAAGGCCTCTAGCAGCCTGGCCTTGACCTTGGAAGGGCCCTTTGCTCCCCCTCCCAGAGGCAGCCTTGTGCCCCCAACGTGTAAGCCCACCGCCTACTTGTAGGGTCTGAGAGTATTTGGTTTGTGTTCATGTGTGCGTGTGTGTGTGTCTACATGTAGGTGCACATGCATATATGTGTGTTGATGTATGTACATGTATGTGACGATGCATGCATGTATAAATAGACATGTCTCTGTGTGTGCTGTGTGCATGTGTGTTCACAGGCACCGATGTGCGTGCACATGTGCGCTGACACATGTGTGATGTGCGTGCATGTGTGCCTGCATGTGTGTGCATGTGCTGTGTTGTGTGTGTGTGCTCGCCCATTGGACACACAGGACTGTTGCATGACTCTCTACTCTGGGTCCCATTTCTCAATGGAATCCGAATGGGAGCCCTGTCCTTGGGCACCTGCAGGACACGGTGGAGGGTGACTCCGCCTCTGGCCAGCCTGGGCTTCTGCCCTCAAAGGGTGCTGGGGCGACACCAGGAGCCTGGACGGGGTCCCCACCCACAGCTGCAGCCCACCCAGTCCTGGGGCTGCGGGCACAGACCTTGGCCCCCAGCAGCCCCGACCAGAGGGCTTTCTCAGGGGCGTGCCCTGCACAGCCTCGCTGGTCCTCATCCGTCCCCCGCCCTTGTCCCCTATCTGTGTGCCACAAGGACAAGCCCCGCATGTCCCCGCAGCTGCTTCAGCATGGAGCCAGAGCTGGCTTCCCCTCGTCCTGTGTTACAGATGCGCGAACCAGGGCTCAGTGAGGAGTCTTCTCGGAAGGGCACAGCGGGGGGGCTCCCAAGTCACCGCCTGCAGTCCCTTGGCTCACACCCGAGAGCTGCCTGGTCCCCTTGGAGTTTAAGTCTTGTGTCCTGCGCACTCGAGGCCCCATAAACGATGCCATCACGTCACCCCGGTAGCCCTTGGCAGAGAGGTGGCACCAGCCCAACTGGCCTGGGGAACGCGGGCTGCAGCTGGTCCCCCCTCAGATGTCCAGGCCAAGCCCATTCATCACACAGGTGCACTGATGCCAACCCCAGGTCCAGCGGCCCCACGCAGCCTCCCTGTGGTGGCCCAAGCTACCTGCCTGGAGAAGAGATGCCACTCTGCTCACACCATCCCTCACTCTGAGTCTCTACTTTTCTCCTTTTCACACCTATTTCTGCCCCTGCCAGGTCAGAAGGCCCTGCCCAGCCTCTGGAGGCTCTGCCACCGTCCCCGGCACCATTACACCTGCTCAGCTCGGCTGCCGGCCTCGGTGCCCGGGGATCAGGGGAGCCATCAGCGGTCTGGCTTCCTGCCGCAGACCCCGAGCAGCCCGAGAAGCCGTCGGCAGCTGGGACACAGTAGGACACACGGTGTCCTTGGTCTTCGCTGAGCCGGGAGCATTTTGCTGAGGGAATCACACTTCTGCCCTTTCCGATAATGAGATTGAATCGAGCCCACAGTGCGGCTCAGAGCGAAGGGAACTACGGAGTTCTCGGGGACAGCTTTGCGACCTTGGGGACTGTGGGGACAGAGGACATCCGGTTCGCCCAAATCAGGGCGTGTGTGTGCCGTCAGCCCTCGGCCCCTCTTCCCGAGCCACTTCATCTGCACCTTCCTGTCGGCAGACACCAGCCCCACACCGCGGCCCGGGTCCCACGCTCGGCTCTTCCTGTGACTTCATGGCCTGATGTTCGCCAGAGCACTTCACGCTTGTCAAGGGGAGCACACTTAATGTGAGAAGACAAACCCTTCCCGTGGAGGCTGCAGGAGGTGTGGTGGGCCAGCGTGCTGCCTGCAGAGCGCAGCCAGCAGGGAGGCACCCACCTCCTGGCCGCCAGTGGGATCTGGCCACAGATCCGCACAGTCACTGCCAAAGGCAGCCCTGTCTAGTCAGTGTGCCCACCCACGGGGCAGAGGGAGGGCGGCAGCGGGCAGCGCGGGGACTCTGGAGGCCAGCTCGCCTGGGCGTCCATCCTAACCAAGTGAAACTCAGGAGCGGTCCCTAAAGCATTGAGCCTCGGTTTCCTGGTCCGTATGAGGAGGGGGAGCCACGCTGGGGTGGGGGGGTGAGCCCCCTGCCTCCGCACACAGGACCGCCGTGCCCAGGGGCTCGGCGTCTGTACACACCGAACCCGGGACCTGCGGGCACAGATGGAACCCGTCCACCCGGCAAAGCTTCCCCCGGGGACCTGGCAGCTTCGGATGTGACTGGAGCACGGTGGCCAGGGGACGCTGGGCCCCTTCCACGAGCCAGCCCCTGACGCTCTGCGAGTCCACTTCACACATCAAAGGCCCCCCGACAGCCCCTTTCAAGCTCTCGTGCCGAACTCATCACACCGAAGACCTGGCTGCAATGTTTTCAGTCTGTGAGTCACACCAGGGAACAGCAAAGGCCGCAGCACAGGTCAAGGTCACGTCCTCTGTGATGTTTGGAGGCCCCGTGGAGCCTGGGAGGGAGTTTCACGCTATGCACGCAAGTATTAGAGAGATATCTCCACAGGGCCGGAAACCACTGTCTGCTGCCCCTGCCCGGTCCCTCCTCCCTGGCCCCTGTCTGTGGCTCCCCCTCCACATCACAGCCTGGGTCCTCACCCAGTTCTCACCTGCACCGCCAGCCTGCTGCTGCTCCAGGGTGTCCGGAGTCCCGGCTACTAACACCTGCATGGGTGCAGGCTGCAAAAGCCTCACCTGAGTCTCCCTGCTGGGGGGCAGGAGGGGGCGAGGGCACAGGGACAGGGTGGGGGTGGTCAGGTCCCAGCTTCACCACACCCCGAGGCTGGCTGCTGTGAGCGAGCTGAGAGGAGAGACTTCACCCCCAGACTGAGAAACAGGGCAGCAGAGCAAGTGTCGGGCTCGGCGGACAGACCCTCTTCCTCAAAAACCCACCAGACTCTGTAAAGAGCACGGGTCTCAGCCCCCTCCCTGCTGGTTGTGTGGCCCTGGACTTGTAGCTGACCTGCCCACAGACACACACAGAGGCCTGGCCTGTTACCTAGGCAACACAAGAGTGAAGCTGTGCCTCCTTCTGCTGCTGAAGTTTCAGACCAGCAGGCCCGCGGGGACACATACTTTGTGACAAGTACCCCAGAGGAAGGAACAGGGACCTCTGTACAACCCCAGACAGAGGGGAGGCAGAGACCACCAGCGGCCTGGGCACTAGATGCCTCCCTCACCCGCCGTGGGGCCTGATGCATGGGCCTGACATGCGTCACTTAATCTACCCAGGACTCTGCTTGTTCATTCATAAAGGGAGATAATGAGATCTGCCTCACAGCAGTGTCCTGAGGGCTGAGGGTGAGGGTCCCTGCAGCACACTCCGTGGGCCCGAACAGAGCGAGGCCAAAATAAACAGCAACCACCACGTCCACCATCACCGTCATGGGGCCCTTGACCCCTGACGTGGACTCAACAGCCTCCCCCACATGTGGGTGGTCAGCTCTGACTGTTCATCCCTTCGCCCACCCCACCAGCACTTGCAGCCCGTCTATGATGAGGCTTACGGACACAAAGATGAATGACCCGTGTTCCCGACCCCAAATCTCAACCTCCTAGTGCTTCCTCAGGAGGCCCCCAAAGTGACCGGACTAACTACCGGGGGAGGCCTCGGAAGGCCTCCTGGAGGGGTGGCCTCAGAGCTGGGCCCTGGTGGAGGGGTGGATGCTACACGTTCACCCCCATGAACGTTCCACTCGTGGGGTTCGCTCTGCTGCCTCCTCATCCTGCCCCCTGGGTGAGACTCTCCAGCCTCGGGCACCGACCCCCCATCCTGCCCGCCCCATCTGAGGCTCAGACCCAGGGCTGTCACTCAGCCTCGGCTGGGCGAGGTCCAGACCCTTGGTCACCTGCCGTCTGCTCCGAACACGGCACTGCGGTGTCATGCCGCCCCGCAGTTGCTAACGGACCGACCCGCAAGCCCCCAGGTCCTTCCTGCAGGAAATGCTTCGCTCCTGCTGTCCTGCTCTGGCACAGCTGACCGCTGGGAACCAGGTGCAGAAATGCACGTCGGCCCTCACTGAATTCCACTTCCTTAGTTCCAGAACATGGCCTCAGCCAGGAGACCGTCCCGGGCTGCCTCCTGCCAACCAGGGCCATCACTTGGCATCCCTGACAGTCAGACCTGACTCAGGGTCTTTCTGCAAACCCACAGCCACCAGGGGGGTCCTCGCAGCCCATCGCCCATCCCACCCAGGCCTCAGGTGTCTGAGCCGGCAGCGGCCAGGCCGGGCAGGATCCTTGGCATGTGGAGGCCCAGGCGCCTGGCCTTCCCAGGGCCAAGAGCTTCCGCACGAAGCCAGCACGGCCTGGGCAGGAGCGTGAATCTGGGGAAGATTTTCCATGTTCTCAGAGCGAGACTCTCAGCAGACACAGTGAAAGCCGCCAGCAAACGCACTGCCCGACTCAGCTGGGCCGCCCTCCAACCCCGGGACACACACTCGGGGGGGCACCCCTCGCCCGTCTCAGAGACTTTCTCCCAAGGCCACCAGAGGGCTTCCAGGATGGTCAGAACCCCACAGCCTGGGACAGTCCCTCCCACCCCACACACTCACGGCTGCGACCCGTGAGCAGGCCCTTCGCAGGGCAGGCTGAATTCCGGCTGCTCCCCCTCCCGCTGGGCTCACAGACCTCCCGATCTCCCATCTGCGAAGCAGAGGAAGAAGTGACAGGAAGGGTCATCGCTGTGGTCATTGTGACTCAAATGTTAACCAACGTCCCCCCTGGTGCGGTCAGGCGACCATGTGCCCGCAGTGCAGACCGCAGCTGAGGGCTCGGTCAGGTGTCCCACCTGTCGTCCCCACCACCAGCCAGTTAGCCCCGTTTTCCTAGACCGGCCCAAGGCCCTGCTCATGGTAAGTGGGGGCCAGGCTCCGTAGCTGCCCAAGGCCCCCTGCGTGACACGCCCTCCAGCCGCCCCCAGCGCGGCTCCCAGGCTTGGGCGGGCGGGCTCCCCTCCCCCACCCCCACTACCGCTGAGATCTGGGGACAGCGTCCAGAGCTTCAGGCCACCCCTCCAGGAAAGCCGCCCACCCTCTGCCCCTCCTGACACGACCCAGCTGTCCCTGCGTCTGCGCCCTCCCCTCTGGAGCCACGGAAGCATTTCAGATCCCCACACAGGGACACCCCTCCTGCAGCCCCGGGGGCTGATCCTCCCAAGGGACCCACACTTTGGAATGAAGTCCACAGTGACATCATTCCACAGGACTGGGCTTGAGGCATCCTGTCAGCCCATCTGGACCAGGCCACAGGAGGTGCAGGGCCTGGTGACTCCGGGGGGTGTCTCTGGACCCCTCCTCACCAGGCCCCCTGGGTAGAGACAGCCAACCCAGCTGCTGGGCTGCACACAGACTGCGAGCCCCCAGCGCCACCCAGGCCAGCAGGGACATGTCCTCAGAGCTTGCCACCCACCCCGGCCCCCTGAGGCACAAGTCCAGAGAAAAGCCCCTTGGTACAAACATCCACAGGAGACCGCTCCATGTCCCCATGTCACCCGCTCCCACCTGCCCCTGCTGAGCAGCCACACCTTCCCAAAGCCCAGCTGGCCATGGGCCCGCAGCCAGCAGGCTGCCTGCCACCTGCACCAGGCAGGAGTCCAAGCCAAGGGACAGTGAGGTCACTGATCAGACAGGGAAGGCCACTGTCCCTGCAGACAGCTGGTGCTGGCTCTTCCTAGAAAGTTCCCGGTCTGCAGAGACCCCACAGGCCAGGGCATCTCCGGGGCTATGGTGGCAGAGCGGCCGCCCGGGACCCACACCGGGCCAGGGAAGGCCACGACCAGGTTTCTGAGGATCCAGTTTCCGTGGCCGGGTGGACAGAGATGCAGGGGCTACTGTGACCGTCACACCTGAAGTCCATCACAACGTCAGGACAGGACCGTCGGGCTCTGAGCAGCCGCAGGTCTGGGGTCCAGCTCCCCCTCACTGTGGTTTTGCTGGGTGACCTTCGGCAGGTTACTCACCCTCCCTGGTGCAGTACACTAACAAGCATCCCCAAGCTCACCAATGTCACCTGCTTCACCTGCACCAGCAAGAGCTCCATCTCACTCTGTGCGACCCCCAGGCTCCCCGGAGAGCCCCGAAGCCGCCCCCTGCCTGGCGGAGCACGGCCCTGCCGCCCTGCAGCTCAGCCTGAGTCTCTGGTCAGACGCGTGGCTGGGTGCAGTGCCATAACTGGCAAAATTTGGCGGAGCCAGGCGCAGTCCACCCTGCCGTCGCACAGGCTCGGGCATCCCGGAACCCTGCTCTGCGCAAGGGCCACCAGGCTCAGCAGGACCCGCAGACCTGCCTCCCCAGCCTTCAGCCGGCTCCACGCACAGGCAGTGGTTCTGACGGCTCCTCGGTTACCCACACCGGGCTCCAGCCCCCTCCGCCACCTGCTCCACGCTGGGTCAGTAACAAGAACAGCTCACGCCCTCGGGCGTGTGGTCCGTCTGAAGAAGGCACAGGCCAGGTGGGTGGCATCCGGCCTCACTCATTCTGGCCCCAGCTCTACAAAGCTGCCACGCCCGCGATCCCACCTTACAGGTGGCACAGCTGAGGGACAGAGACGTCCCAGCACACAAGAAAGTGGACTGGGGACCCAGGGACCGCACACAAGCCAGCGCCCCCCAGGTCACAGGTATGTCCCCCCGGCCCCGTCGTGACAGAGAAACAAGCCTCCAGCAGACACTGGAGCCCAAAGAACCGTCAGCACCTTTACGGCAGGACCGGGGGGTCAGCCTGCGTCCTCTCCCACCCAGTGTCCCCGGCGGGGCCACAGGGACCAGACAGCACCTGTCCAGCCTGGTGGCCCCACTGCCGCGCAGACGCACGGACCGAGGGCCCTGCCTCTGTGTGAGCTGCGGAGAAGCGAGGGCTGGCTGGACGTGAGCAGGCCACTGGAACGCGGACACTCGAGCGTGGCCGAGCATGCGAGCCAGCCAGGGGACTCACGCTGGCCCTTGAGGATTTCGGGAGCAAATGTTGCCTGTACTGTCCTGCCTCTGGGATCCGAGAGCCAGGGGCAGCCTCGGAGACCACCTCGCCTGGCGGTCTCCAAACACACTCGAGCCACCTCCACAGTGCGGCACGCAACAGCCGGAGGCCAGCAGAGGAGTCCCCAACGTGCCTTCCGGAATGTAGGCTCCAGGGCCTGCCGCAGCCCCTCGGGAGGCGGGCCTGAGGCGTCTGACCATTCGCAGGCACCGAGGGTCCAATGCGCCCCAGCACCTGGTAGCACTGGGTGCCAGCGGCGGTCGTCTCCACCCGGCAGTGGGAGCGAGCCCTCCAATGCCGCCTGATGCTGAACCCGAGTCGATGAAGGAGAGAAAATGTGGGCCCCCCAAGGGGTTTTCTGGAGTGCGGCTCCCAGGGCCCGCTCTGTCCAGCTTCTGCGGCATTTCTAGAACAGCCGGGCTCCGGGCTGGGCACAACAGGCACCACTAACGTAGAACGGCCCTGAAGCGTGGCCGCACCTGTCCTTCCTGAAGCTCCCACTCGCTGGCCAAGCTCTGACCCCACATCCACCCTGACGGCCCTCAGGTGTCAGAAGGCCAGAGTCCTGCCCAAGCTGGTCCCCGGAAGACAGGAATATCGGTCCCCTTGGATGAGGGTGGCCCCCAACACCCTCACGGGTCTGCTCCATCCCACAGGCCACAAACACCCCTTAGGACGCAGCAGAGACCTCAGAGCAACAGAAATCACGGCCACGGCAGCACGCCAGCCGTCCCCGACAGAGGAGACAGGCCTGCCACCGCAGTGGCTCCCTCCAGGCAGTGGCTGCCCACCAGCGTCTGTCCGGGCGGCGTGTGGGGCAGCCGGCTCCCCTGCTCACCTCAAACACGTCCTCGTCCAGGATCCGGGTGCCGAACACGACAATGCCGTTGGTATCTATGATGGGGTGGTCACTGCGGTCGAGGAACTGGGTGACCTTCTTTCTGCAGTCCAGGATCAAGGTGACATTTTTCCTGTGGACGCTGAGCGCGACTCGGTGCCACCTGCAGAGACAGACAGCCAGGGCGGGTGGAGGGGGCCGTCACAGAGCACCAGCACAGGCAACCCCACGGCCCGTGACTGGGGACCCAGGGAAGAAGCCCCGCTTCCCACGCCGTCACGGTGGGGCAGAGCCTCTTCAGGAGTCCCAGCCACACCATGCGCCACCACGAGAGGCCCCCCACCCTCTGGGAGGCTCCGACGCCCCGTCCCCCAGCTCAGGTCCACAGTCTGAAGCCACAGGCCCTGCAGCCTGTAGTGTGCTTGCCAGAGGGGCCCGGGCAGGGACACACGGGGCTGTAGCCTTACGTGGACCATCTGAACCCCAACAGCAAATGGCAGGCTGCCGGAGCAACCGAGTTTGACGGGGAGGGATGGGACCCAGGCATCTACGTGAAGCCCACGCATCGTGTCCTGAAGGACTTCCTGGCCTGTGGCCTCAGATGTGTGGGCCCCCACCGAGGCGACTCCCACCCGGCTGGGGTTTAGGTACATGCCCGACCGCCTCCTGGGAAGGCCCACCTGCTTTCCCATCGTTCCTTCCCCCACCTAATGTGTCTGTGCCCGTCAGGACTCCTCACATCCTCTGCCGAACAAGCCAGGTCACAGTCACACCATCTCCTGAGCCCCCTCTGAACTCAGAGGCTGGCGTCTGGCATGCTTCCATGCACTGTGCCAGGGGAGACGGGAGCCCGGGGGCAAGAAAGAGCCAGACCCAGCACCCAGGACTCCCAGCCCAGGGTGCGCTCCACCTGGTGCACACCTGGGGCATCTTGGCACCTGCTGCCGTGAAGCACAGCCTGCTGGAAAGCCCTGTCTGCCCACGGGCTCTGGGGGGCCTGCCCAGAACCCCCCAGCAGGACTGGGTCACTGAGGGGTGCCCCCACTTACTTGCCGTCGGACAGGTTGATGCCCCTGAAGAGGGGGTAATCATCTGGTCCCGGTTTCCCTGTGTGGTCCTCGTAGAGGAAGACCGGGGAGCGGCCCATCTCCAGGCCGATCTGCTGAATGCCCTGCTCGTTATAAATGGAGACCAGGAAGGCCTGGCTGCCCTTCTTGGCTTTCACAGTGGTGAGGATGGAGAAGTCCTCAGGAAACGCGGATGCTGCAAGAGAGGACGGAGGTGAGAGGCCGCCGGGAGCCCCTGCCACGCCACACCACCACACTCAACCTGCCCGGGGGCCTGGCCACCCGCTGCGTGCCAGGGCACTCGGCCCTCAGCTGCCCCTTGATCAAACGGTTCCTGCAGCCCCATCTACCACCACACGGCCAAGCCTGACCCCTTGGAGGCTCAGGTCAAATGCAAAGCTAACTGCTCCTTCCAGCTGTGAGCCTCCCATGCTGTCTTCTCAGCTGCAACGTTTTAAGACGTCTGTCTGGAAGTCCTCGTGAGAACCTCCTAGAACGTGAGCTTCCTGGGGGCAGGGCTGCTTCAGAAGCATCTCTGGACCCCGTGTAGTGCCTAAAGCTGTGCCTGGTGGGCGCGTCTTACTCGGCGCCCTCTGAGGGCCATGGGGGCAAGAGGCATGGGGTCGACTGGAATTGCACTTTTGCCATTTCCTGGTTGATGCGCAAAATAGAAAAGAAGTCGAAAGAAACCAAGAACAAAGAAAGAAACAAGTGGAGGAGGAAGCCCGTGGTGATGGGCGGGGGCGCCCCCTGCAACACAGGCGAGCTCCATCCGAGCTC
This sequence comes from Macrotus californicus, assembly GCA_007922815.1. Classification (NCBI taxonomy): domain Eukaryota; kingdom Metazoa; phylum Chordata; class Mammalia; order Chiroptera; family Phyllostomidae; genus Macrotus; species Macrotus californicus. Next base: position 278,755 of record VMDR010000036.1, read on the forward strand.
CTGAAAAGCCAGACCCCTGCGGGCCCTGCCCCACACTCTCCAGACCTCTGGACAGCCCGCCCAGGCAACCCCTCCACTCTCCAGCCACCACGTGCAATCTGCAATTCTGCCGAGAGCCTGGGGACCACCAGGGCGACGGGGGCACGTGGGCTAATCGGCGTGCGGTGCAGCTGGGGACAGGGTGCATCTCAGCACCGGCCAGGAGGAGCAGCGCCCACAGGGGGTTGGGCGGGCACACCGAGCTGGGAAGGCGCAGAGCCTGCGAGGCAGCTGCTCACACTCAGTGGTGCGAGTGAAGGCGGTGGGCCTGGCTCTGAGCCCGGAGGAGGGAAGGATCCATTATCAGCTGCTCCTTTCGGAAGGTAAGGTCAACCAGATGGCCCAGCGTGCGGGCCAGCAAGGAAGCTATTTATGAATGCCCTCTGCTGGCAGAATTGCCATGTGACCAGGCAGTGGGCCTCTGCTTCTGGTCGGTGGTGCGGGGTGTCATTCTGGGGCGAAGGGGGAGTCCAGAGCACCAGGCCTAGGGTGTCCTAAGGCTTCCGAGGGGCAGAGGAGAAAACCCACGGTGGCCTCTGTGTCCACCGTAAAACCAGGATGGAGAGATCTTGCCAGGGCAGGGGTGGGGGAGGGTGAGAGGGGACAGAGCTGCTTCCAGCAGTGAAACCCAGTGTCCCCGACAGGCCGGGGGGGGAGAGCTGGGGGAGGTTCTGAGGCTGGGGCGGAGGCGGGCTGAGAAATCCGTCCACAGGCCCCAAGCCCTGGCTGAGGTGCCACTATGGAAAGGCCCAGGCACCTGTGTCAACGAGATTCACTGTCACTCGAGAGAGGGTCCCCTCCAGTCCTGACAGGAGCCGAATCCTGACACGCTTTGCCACCACACGGCTGGGACCATGGAGTTGCCGCCATCACTGCAGAATTTATTTCTCAGAGAAACGTCATAATGGGGGGCAGGCTCAGCAAGGGGCCATCACTGCTTCCTCACGTCACGTCCTGTTCACCTGGGCTGAGGCCCACAAGCCCTGGAGCAGTCGTGGCATGCAGTAGGAGTTTAATACATGCACGTGCTATTAAAACTAAAGCTACTAAGCCAGGGTGTTCTGCTGGAGGGCAGCTGATGCTGGAGCCCCAGGCCCACCATGGAAGAAAAACCTGGGGTAACGGCCAAAGGGGCCGGGGGGACGTCACCATGTCCAGCCCGGCCTCGGATCCCGGACAGGAAGGGAGTCTCAGCACCCCGAAATCAGCAGAGGGAGGACAAAAATAGAGAGAGGACCTCAATCCCCAACACGGGAACAGAAGAGGGGCCACCATGTCCCCGCTGTGCTGTGGCTATCAGACCACACCGTCCCTTCTCTGCCAGTCAGACACAGGCGTCCCAGAGGCCACCAGACTTGGCCACCCTCTTGGGGACAGGCGCCAAAGCCAAGAGGTGACAAGAGGCGTGTTATTCCAAGGCTCCCAGGAGCAGGGAAGCTGTGTCGTTCCATCAGGTCCCGGGTGCAGGGTCACACTGTGTGGACCTTTGAGGGTGTCCTTCCAGAGTTCCCTGACACGGCGCCTGGGCACCGGCAGAAGGGCCCACAGAAACTCCCACGTCCACAGGCCCGAAGCAGCCTCCAGTGCACGAGGCTGTGCCGAGGAACCGTTGCTTGTGGACCCACCCTACCACGTAAGCTAAGGAAAGCTAGAGGGCCCTGCAGGGGTCTCACCGGGCCCCTAAAATCTGAGAACTCAGGGGAAAGTGGGCTTAAAAACCTCCTTGTCACACTGCCCGGGACTCCCTCCCAGACTGGCAGTGACCAGCCTGTGTTCTGAGAGCCCAGGGGCCCTCCTGCCACAGGACACTGCAAGAGGGACACAGGTACATGGACCCAAAGTCCAGTGAGAGTGTCCTGCCCCTGCCCCTGAACTGGGTGACGGGGTCAGATGAGAGGAGTCGTCAGCAGCGGAGGTAAGACACCTTGTCACGCTGTCCGGCCTCTTACCGTGACAGCGTCGGGCAGGCACAGCACCGCGCAGCACCCTGGTCCCGGGCCGTCAGCACCCTCCCTCTCCCCGGGACAGGAATTCCAAACTGGGGACATGGGGCAGGAAACAGGCAACTCCGGCCAAAGCCACGAGTGAGCCCCAAAAGGTCGAGAAGCGCATCTCTGCATGTATGGGAAATGAGACCCCACGTCCTCGTGGGGAGTGACCTAGGGGGCCCTGGCGGTGACCTCCGTCTGCGATGATGAGACAGTCTCAGGCCAGATGGCTGAGCCCAGGGTGACTCGGGTGCCCAAAGGTGGGCTCCCTAAGAGATCTTGAAGGAACTCAGTGCCCCTGAGCGATGTCACCAACCCAAAGTGACATCCTTAGAAAGGGCTGATGATGGAGAGGATGGCGGGGGTACAGCATCTACTGGTGGGAGAAGAGGCCAGAAGAGCTCCCCCAGTGCCGGCAGTGGCGGATGTGTCCTCCAGGGACCCCATGGGGATGTGGGATGAACAGGGAGCATGACTTGTCAAAGGAGAGCCCCAGCACAGCCCAGGTCACTGTCAAGGCACCAGAAAGACAGTGCACAGCCTTCTGATGATCACAGAACACTCCCGAGGTGGGTGTGCTGCCCCCAGTCCCCCAGGGCCCTCATCCCTTCTGATCTCACTCAGAGAGACGGGCTCCTTTAAGCCGTGGGGAGAGGTTATCAATCACTGGCCTGTTCATCCTTGTCCAGACAAGCCCCGAGTGTGTAATTAACTCTGGGTGTCACATACTGCCCCCGCAGCTGGGTGGCAGGGAGGGTGGCAAGGACAGCTTTCATGCCGCAGCTCAGCAGCTAACACCCCTCCCGCTCCCCGTCGGTAATCAGAAGCAGAGCTCTGGCGCTGGGCAATCGACTCTCGTGTGAAGCCCACCCGCACTCTCTCGCTGGGAGGCATGGCATGTGACTCCTGTGTCTGGTGTCACTGCCCCCAATCAGGTTCTGTCTGCAAATGCGTCCTTTCCTGTGACCCTAAGGACTCCCTTAACCATATCCCCAGGAAGAACCCACATCCCCTTGATGCATCTGGGGGTGCTGGCAGCCTGTCTGCACTGGACATACACCTGCTTGGGGGACAGAGAGGCCTGCCGCACCCACCTCGGGTGGTGGACAGTGATGGCGACCAGGGCTGGGCTTTCCCTGTCATGAGATCAAGCGGGGCTCATGAGAGGGGCATCCTGGAGAAGCGAGCCTGTTCCCACTGCTGCACACGGGCTCTGGCCAGCTGCTGGCGGGGGAAGTGGCAGAAGACACACCCACCCCACCCCCAGCGCCCCCCGCACCTCCACCAGCACACACCGCCTTGCACCTCTTACCAGGGTACAGCTGCTTGGTGGGTGCGCTGAGCTGGGCATCTTTCGTGACCCTGTAAGCAACATCCGGGCCTTTGGAAGATCGCCGTGTTGTGCAAAAGCCTGTTGTCTTGGTTATTCCGTCGGGCAGATTTTGAAAATCTAGAACCTTCAGGAGATCTGCCGGCTGAGCTGAAAGATCAAAGGAGAGCTGTGGGTTAGCCACTGGCTTGTGCGGGAGCGCAGATGGGCAGCGGTAGGTGCACCGGCAACCAGCCGGGAGCCTCCCCAGAAGCTGAAGCCGGGATCCCACTGGGGAGAAACGCACGTGTCCGGGCGGGCAGCCCGGTTCTGTCGCAGGTCCAGGCGCCGGAATCAGACCCTGTGCGCCCCACCTGAGGGCCACACAAACAACCCCCCCCTCCACCCCCCAGCTCCAGACACCTCCTCCCGCAGCCTCAGGAAACCCACCCCAAACGGCGGCGGGCAGGAAGGCCGGGTAAATCCGGCAGTGGAGGGTGGCAGCGTGCAGAGGGCCAGCTTGGGGCTGGGGGTGACTGGCAGCTCACAAAGTCTGTCCTGCACCCCCAGTGGCTGCGAGGGAGAGTGGCAGGCCAGATGGTGGTGGGAGGGGGGCGCCCACAGTTTGTCCCCCACTGTGATCCAGGGAAAACGCAGCTTCCCCACAGTAGCCGGCCGCAGCGGCTCCAACCCTGTTCGTCTCCCGGCACACAGACTAGTCACTAAAATTCTGCGGCCCACCAAAAGACATGTTTTTTTGCCAACCTCACACAAAAAGGTGTAATTTTGCTTGATTACAAAAAATAATAATAATAGTAATTACCTACCCCTTTTGCTCCAAAGTGACTTTTTAAAACCTCGGGTGCCTAAACTTGTACACAAGGATTTCTGGAACCAAGAATTAACCAGTCAGACGCGGCGGGACCCATAAGATGCAACTCTCTTCTGTGACCTGTATATTTATGGTTCAAGACAGGGCACGACGCCCGCGGGCGACTGCCGTGTTGGCCGTTGTCACTTTTTATTTGACCATCTAAGGGAAAAGCGGTCAGCGCCCCAGACTAAATGGTCAGGTGTGGCATGTTTCAAAAGGCCTTCCGGCACACGCGTGGACTGTCGCAGGTTCATAGCATTCTCGGTTCCCGCCGGCCCAGGGAGACCGCGCCGACCTGCCAGGCAGTGCAGAACCCAGGGCGAGGGAGGAGCTGGTCCCTGCACCCCTTCCCGAAATTTCCCGACCCTCCTCCAGGGTTCCTCAGAGTGGGGCAGGGGAGGCAGTGGCATCCCACGGAAGACACGCACGGACTGCAGAGCTCACCTGCCTCCCCACCGGAAAGATGGCCTCCGAGTGCCCGCCCTAAACGAAGCCAGTTTCGAGAGGCAAGTTGAGCTGCTGTCCCACGAACAAGAGGCCCCTGGGGTCCCGGCAGAGAAAACGCACCCAGGCTTGGACTCAGAGTGGAGGTGCCCTGGGCGTTTGGGGAACCCAGAGGAGGGCACTCCCGTGGGTGTGGTGGGGCTGGCCACGCCCCTTCCACTGGGGGCACCTCAGCTTCACCCGGCCAATCAGAGCACAGCACCGCCCAGTCCCAGGTGGTTTGTTCTGGGTGGGCAGGAGACTGGGCCAGGCTCAGGCAGCTCCATCCTCCGACTTTCCCTCTGGGAAGAGGGAGTCTCTGAGCCCCACTGAGGCCACTCACGGACTCCAAGCTGCAGGCGGCCAGCTCCGGGATGGGGGCGGACCTGTCTCAGAACCAGACAGACCGACTCCGACCATGTCCTCTGGGCTCTTGGATCAAGCTGTACCTGAAGAAGGGATGATGCCCCTGCCCAAGCCAATAATGTTCACACCAACCCTCTCGACTCTGACACCTGGCACTAGAAGGTCAGCGCCCACCACTCCCAAGCTGGCCCCCTGGGTCCCCGGCCCCCCTTAACTATTCAGCTGACCAGCTCACTGACCTTCCTATGTGTCCAGGACTCACTTAGAGCAAAGTCCCACTTTTTTAACAAGCGTGGGAGATTCAGAGGTGAGAAGGGACCCCCCCCCCCAACGCCAGTTCCCTCTTGATCGGTTTCTGAGGAATCCTGCAGCCAGCTGCTGTCCCTGGAGTTTGGCACAACCGTTAGAGCGGATGGGGACACAGGTGGCCCTGCGGCCTCACTGTCTGTCCAGACCAGACAGAGGCCCTGTGCCTGACAGGGCTGGCCTGGGTGGGGGCCGGCACTGTGGATGGTGCCGGAGGAGGGTGCAGGGGGCCCCCTGCCAGCCGTGACAAGCTGGGAGTGAGGGGAGCACACAGGCTGGGCAGGGCATGTGCAAAGACCAGATGGAGGAAAAGGGAAGCCACTCTAGTCTGTCCCAAAGCACAGCCCTGTCCCCAGTGTCCCCAGGTCCCAGAGTCCTGAGTCCCCTGCCTCCAGAGGTATCATCGCTCCAGCTCAGCCATGCAGTCATCCTCTGTCACTTTAATCAAGAGACCACAAACGTGGGGACAAAGATTTCCCGCCTCAGTGAGGAAACTGCCAGGTGGGTCGGAGGGAGGGCCAGCACATATGGTCCAGGCTGCCCCACGTATGCGCGGTGTCCCTGACTCGGGCCGCCCCTCCGATCTCCTTGGGTGGGCCCGGGCTCCTGCCCAGACCCCAGCCTCACGGAAGTGTGGCCAGCCCCTGGCACATCTGTGGCACCTCCAAAGGGAGCAGCCCCGGCCACCCCTCCTGCTGGCCCCGGAAGCCCCCGCCGAAGCTGGTCCCCTTGACACGGGAGGCAGAGGCCGGCGCAGGCGCGCGGCACAGCCCAGGCCTGGACTCGGCCGTGGGAAGAGACGGCCGTGCCAGCCGCTGGCTCACCTGCCGCCGTGACACTGTGCCGAGCGCTGGCTCATCTCTGAGACTCGGTGCCAAGACCGGCGGTGGCCAGGGAGGGACAACAGATCCCGCCCGTGATGCTCTTCCCAGACGTGCAGGCCCGAGGCCCTGTTTTCCGGATCGCTGGAGGCAAAGCTGTTTCGCAGGAGCTTACGGGGCCTGTTTATAGGCCGCTGTTGCAACAAGTTGAAAAGGCCACCAGACCTTTCCAGGCCCAGTGCCACCCCGCCCGCTGCCAGGGCCTCCCTGGGCTACAGCTGAAAGAGTATGTTTACACTTTAGAGAAGGCGCGGCCAGCACCCGAGGGAAAGCCGGCAGCACAGGTCCTTGGTGGCCGTCCTGCCCTGGATGGGGAGCCGCCCACCCACCCCGCGCCCTGTCCCCTTCAAGGGCGGTCTCTCGAGAAACCAGGAGCTCTGGCCCCTCCATCAGGATGACAGCCCTGCTGGGAAACAGCCCCAGCTTTGGGACAGGTGTGCCAAGCCCAGCGTCACCCCCACGACGATGGCTGGGCACGTCCTGCCTGCAGTCAGTGAGGGGCTCCACTCAGAGCCCCCAGCGTGGCCCTGGCACCCGGAGCTCGGCCAGGAGGGCCTTCTCCACACTCTCTCCCTCTCAATAGCCGAGCAAGGGCCTCAGTGGTCACCTCCCTCAGGGCTCCCTGTGCATCCCAGTTGCTCAGCAACACCAGAAAAGGAACTGACAGTGCAGCCCCCCGAGCTCGGCCTGGCAGTCTCTGCCTGAGACTCACAGTGCACCCAGGGCGTCCTGTCATGAGCTTGGTGCTGCTGTGGAACCTGCCGTGGGTGGGTCACCCGCGTGGGGTAGCAGGCCCCCTTTCAGGCTGCCCCAGGCCTTCCTGCTCTGCAAGGCCTGGGAGCTGAAACTACATGTCCCAGACCCCTTTGTGGTCAGGGTCTGGGGGCAAGTGAGTCTGCACCAGGCGGAGTCCCAGGGAGCTGGTGTGTGAGAGGCGGGCCTGGGCTCCCTGCTGCAGGGTCTGGGCTGCACGCCAGGGCTGGGACCCGCAGTACGGGCCCCGGAGGTATCTGTGGCGGAGACTTCTGACGTCTGGTGCCCTGTGACCCCGCCTCTCGGGCTCTCCCAGAGGCTGGGCCAGCGCCGGGCTCCCAGCATTCCTTCACTTCCCCCAAACCAGCCCACTCCCGCCCCAGTGAGCTCCGAGCCTGCCTGTGACCGGGAGCTGCCCTTTGGGGGAAAGGCCAGCTCAGCTCAGCCCGAATCACAGAATTGCAGAATCTCCGCCCCTAGCTCCCAGAGTCAGGAGCCTGCCTATGGCTTGGAGGGGACCCCGGGGAAGGCCCCTCGCTCCACTCCCAGCTGTGCAGAGCCCGACGAGCCGGGCTCAGCCTTGGCAGCCGTGGCGGCCTCGGCAGCAGGTCCCGCCCGCAGAGCTGGGGCAGAGCGGACGAGGGGAAGGAAGGGGAAGGGATCGGGGAACGTGCAGTTGAGGTCCAGCAGCCACATGCCCAAAAGGCAGCACGAAGACCCCAGAAAGAGGCACAGGGACGACCTCAGTGACGCCTTGGAGGAGCTCGAACAGAGAGGCACGGGATGGACGACAGAAGGAAGGGTCCACCCCTGACCACCCAAAGGGGGGCCTCTGCACCTCGAAGACAGCCATTGCCACAATCGCCTCTGAACGTCAGTGGCCCGGCTCCTCCAGAGCTAAGACCAGGAAGAACAGGAGAGTGGGCACAGTGCCATCCCCGGGCCTGCCACCCCCTCACCGCACAGCTACAGGACGAGAAACGCTGGCATGGCCACGCAGAGGGACCGCAGCACGGCCACCAGCGGGCTCCTGCGGCCCAGCGTGCAGAGGCAGAGCCGCAGCCCCCGGACCACAGCCCTGCAGAAAAGGATGGACCCTGCAGCCAGCCAGTCTGGGACCCGGCATCGGCAACCGGGGCAGCAGCTGGAAGCGGTGGCTCTGTCAGCAGGAATGCAAAGTGGTTCTGGAGTCGGCTGGGCTCTGCTCACCCCGCCTCAGTGCTCAGAGCAAGGACGGATGACAGCGGCCGGGGCCCTCTCAGGCCCAGCAGCCCCTCCCTTTGCAAGTGGAACGCGCCCACCCCCAGGCAGACCGCTCCTCTGCGCACAGGCAGAGCCGCAGCGGCCAGCCTGCGGTCAGGAGGGGACGAAGGAGTAAAGCAGGACACATGGGACGAGGGCCTGGGGTCGGCACCTTGAGCTGCACATGAGTGTGGCAGAAATGAGACCTGAACGCCCCAACCGGCCCTCCAGCCATAGCTACCCACACACCGCCCACCCCAGGGCTCAGGGAAACTCGGACGGGGGGCCCCTGGACACGTGCTGACCTCAGTGCCTCCCAGCCCAGCCCTGGAGCCTGGTGCCAGGGGGGGCGGGATGTGGGCCTTCAGAACAAAGCGACATCCCAGCAGGAACTGATGTTGAAGGGACCCCAAGCCCCTGCAGGAGAGGGGGCGGAGCCTGCCATGTGGGTGGAGCCTGCCCTGTGGGCGGGGCTGTCATCCATCATCACACATGGGCACAGCAGGGCCAAGATGGTGACGACGTGAGTGGCACTTCAACTTGTCCTGAGAGCTCCACCTCCCCTGGGCGCTGCCAGCTGAGGAGACAGGGCCCCGGCCCCTTGCGGGAGGAGCCGGGGAGAGGCCAGGAGGCAGCCAGGCTCCAGCCCGAGGGCCTTGGGCTTGAACCCCCCTCTGTCTCCTGCTCCTCTCTAAATGAACGACACAAGCCCGAAGACACCTGCTGTTGGTGAGGATGCCTGTGACGCACAGGCCACCTGTCCTGCCATGCTGGATGGCGTGTCGGGTGATGGTTCCCCCACCCTGAGGCCCGGTTAGGAGATTGTGGTTCCTCAGGACCTGCTCGCTGGGCCTTGGAACCCATAATACTCCTCCGGAGTCCCAGCAGGAGGTGACCTTCCTCTCAGTGCCCCCAGTCCTCGTGGCCCCTAAGCTGCAGCAGTGGCCCCTGCTGCCCTACCATCAAGGGGCTCTCACGAGACCACTCCTCTCCCACCTGCCCCAGACCCCGGCCCTGGGAGGGGTGGGGTAAGGACGTAATATTGGCTTTATCTTGATAGAAGGTCATTTAAACCCTCCGCTGCCCCTGGCCCTGGTGACTCAGGGTCTCTGGGGACCTGAGCGGGGCCTGTCTTTGCCCTGCGGTCACCTGGACGGCCCCGCCCACACACCTGCCTTCACCACTAAAGCAGAGCCACGGCCGCTGTGACAACCACAGGACACTTGAGACCCGGCTCCAAGCGGCATCTCTGGGTAAGGGGGGGCAGGCAGCTGGGGTCCCCAACACCCCAGTGGAACGATGCTGGCCCCTCTGTCGGGGACGCAGTGGCCCCACGGTGGGATCCCCAGGCCTTCCCACCCTGGGGCTCTGCAGCCCGTCCCATGGTCGCAGCCAGGCCTGAGCCAGGGCCAGACCCGGCCCAGCGTCTGCAGGCTCTGGAGCAACCGGAGGGCTCGGGGAGAGGGGACACGCCTGGGGCGACGGGCAGTGTACACCCAGCGATTAGACATCCTCAGTGTCCTCAGTCCCCGAGGGCTGGGGGGCTGACAGAGGGGAATTGCTGCCCGGCCCCCGCCACCAGCAGGGCCACGGTGGGAAGCAGCTCTCCCCATCAACCTGAAACTTGCTCCCCCAGGTGGTGGCCTCCCATCTTCACCTGTCGTTCAGGTGGCCCCGGGGGTCCCACACTTGGCACCTCCATGTCACACCCACACTGTGGCCAGATGCTGGCCGGGTGCCTTCGCAAGGCCCAGACACATGTGCATGCCACTACCCGGCCTGAAGCCACCCACAGTCCAGCCTGGTGACTCCTCCAGGTGGGCAGTGAACCCTGAACTCACACACCGTTAGTTGGAAGTCAGTCACGCTGCCCACAAAGACTCATACAAGGGACAGTGACGTGGACAGAGCAGCTGGGCAGGAGGGCTGCAGGAGGAGAAGAGGGAAAACAGGGAGCCGCTACTGCCAGCAGCCCCACCCGGGAGCATGGGGCCGGGCAGGACGGTCCCAGGCTCAGGCGGCTCACCTGCCCAGTGGGGCAGCATGGGGAGGTCCCGGTCAGGGGAGCCCGGCCATAAAGAAAGGCCTGGCTCCTCCTGCCCCGAGGGCTGTGGGTGCCGCAGACCAGACCAGGGCCCCACGCTGTGAAATGGGATGAAATGTCACACTGAGGGACAAGGGGGGCCTCCCAACCAGCCCCTGGAAGTCAGGGGTATGCCCAGCTTCTTGCTGTACCCACTGAGCACTGCCGGGGAGCCATGGGAGCTGCCTGTCCACCCGTATAGAGACAAGTGACTATGCATGTCACTCCCCCCGTCATTCCTTGAAGGGCCACAGACAGCAGAACGCAGCCACGCTACAGGCACGGAGGCGGCATGGGCAGAGGGGCAGGCGGGCTGGGCACACGGGCACGGCCAGTGGATGCCGGCCCAGGAGCAGAGCCCACGAGTGTAAAGGGGAACCAGGCCACAGCTGCCTCAGGGGTGATTTTCCTCCTTGTTCTGGAGGAAAGGGTGGGGATGGCGCAGGTGCTGATTCCCCATGCAGGGGGCAGCAGTGTACGTGGCAGGCTCCACCCAGCTCCGCCCACTTCCCAGGGCTCAGAGGGCTGGCTGGGGTCAGCCTGGCAGAGGACCCAGTACACCCAGGGCCCAGACCAGGCCTGGCACCCGGGGAGGGAGTTCCAGAACAGCCCCCGCTTCCCATGGGACTCCAGAATGGCTTCTTGAAACGGACAGGCAGCACCTGCCAATCAGGCCGAGCGGTGGTGGGAGCTTCGTTCATTCACGTTCATTCACTCAGCAGCGTCCCACGAACCTGCTGCCCCCCAAGCACCGGGGTCACACTGCTTCTGGACTAAACCCCTGTCGCCAGGGTCCGGGCAGGCCTGGCAGCCATCCCCCCCAGAGCAGCACGGGCTCCTGGCCTCAGGACTAAACGGACCAGCCAGCTTCCCGCCCTCCCCTGACACTGCACTGGCTGGAGGGGTCCTGGGGAGAAGAGAGCTGAGCTCAGCACAGCGATCGCAGGACTGACCCACCAGCCACTGCACGAAGCCAACCGGGCTGCAGGTGCCTTCCGGGAGAGGACGGCTTCAGGGGGACGAGCCTGCAGCACCCCGTTAGCACACTCATGGACTCGATACCTCCCCACCCCTGTCGGGCCTCAACCCTGCGGGATGTCCCAGGCAGAGAACTGAACACAAGGCAAATGCCACTCAGCCGGGAGCTGGGTAAATGCCCTGCAGAGGCTGAACAGGACAGGCGACCAAGATGACCGGACACAGGAAAATGGCAAGACGGGCCTGAACGTGAAGCAGGGCACAGGAGCGTTCCCAGAGCGCTTCGCTTCATGACGCAATAACCAGCGGTGTCTGTGGGGCCCGAGGTCGCACCAGGCCACGCTCGCCCATGGCACCCGGCGACGCCAGGCGGCCTGGAGGGTTCACGGCCGGGGAAGGGCAGAGAAACAGCGGGTGGCGCAGGGCCCGTCCCCTTGCCACTCTGTGTGCCTCTATTCCAGAAAACGTTCCAGGAGTGTGTCCACAGAAAACACACACAATGTTACTCACCAAAAACACCGAAACAACGGTCTAAGGAGTCGTTCCAAAGTGGCCACAAACCCTGCAGCTACCCGTCAGGAGGCAGGACTAGGTCTCCTCCCAGTCGTCCAGGTGGCTCTGGGCCTGCACGACCCACGGAACGTGACGGGAGGGATACGAGCCAGCTTACGGATCGAGGCCTTAAGGAACTGGTAGGTTCTGTGTCCTGTGTCACTTGGGACCAGACACCATGCTATGAGGAAGCCGGGCGGCCCCTCGGAGGGGCCCGTGGGAAGACAACCAGCTGAGCTCCAGCCAACAGCCAGACCAGCTGGCCAGCCCCATGGGAAGACCATCTCAGACCGGGCCCTCCGCTCCCAGAAGCCACTCCACGTGATGCCAGGGGTGCGTGACAGACCCTGTTGGGAAACAGCTGCTGGCCCCGGCCGGGGGGCTGCGTTGGTGGGAATGTCATCCCAATGCGCCACGGTTGCGGGTTCGATCCCCGGTCGGGGCACGTGCAAGAATCAACCGGTGAATGCGTCAGTAAGTGGAGCAACACATCTCTGTTTTTAAACGTGAGCCTGGTTGTCCACCAGGAGCCCCTCTCCACAGGTATCTCCTTTCCTGGGGTCACCAGAGCCACCTTGGTTTTTATGTGCGATGCGGAGGACCCGGGTCCACCTTTCTAGCGACGAAGACGATCCTTCCGTCACGGAATTGGCACCAGTCAGAAACCGGATGAGCACGTCCGCGTGGCTTTGGTCTGCGTCTCTCCCTCTGCCGGCACCACGACGGCTCCATCACTGCAGCTTTGGCGTGAGCCCTGAAGTCGCAGCGCGTGGGGCCGCCCCGTGTTCTTTCCAAAGCTGCTCTGGTTGTTTTAGGCCCCTTGCACTTTCGTATAAATGGCAGAATCGTTTCGTTCATGTTTAATTCCTTAAATTACCGTCTTCCTGTCAGTCAGAGTGGTATACGTCTCCGCTGCTTTAGGCCTTCTTTAGAATCTCTCAGTGATATTTTGTGATTCTCAGCGCACAGGTGTTTTGTCAAGCATATCTCTAAGTCATTTATATTTTGATGCTATCATAATGGCTGTTTAAATTTCTATTTCCAGCCCTGGCTGGCGTGGCTCAGTGGATTGAGTGCCGGCCTGAGAACCAAAGGGTCCCCGGTTCGATTCCCAGTCAGAGCACAGGCCTGGGGTGCAGGCCAGGCCCCCAGTAGGGGGCGTGTGAGAGGCAACCACACACTGATGTTCCCTTCCCTCTCCTCCTCCCTCCCTTCTCCTCTCTCTAAAGATATAAATAAATAGAATCTTTAGAAAACAATTTCTATTTCCAGCTGACCAGTGCTGCCATCTAGGAACACAACCGACTTCTGGATGTCGACTTTGATGCCCGCGACCACGCTAAGGTTTCTTCTCAGTAGTAGAAGCTCTTCTGTCTGTAAGTTCTTTAGAATATCCAACCTAGAGAGTCACGTGCTCTGCAAAGGAAGACAACCCCACGTCTTCTTTCCACCCTACAGACCTTTATTTCCTCTTCTTGCCTGATCACACTGGCCAGCCGCACCCGCGAGGTCACACTGGCGTGGTGACAGCAGCCATCCCGCTTCGTCCCCGGTCCTGGGGCGAAGCTCTGGGCGAGCAGACCTGGCACAGGCGTCCTCCACCGGCCTGAGGAAGCTCCCTTCGACTCCTGGTTTGCTGGGACGTGCCCGTTACACTTTAAGCTTCGAACGATCACAAAGGAGCGTGTGACCCCCATTGTGTGAATGCGGGCACACTGCAAACGCGGGGGAATGAGCGAATCATGGTGTCTGGAGAGGAGTGTGTGGGGCTGCGTCACGGGTTACACAAGATCGGGATTTACAATTAATTTCTGTGTTCTTCTTAATACTTTTTCTGTCGCTCTGAACATTTCTAGGGATGCTTTGCTCTGACAACAAATTAAGGGACTAATAAATGCCAATTAAAGTCAGCAGGAGATAGCATTATATAATAAAGTAAGTGTCCTCCCCCTGTCTACTAAAAACCTCAAGATAGTCACAGATATTTTGGTCCTTGTCTTGGAAGTAGGCAATCTTTTTTTTTTTTTTTTAAGATTTTATTTATTTATTTTTAGACAGAGGGGAAGGGAGAAAGAAAGAGAGGGAGAGAAATATCCATGTGTGGTTGCCTCACATGCGCCCCCAGCAGGGGGCCTGGCCTGCAACCCAGGCACATGCCCTGACTGGGAATTGAACCGGGGACCCTTTGGTTCGCAGGCCTGTGCTCAATCCACTGAGCTACACCAGCCAGGGCAGGAAGTAGGCAATCTTCATGAAACACACCACACTGCACGTCTCAGGCCCATCCACATTTCCCAGAGTCTGACCTGCGAAGCAGGCCACCCCAAACCACGCGTCCTCGCAGGGCCCCTTGGCCAGGCCCGCGTCCCCTCACCCTTGCCCTTCTGGACTGAAATGTGGACGCAAGGCCAGCATGTCTGCTGACTCAGCCCTGGCAGCAGCTGGTGTTTGCCTTGAAATTCTTGTTGGAATAGACAGCTGGGGGACAGGAGGGAACTGGCCCTAGAGACAGTTCAAGACCTGTTAAATGTCCCAAAGCAAATAACATGATAGAAGAAGTTTACAGGAATATTTCCTGTTACAAATTAAAGTCCATCTACTCCATCCTTCCGGAACCCGCCCAAATGTGGGGCTCCTCCTACCGCCCCAGGGCACCCTGCCTTCAGAGCCCAGGCGGTGGTGGCCCTAGGGGACAGCGCTGGTGCCAGGGATGTGGCTGGGAAGTTACTTTACTCCTTTCTGTGATTCAGGTACAAGAACATCACACAGGCCGCCCGCCTTTGGGAGGGGTGGATTACATCACTTCCCCCCAGACCAGAAGGCCGTCTCGATTACTGGAGCCCCGCAAGTGGCCAGACGCCCTGATCCGGGACTCAAAAGCAGCCACGTGGACACAAACCAAGCGATGGGACAATGAACCCCTCAGGAGGCACCACACACTGGGGGCAGAACACAGTGCTGCTTTCCACGGCGTCACCCACCAGTCCACACCCCCCGTCTGGCCGCATTCCCTGGGCCCACACTCAGTAGGTCAACAAAGTCCATTTCCAGGTGTCCAGTACATTTCCAACCAGGAGCCTCCCAGGCAGCAGGGGTGCACATACAGGTATGAGTTCAGACCACGAGCTTCTCCAATGGCCCGTGGCTCCAGACTTCAGAGTCGAAGACTTGGGCGCGAACTTGTGGCCTGGTGAAGACATGATTACCAACAGATCCAGGGCTCCATCTCCCAGCCAGAGCAGCTCCCAGGGGTATCTGCTTCCAACTGGCAGCCCCACAGCCCCGCCTCCCGTTCCCGCGAGTCGAGTCTGGGAACAGGGCAGAGGAGTGCTGGGGGCCAAAGGCTGCGATGACATGAGAGCCCCAGGAAGCTATCCCAGCAGGGCTGTGTCCTACACCAGCCCTGACTCCTGCTCAGCTGCACGAGGACTGTGAATGTCCCCCAGACAGAGAGCACAGTGCACCTGGCCAGTGCCGGGGAGGCTTCCGAGGGCTGCGCCTACCCAGCTGGCACTGGCCGGCCTGGAAACACCAGCCCGAAGCCTCCCAGGGTGCCGGGAAGACAGGCTGCAAAGGAAAGATCTAGACGGCAAGACGGACACCGAGAGCAGTGAGTCGTCCGAGAAAAATGTGCTCGGCGTTAAGCCTGACAGGCCCCAGAGGCGGTGGCTGCTCAGAAAAGCAGATGTCGGGGCCCGTCTCGGGTGCCATTATCACGGGCTGCTTTACTACCGCGGAACTCCGATCAGGAAATATTTTAATGAGCGGCTGGAAGGAACCCAGACTGCCCCAGCTCAGAGGATCGCTTTTTTTTTTTTTTTATTTTGGCCAAGATATTGACCAGGCATCAAGTTCATGGAAAAAGGCACATGCCTGGAGCCCGTGCTTTTGTTGGGGTTTGAATTCAGCACAGGGAAGGCTAGATCGTGGGAACCCTGTGGCAGAGGAGTTAGCCTGGATTCTGCAGAGCGGGCGCCCCAGGGAGAGTGGTGACGCTGGGGATCCCGGCAGCTCCACGCAGGGTGGGAGAATGGGGGCAACAGCCCAGAGGAATCTGTCACCCCCCCCCACCCCCGGGACAAACAGAGAGGTTCAAGGTAAGGGCTCAGAGTGAAGCGGGGCCTGAAGAAGACAGGAGGAGCTGGAGGCATTTAAGGAATTCCAAAACAGAGCTGAAAGAGTTTCTGGAAGTTATCTACAGGGTACGAGAATGAATCCCGGAATTAAAGGGGCCTGAGGCGAAAGGGCCTGGAAAGAGTCATCTGGAGACAGCTAGGGAGTAGGGTGACAGCTGGGAGAATTATCTGGAAGGTGAAGGGGGCAGGAGGGTGGCGGGTGGAGGTGGCCCAGGATGCTGCAGGGGGGGGGGGGGGGCGCTGACTTGGGAGCCACAGGGAACCACGTCACTCTTGGGCCCACGGCCTTGTTAGCCGAGGTACCTGGGCAAACCCTCCCTGACCCCACGGGGTTGTGCTGTGGAGCAGGGAGTCACGCGTCTAAAGCAGCCGGCACACAGAGGACCTCTAGTGTCCCAGCAAGCTGTGTGCCCATGGCACTAGAGACACCAGAAAGCAGATGGGCGCTCACACCTGCTCAGGAACACACGTCTCTCTCTCACAGGCACACCCCCCTGCCACAAACTGGCATTTTGCCTGGGGTCCCTCTAGAGAGCTGGGTGGTTCGGATTGCCGTGTGAAGACTAGTCGAGTCCAGATCGGTGTCGGCGTGGGACAACCAGCAGTGCCCTGGGCCCAGACTCCAACCCAGCAAACCCTGCTGGCCCTGTTCCCTGGACAGAGCACCCTGACCAAATGCCAGAATGGCCCTGGGCAGATCCTCAGCTGCCTGTCTCCCCTAGCCTCTCCAGGGACCTCAAGCCCAGCCTACCCACCTCTGCCAGGCACTGAGGTCCCTCCCCCCTCCCCCAGAACGGCCCAGGCCTCCTCACGTCTGCCCACACGGCTTCAGGAGCCAACCAAACTCGGGCTGGCTGACACCGCGGAGTCTAAAAAGCACATTCAGCGCAACTCCACGGGTGTTTACCAGGCCACTCCTATGCTGCGGGCGCCATGAGACCTGACGGCAACCTGGTCAGACCTGTCACTGTGGAGGTCTGGACCCTGCCTCCTTAAATTCCCACCACAGACCTATGAGGTAGACATCATGAGCTCCACCTGACACATGGAGAAACTGAGGCACGGAAGAAGGATGATGTATTTGAGGTCGCACCAGGAGAGTGCGGCAGCACCAGAGCCTCGGGCCACGCCCAGGTTCTGACAACGTCCTGTAGAGCTGGGGTGCAATGCCGCTCCTGGCCTCTAGGTGAACCACTCCCACTTCAGGTCTTGAACTTGGAAGCCCCGACGTCACTACAGTGAACAGAATTCCCCGCTGTTCACTGTGAGTTCTGCCCACTGATGGGATCTACAGCTCGAAATGCCTTTCTGAGGGAGCTACCGGTTCTCCAGGACTCGTGGTCCCTTCTAAGAGAAAGCAAGGGCGGAAGTCCTGTGAGCCCGGCCCGCGGCAAGCTGCAGGCTCTCCCTGGCTTCCCGACACATCACAGGCGTCTCACTAGTCGGATGAAGGGCAGGCTCCAAAATCAGGCCTCGGCTCTGCTTTTCTTGGGTTTTTTAACTTTTCTTTTCTGAAATGCTGATGGTTTAAAGATGTGGGTCACGCCTTGGTCCAGCCTCCCCCTCAACCAGTTTAACTCCTGGAGCGCCTGGCAGATTGCTCAGCCGCCCCCACTCCCCGGCCTCAGAGGGAGGCTCCCTCACCTGTCCCCCGCCCTGTCTGCCGCTACATGTGGCTTACTGGCACCGACCCACACACATGCCTCTCATCGTGTGTCAACTGCTGTTAAACAGGAAATACCCACCTGGCCAAGACCCCTCACCTATCACTCTTCCCTCCCCCTAAAGTGGAAACACTGACTCAGACCCCGGCAGCTCGCCCCTCACACACACGCTCTGCGCACAGCTGAACTCACAGTCCAATCTCGTACATGTCAGCTAAGACAGGTGAGGGGAACACTGGGGGTTGGCGGGGCCCAGGACTCAAGTGGCTTTTGAAAGTGGATACCAAGCGACAGGGACCAAGAGCATCACTTTTTCACAAGACCAGGCCCCAGCACGCACCACTGACCAGCCCAAGGAGACAGGTGAGGGCAGGGAGGTCACCTGGGGTGGCCCCCAGGTCTCAGTACACCCCTGCTCTCTCAGCCCCCTGCTGCTGCCGGGACGAAGGCCCCAGGGAAAAAGGAAAAAGTGACCGCACCTCACACAGATGCTAAGCCTCATACCTGCTCCCAAAGCCACATTTCCGGGACTCAGATGCCCCCACTCTGTTACACACCAGCTGTGAGGCTCCTGTGGGCCTTGGCCTGCGCGCCTGTACCAGGTGGGTGACACCTCTGACCCTGGAAAGGTGTCATCAGGATACAACTGTGTGTGAAATGGAAGCACTAAGGATATATTTATATAAAAAAAAAAACAAAGAGTGCCAGAGACTCTTATCCTTTACCTTCAACCCAGCGGTCCCTCTCATGGGTCACTTGCTCTTTCTGTCCTAATTCACACTCAGGTGTTAGCTCAGCGGGGGGTGCTGGGAGCAGGGCCCACCCGGAGCCCAGCCGACCCTCGCCCCCAGGCCCACCCAGAGCCTGCCCATCCCTCAGCAGGTCTCCCCCTGACCACACGGTGGTGGGTGAGCCCGATGGCCTGCGGGACAGTCACGTGGACTCCTGTCCCCACTTCTCCCAGCTCTGCAGGCTGCAGAAGAAGCCCCCATGTGCCTTCCAGCCCTTGGAGAACAGCCTTCCCAATGTTTGTAAATCCTGCTCCTGGGCCAAGCAGCTGTTTGTAATCGGCCAGGCCCTGCCCCAGGAAGGGGAGGTGGGAGCCTGTCCACATGGAGGGGCCCTGGGGCCCATGGTGCTGCAGGGCGTGTGAGGACAGGCTGATTGGAAGAGGGGGAAGTGCTCAGGCCTAGCTTGCCCTGCCCCAGTGAGGGCCTCCTCCCGAAGCTCACTTTCCCCACCTCCCAGGCCCCCTGCACAGTAACAGTCTTCGCTTTGGAGAAGAGGGACCTCAGCCCACAGGCAGGAGAGGAAAACCATAGCATCACCGCTTCTTGAAGGGGGGGCCACCCCTCTTCCCTCCTTGCAGGTGCCCTCCTACCTCCCATCACGTATGCTGAAACCTGCAGTCTACCTGTTTCAGGTGAGGGAGGATGGTCCTGAGAGGACACTGGCCTCCCTCCCACTCACCTTCCCCTGTCTTTGGTCTTGGTCTCCGGGTCCTCCCTTGGGCACAGCGGAGTCGTTCAGCAGGGCCGGCCCACCTCTCCGCCCACTGGCCCACCCGCACTCACCGCCCCGCCTACAACCCCGCCCACCCGCACTCACCGCTCCGCCCAACAACGCAGTCGCATCATCGCCCCGCCCACCCACACTCACGGCTCCGCCCACTGCGCCGCCCTCACTCACCGCCCCGCCCACCGCCCCGCCCACACTCACCACGCTCCCGCACTTCCCAGATGCCGGCACCACCACCCTGAGCGCCCAGAGCGGTACTTTCTGTGCCAAACGACCGTTATGTAAACTATGGACCTAGGTAACAATAATAATTCTCTGCAACTCACTACATTTGGGAATCCTGTTTCCTGCATTTCCATCCCGCCTCCTCGACGTGACCGCCTGAGAAGATGCGGTGTCCCTGGCCCCTTCTTCGCATGAAACGAACCAGAGCACAGCAACCCTGCTCAGAAAGAACAGCAGCATCGACAGGGACGCGACATGGAGGCTGTGTCCTTGACCCCTGTCCCAGGGGGGGAAACCCAGGAACAGCTTAGAAAAGGAAACTGGAGGCTCGCCGCATCTGATTCTCCCCCAAAGGACATAGGAGAGGGGGGAGCAAAAGAAAAAAACTAAAGTAAACACGGATCACCGTCACTTCACCCCCCAGGGAGCCCATGAGGACGGGAGGGAACGTCTCCGGGAAGCTTGCTCCAGGCGCCCAGATCAGGCTGATCAGACTGAACTCGGGGTGCAGGGCTGTGAGGAGGCCTCTTTCCTGGGCCCGCCCATCTCACCAAGCCCCCCCCCCCATCTCACCAAGGCCCCCCGGCAGGGCTCTGGGCCAGCCCCCTCTCCCCATGTCACTGACCCACGTGGGCCAGGGCCGCAGGTGTCCCACTGTCCCCCCAAAGAAGGCGGCCTTGATGTTTTCTAGACACAGCTGCAGCAGAAAGGCTCTGAAGCTGTTCTCAGTCATCAGCGGTGGTGACCTCTTTCTGAAGCACAGGCCCCCCTGGCTGCCATGGGGAGTCTCCCACAGCCAGGGAAAGGTGAAGCTGCTGTGGAAGCCCCGCCCCTGCTCCGAGAAGGCGACTTGCATCCATGTGCCTGGCGCTGAGCACCTAAACCACACAGGGAGGGGAGGACCACGGTCACTCCCTCCTGCCGGCTGGGCTGGCAGAGCCTCCACTGGCACATCGGCAGGATGGGACCAACCCTGCCTGGTCCAGGGTTGGTGTGAGGACCATGCATACTCCACAGGTGACACCCCAGAGCGGGGAGGCTAAATGAGCGCAGGAGCCACAGTAAAAATGCACGGGAAAGTGGCAGGAAATGCCTCACTTCCAACTCACCAACTCACCACAGTGGACCCCAAAGGCCACAGGCCCTGGCAAGGTAAGCTCCTCTCAGTTGGCCAGGGTCCCACTGATGCTGGCTGTTGCTTCCCTCTGATTGGCCAGCACCCCTTTGGGCTGGCAGGTACCTCCTTCTGATGGACCAGTGCCCTTTAGGGGCTGGCAGATGCCTCCCTGTGAATGTCTGGTGGCCCAGCGGCCCACAGAGGGGCTCCCTCCGACTGGCCAGTGGCACGCTCTACCTGCTGGTGTTTCTCTCCTCCCACTTTGCACTTCACTGGGGACACCTGCCTGTTCGGGAGTCTGAATCCCCCACCGCCCCAGAAGCTCTGGGAGGGCAGGATGGCTCACCTATGGCTCACCTGTGCCCTGGCCACCCCATGCCCAGCACAGGCCTGGCTTCAGTTAGAAGGGCACAAACACTTCAGGCCCCTGTCACTCCCGGGTGCTCTGCACACAGACCAGCCTCACTTGCATTCCCTCTGGAACCTTCTACAAGAAGAAACTCCTAGAAGCCAAGCTCAGCGCCCCTCTCTGTCACTCCCGTGTCCCCCCGCCGCTGCCAGCCGAAGGGGAGGCATTGCCTTGCCTTCCGCGGAGGATAAAGCTCTTTTTCACTGTGAGACCTCTGTTCATCCAGTGCAAGGGCAGTGTCTTCGCTGTCACATCGCACTGCCACACACACATCTTGATGTCATTTGGTGGTATTTCCCTTTTTAAAAAACAGAGTTGTTGTTGGAACCCTGCGGTCAAGGTGCTGGCAGGAAAAGCCAGAACAAAGGAGTGGGTTTCCCCAAACAACACCCGTCTGGGCAGCAGGGCAGGGGAACCCCCGTTTCCTGCACAAAGACACGGTAGGAAGTGGGCTGGGCATCTGCAGAATGAAATCCGGAAAAAAAGTGGGTCAGACTGCGGTTCCATTTCTTGGGCCTGAGTCACCAAAGAGTGGCCAACGTTCCCTCCAAGTGCGGGGTCATTACTGACTTGGGAGCCTGCCAGCAGAACCCGTGGGCGAGTCGACGCTGATGCAACAACCGCTCAGGCTCCGTGACACGCGTGACACCACATGACCCCGTCACCGACGCCACACATCCTCACGCACCCGTCCATCCATCCACCCATTCATTCTGCAAACTTCTCCCCATCCGCTGGGGCCTGGGCCGGCTCCAAAGTGACGGAGACGGCAAAACCCCCACCTGTGCCCGCCCCGGAACGCACCCCTCCGAGGTATCAGCCATCACCCGGGCTGTGTCCAGGAGGTGGAGCGTGGGCAGGTCCACTCCCAGGTCTGGACCCCAATTCCTCCTCACGAATGGGGGTGGCCTGAGGACAGGGAGGGCCATGGGCAACGCAGTATGCCCACAATTGCCCATGGACGTGCCCTCATGCCGGTCTGTGGGAGTCACAGAAAGGGATCCGATAAACTCACCAGGGGACACTGTCTGTGTCACCTCTTCTCACGCTCACCCCGTGAGGCAGGCACCGGCAGGACCGTTCCTTAGACAGGGGGTGACTCTCAGAGCCAGCCAGGGAGCAGAGCCAGAAGCTCGGAGCCCGGCCCCAGGTCCTTGGCCATGTGCTGCCTCGGGGCCCGGGAAGGACGTGACAGTGACAATAGGGCTGACTTTGCGCGTCACACATGTTATGTAATGAGCCCTCACAACACCCTTCAGAAGTGACAATCATCACCCCCTTCTCACAGACAGAGAAACTGAGGCACAGGAGGCCAAAGGCACAGCCAGGAGGAGTGACTCCAGGACGGGCACCCGGCCACCTGCCCCTGACCGTCGCCCCATGCTCTGGCCTTCGTGCCGCGTCCCGTGGTGGTGGCAGCCCTGCCCACGGGAAGGGCCGGAGCCAGGCCCACCTTTGCATCCCAGGATCTCCGGCTGGGCCAGAAATCCTCAGGTGCACATGTGGCAGAACGCTGACACCAGAGAAGTGGGCTGCATGGGGAATATAAATAGCGGGGGAGGCAGGAGCCAGAACCTCACACCACCCTCCTGCGAGCAAAAAAAGATGGCAAATTAGCGGACCCAGTGGGCCCTGCAGGGTGGGACCCACGGCCTCGTGGCGGCCCAGCCGGCTCCGTGGCCACGTCTCATGTCTGCATCCCACATCGGGCAGGGTGGGGCCTGGTCAGGGGAGAAGTGTGGTCCTGCCACACGCTCTGCAAACAGCAGGCCCCCACTGTGGGAGCACACGCGTGCGTGTGCTGGGTGTGCACGGGCACGTTCCCACACACGTATACCCGCAAACTCGCACATCCACTCATGCACACATGCGTGTACAACCTCGAATGGGCTTGTAAAGCACTTCCATGTGCGTTGCCTCGGGGACCGGTACAGGGCAGCAGAGGAGGCAGGCCCACCAGGCGGCGGGGGCCACAGCCGTGAGGGAGTGGCCAGCCCCGTGTGGCTGGTGGATGGCGGGGGGCCCCCCGGGTCTCGCCAGCGACCCAAGCCTCCAGGATGCCCCCTGCCCAGCTGTGCTCCTCTGGGACACTTACATGGGAAGAGGGCCAGTGACACGGTGCCTTCTCCCTTTGCAAAAAGCCCACCCAGAAGAGCGGTCCAGCACTCACAACCCACCGGGTGCTTCAGGGTGCTCTCTCCAGGCGACCCCTCTGCAGGCAGTCCTCCCCTCGCAGCGAATGGATGCGATTCTCTCCCTTGTCTGGAGCGGGAGGCCGAGGCAGGGACCGGCCCCAGCCCAGCCGGCCGGGGGTGCTGCTCTCAGAGGAGAAGCCGTGTGCACCAATGACTTCGCAGCTGCCAAATGGCCCCGGGGTTCACCATTTGATGCCAAGGACAGGTCCCTCCCACATCCAATGGCCTGTCCCCCAACACAGGGGCTCTCACACTCCCAGCCAAAGCTGCTGGCATCTGTCCGTCTGGCTTCAGAATGGCCCAGCCTCACGTGCAGGGGCAGAGAAAGGGTTAAGGACCCCGCCAGGCCCATCACTGTCCCCCTCAGGACACCCTCTATCTCACAACCACCACTTCTGCTTGCACAGTGCTCCCAGAGCCAGCAGGACAAGCGTGGCACTGGGGGCGCCCAGCCAACCGACTTAATGAGGGGCTTTCCAGCCCAGGGAAGCAGCCTGGCCCAGGAGAGCCCTGCAGGGGAGTCTGCGTGTCCTGCCAACAGGAGGCATGTTCCAGAGGAGGATGAGGGCACTTGCTAAGGAGACGCTGGGGTGCATTTCTGAGATAAAAGGAAGGGGAAGATGAGGGAGCGCAAGGCCAAGTTTAGCGTCCCCTCCTCCAGGATGCTCCCCAACATCTCCCCAACGGAGGCAACCCTCCCAGACTGCTTTCAACGACCCTGGGCACGAACATGAACAGTGAGATGAGCCATGTCCACATGTGTGCCTCCCATCAGACGGCAAGCTCCTGGCGCAGGGACCTGCCACCTGCACCGTGATCTTGGCGACACCCTCCAGGCCAGGGCACAAAAGCAAAAGCCTTTAGGGACCAGCAGGCCATGCCGCTGGGAGAAGGGCCTGGTCAAAGACAAGGAACAGGGACTGCAGGCAGCTGGGCCCCTGGAAGGCATTCCAATAAGAAAGGAGGAAGGGAGGAAGAGGAGGGGAGAGGGCGGGGAAGGAACCAAAACCCCATGCTGACCAAACGGAACACCTCACTCGCCAGGTTCAGGGCCGGGCCTGTACTAAGGGGGTGCAATGAAAAGGTGAAACCCCGACAAGTCAAGGGCACTGAGACCTGGCCTTGCAGGGCAGGAAGGAGGGAGACGCTCACCCGGGCCCAGGCACAGAGGTCAGGCAGACCCAGGATCTGGGGTCCGTGCGCCCCACACCCCGCGTCTCTGGCCTCTCCGAGCACCAGCCAGCCCCGCCCGGACTGGAGGCTGCGTGAGGACCCAATGAGAGGCTGGGGGCACGGGCCCGGGCACGGCCAGGCAAGTGCCCTCAAACCCTCACAACTGTCCCCATGGGTCACGGTCTTACAGGGGGCAGGAACCCTGCCCTGTCCCCGAGGCCAACCCAGGGCTCCAGTATGGGCTCGGCAACAGAGCCCCAGGGGTCTGGTGGCTCATCCTGGACCCCTCTAGGGGCTCTAGGCTGGCAGGTCGCTCTGTCACTGTTCTTAAGTGGCAGTGGCAGCAGTGGGTGTCTGTTCCCCACAGGCCTCCGCTCCACCCAAAAAGGCCTGTGACCCAGGGAGAAGGCAGGGACAATGGGAGACGGGGCCACAGCCAGAAGGCAGGGGCGGGGCGGGGCGGCCTCAGCTGTGCTCTGAGAAGGGCATGGCCGCAGTGAGAATCCAGAAATATCTGAAGGGTGGGGTGGCGGGCAGGCTCTGGCCAGCACCCCAAGAACTGCCCTGAGGTAGGAACATCAGAGGAGAAGCCGTGCCTCGGCCAGGGGAGCAATGCCTGCCGGGCCCACTGCTGGGTGGTCAGCGCCACTGGGCAGGGACCGCAGCCCCAAGCCCTCCTGGCCTCCGAAATCTGGAGCTGATGAGGGAACAGGCTTCGGACTGGGCTGGGTTTCTCTGCTCCTCCTACCCGCTGATCGTCTGTGGGGAGGCAGGCGGGGGGGATGGAAAGGGTGTCCGTCCGGCCAACTGGACTGAGTCAGAGAAAATTTAACCATTTGATCTCGGTCAAGTCCCACAAACTTGGACCATTCTTCCCCCAAATTATTGCAAAAAGCAGTCACGTGACTGGGGCCAGCCAATGGTGTGTGGAGGAGATGACCTCAATTTCCAAATATTGGGGTCATGTTTCATTTCACATACTCTCGTTTTGCCCGTTACAGTGTTAACCGGCCCCAAATGCGATCTTGCTTTTCATTCCTACACACACTTGGCCAAGAAGAAGACAGAGAAAGAGCCATGTTCGGGGGGAAAACTCGGAAAGCATCTGGCACACCCCAAAACGGGGGGAAGGAGCTTCGCTGGCTGCGGACCCGTTCCCGCCTCCCGGCATCTAGAGGGGACAGCCGCCCTCTCTGGCCACGCACAGAGGACAGCTCCCAAACGGTCCCACCCTGGGCAGTTGGGGGAGGTCTGTGGGAGCCCTCAGGGAAGTGGCTTCTTCACATGCTTCTAACGTCCTTTCGACAAAACATCCCGCTCCACAGCCAGGGCCCACCTCTGGGCTCCAGCCTGCATGGCCACCCCTCAATTGGGAAGGGGGATCGGAAACGAGGCAGGGGAGGCGGGCAGGGGGCAGAGATGGGGTGCCAACAGCCAACCCCAAACCCCGGGCCGCACCCAGCCC
The DNA here is from genome assembly GCA_007922815.1 of Macrotus californicus. Classification (NCBI taxonomy): domain Eukaryota; kingdom Metazoa; phylum Chordata; class Mammalia; order Chiroptera; family Phyllostomidae; genus Macrotus; species Macrotus californicus. Next base: position 304,511 of record VMDR010000036.1, read on the forward strand.
CAGCTTTTGGAGGTGGTGACTCCCCTGCTGGGTTTCCTCCTGAGTTCCTGGGAGAAAGCCCAGCAGAGGAGCTGGGACAGGGCTGAGTCCCTGGGCAACGATGGGGTCCCCTGACCACATCCCCAACCCCGCTGCATACCACCTTCCTGGAGACCCGGGCAGAGACGCAGAGCCAGCCAGCCCAGGCTTACAGGCACAGTGACTGCAGCCCAGGGGTAAGACCCCAGGTCCCGGTGCCGGCGGGCTGGGTGCCCTGACCCCGCTGGCCCTCCTTGGCCCAGCATGCACTCTCCGTGCCAGGAACAAGGGGAAGCAGAGCTCACTGGCCAGTGAGACATGGAAACTCATTCTCCCACATATCCCCACACTACAAGCGGGGGAGAAGGGGAGGGCGGTGAGGCGATCCCTTCTCCCACTACCCCAGCCCCCTGCCTGTGCTTTTCCCAGCAGCCCTTAGCTGCATCTCCCACCTCTTAATGGGGGACTTTCCAGAGCCGTGGGCACCAATGTTTGAGGGTGTGTGGAGACCCATCCCCCAGGTAACCACCAAAGGCGATGCTTGGAAAGCCACAGTCCCATCAGGGAGCTGGTCACAGCTGCCTCAAATGCAGCAGGCACTTGGTCAGCACCAGCTCCCCAGGGAGAAGGCTCCTTCTAAGGGCAGACCTCTGGCAGAAAGTGCCCACATCTGCACATCATCTGAACCGCTCACAGTCCGGACTCCAAAACCACGTCCTGGCTTTGCTCCACTGATCCGCCTCCAGGGGGCAAACCCAGGTAAAACTACCTCCAAGCGAGTTAGGGTTTCCCGGTTGGGATGAGGAGCTGGGCTGGTCAACCCCCCTCCAGGGCTCCCAGGACCCCTGAACACCTAGGTGGTCAGGACCAGGAGAGGCCCAGCTCCCTGGGGAAGCAAAGAGCCGGCTGAGTCTGGAGGCAGAAGGAGACTGGAGGTTGGAGTCAAGGGCAGGGCTGGGGGCTCAGGCTCCTGGGGTTCCCCACAGCATTCCCCACCCCAAGAATTGACAGGCTGTGACTCTAGGGGGCGACCCTTCCCGGTTTTCAGGAGAGGAACTTCTGCAAGGCCAGAGCTGGGATGTGGGGCAAAGAATGCAAAGTTTCAGGACAAAAGTTTGCCGGCCTCACAGACAACCCTCTGGCTGATCCCACGCGCAGCCGCCAGCCCTCGCGCCAGCCCCACCCGGCCTGCGCGTTTGGCGCACGGGGCATTGTGTTGGCGCGTCTCCCTCTCCGGGGCCCCCCCAGGCTGATGGCATTCGGAATGCCGCCCGTGCATTCCACAGCCAAGGGGTGCACGCCGGGCAAGCGCGGGAGAGGCCAGCGGCCGGCGCCCGGTGACAGCCGCACCCGGCCCGCGCCGCATCCTGCAGTCGCGCCGGCACCCCCCCCCCACCCCGACCCCCCGCCCGCCCGGGTCCCGACCGCCCTTACCTGCGCTGTTCGGAGGCGACGCCCACAACAGCAGCAGCAACAGCAGCCACACCGGCGGCGGCAGTGGGGACGGCAGCTGGGCGCCCGGACGGAGAGGGCTGCGCGCTTTCCAGCGGGTGTGGACATCCATGCCGGCGGGCGCGGGTTGAGGCGCGCGGGGACGTTCGGGGGCGCGGGGCTCGGCCCGGGCAGCGGACTCAGCGGGGCAGTCAGGACCTCAGGAAGTCATGGGGAGCAGGCGCCGGCCCGTCCTCTTTGTGGCGGTGGCTCTCCGGCACGGGTCGGCGGGCGCGCTCGCCTACGGGCAGAGAGGGCTCGACCTTGGCCCGCGGGGCGGCCGGGACCCCGTTCGGCTCGCTTGTCCTCGCCTCCTGCAGCCCCTCCGACTCTGCTCGTCCCCCCTGGCCGCCGCCGCCCCGCGACCCGCTCTCTCCGTGGGCGCTGCGCTCGAGTGAGGTCCTGCGCGAGCCGCGGGGACGCGGAGTGCCGACCTCGCCTGGGGCGCCCCGCACTTTTTCCCCGGGTTCCTCCCTCCCTCTCTCCTGGAAGGCACCCGCGCTGGCTGTCGATCCTCGGCGCCCTCAGCAAATCAGAGCCCGGCGCTGGGCTCGGCCAGGCCGGCCCCCGCCTCCCACTGGGCGCCGCGGGCGAGGGGGTGGGAACAGCCGGCGAGTCGCGGCGAGGAAGGGGCTGGCCCGGGCGGGAGCGGACGTGGGGCGGGCGCGCGCGGCGCCCCCAGCCCCCAGCGAGCGCGCGCCGAGGGGCAGGGCCGGGTCCCAGAGGCCGAGCGCCCTCTCCAGCTTCCCTTCTCCTGCCCCAGGTGCCCACGCCTGGCCGAGTTCCAGGAACCATTGCGGAGGGTCCCCGGGTTGGAGCACTTCGCGTTTAAAAAAAAAAAGAAAAAAAAAAGTTACAGCTCACCCCGCCTAACTTTTCTTTTACGTGGAGTTCAGGCTCCTCTTCTGGGTGGAGGCTGAACTTCCCATCCAGCCAGATGGGGCGCCCAAGACTGCCGCCGGGACGAGGGCGCGCCCTCGCTTCCCCCCCACTGCAGACCGGGCTTCCACGTCAGGACGGGTCTAACTTCCCACGAGGTCCCCCAAGGGGACTGCATGAGGCACGTCTGGGGTATTCGTGCCGAAGTTGGGCCCACACCCCCACTCTCCCCTGCTCCCTTCAGGACTCCCTAGACCCCCCTTGGAGCTGACCGCAGGCCTTCCTGGGATGACAGCGCCAGACTGGCATCCCTGGGCGCTGCTGCCGAGGCGCTGCCTCTCTGCCCTCACTCCTCTGTGCCCCGTGGGGTCTCCCTCCGGTGCAGCCTGCCAGGTTGCTGGCTGCAAGTGGGAGCCCACCCACCCATCAGACTGGCCAGCCAGAGAGCCTCCCGGCACAGCCAGCCCAGGCCAATCACAGCCAATCTGGGTCAGCTGGGACACCGGCTTTTAAAACGATGAGGAATGAGGTGAAGTAAGAAGGTCTTTCAAACCCTGGACCATCCCTGCCGCTTTGCCAAACCGTCCAGCCTTCGATGCTGAAGCAGGGCTGGGACCCCGGCTCCCGTTACATCTGCAGACTGCGTGTGAAGCCCCTCAATTCCCACCACTCTGGACACAGGACCCGACGGGGGTTGCTGGGGGCCACCCGCTGCCTCTGGAGTTGGGTGGTGGGTTGCGGGTGCTACCTGGCAGGCAGGCCCCCTGCTCCTCTGCACCACACGCTCTCAGGTACCCAGTGTTGCCCGGAACAGAGGCAGTGGCACAGGGAGGGGACAAGATTTGAGACACATTATTAAGTCAAGCAAAAATGTTTGTTCTGGTTTTCCTATTTCTTTGCCATTTGATTATTTTGTATTTTACAGCTTGTACAAGTCATGTATGTGATCAGGAAAAACATATGTGTTTGAGTCACACATGTGTGTAGGTGTGAGACGTGTGTCGGGGGCAGGCTGTTAAGCTACAGGTGTTGTTCCTTCAGCCACCTGTGCGCTTAACAAGAGAGAAACCTACCTGACCGCTGCCCACCGCCCGTGGGAAGGCCGCTTGTCCCCTGCAGACGTGGGGGCTCTGACCCCGGTCAGCAGCCTGGCCATAAGAAATGAGGGCAGGCCCCCGCCGGGTGGTTCCCTTGGTTGGAGCGTTGCCCGATGCGCCAGCCGTGCAGGGTCAGTCTCCGGTCAGGGCGCACGTGACAGTCAACCAGTGACTGCGTCAATGCAAGGAATAGCAAGTCTCTCTCTGCCCCTCCCTCCCTCTCCTCTAAAATCAATAAAACAAGAAAAAAATTTTAAAGAAGACAGTGCCAACTTTCCAGGTTCCAGCTTTCCCCGGGGACGTGGAGGTCTCCTCTGACAGTTGACTGTCGCCTGCCCTTTCAACCCTCGGAACTCAGATTGGGTCTGAACTCTGACCTCTCTCAGGGGCTGAAAGCAGGGCCACCACCCAGGGTTCCCCAGAGGGATCACCCTAAGAGCTGACTCCCCAGTAACTAGAAGAAGACCCGGTGCTTGTGGCAGTGAGCAGACAGGACACATGCCTGTGCCCTCCCGTGGGGAGCAGGGGCGCGATGGCTCGTCCCAGCCGACAGACACGGGTGTCCACTTCATCCAGCCTGCGGTGGACAGGGAGGCCATTCCTACCCCACTGGGAAGCTCAGGGAAAAGTCCCCAGATTGGGCAGCCCAGCCTGTGGTCCAGGCCTGCAGGGGACGATGGCCTTCTGGCGGCTGCGGTGGCAGCGCAAACACCTGCCAGCGCTGGGCGACACTTGGCCCTGTGTCTCCGCTGAGCCAGGGTCACAGCGGCCGCAGGGAACACTGGCCTTCCTCCCCTTCACAGCTGAGGAGACGGGAGCAGAGAGGGTCAGGGTCTCGTCCGAAGCACCAGCTCCTGTGTCGAGCCGGAGCTTGAACCCACGTCTGCCTTCCAGCAGAAAAAAAGCGGCTAATCACCTTGCCCAGGGATGATTGGTGGAGGTTGCCCCCCAGCCCTTGAGCCTCCTGACCCTCATTAAAACAGAGGGTCTGTTTCAAACGTCCCTGCACTTGCAGCTCCAGGGAGTCTACGGTGCAATGACACCGGTTCTCATCCGCCTGGGCCGGACGGGCCCCAGTGACACGGACACTGGTGTGGACAGGCGTGCTGTCCTCCTCGCCTGGAAGGAGGAGACGCCGGGCCCACATCAAGAGTGGCCAGGCCGTGCCGAGGAAGGGTCACAGTCTTTGTGATAGCTGCACATGTGTCACAGAGGTGGGAGCCCCGGTCCTGGCTGTCACCCTGCACTCTGGGGACCGTGAGTCCACCTGAAAGTCCGTGGGTTTACTCCAACGGTGGGCCCATGGAGCCCCCACCCATGCGGAAACCCCCACCGCGCCAGGAAAGGCAGGCTCCACCCGTGCACCCCTGGCCCCAGGAACGGTTCCTCCCAGAGCCCAGAGCCAGGACGACCAGCCCTGTGTGGGACCCGCTAATGGCCCCTCACAGGGGCCATTCAGGCCAAACCCACGTCTGCCAGGGGCTGTGCTGCTCCCTGTGCAGTGTCCCCAGAGGCCGGGAGGCAGGGCTCCCAACAGCCGAGGAATCGCCCCAAGGGGAGCAGGGACAGGGCGACAGCCCAGCGCACCAGCTGTGGCCGCAGTCACATCGAGAGGTGAAGCTGCGCCTGGCCTGCTCCCTGCTCCCAGCACGGCTTTGTCCCAATGTCACCCATCGGGTGACATCGCCCACAGATGTCGCCCACAGAGGCTGCTACACTGAGCCTCCTGTTCTGTCAGGGGCTAAGTGCACTTGGCAATGTAATGGGATTTCCAGGCAGAGCGGCCCACAGCGGGCACCAGTCGGGCCGGAGGGTGCGTCTGCCGTGATGAGGTGTTGCGTGGATGTGTGTCTCCCCCGGAGACCAGCTGGGCGGCTCTCCCCCAGGGCGGTGTTCTACAGGCAGAAGTGGAGCTGGCAGCCCAGGAAAAATGTTGGGCGGAAAAACCCTTGTCATTAACTCTTGTAAAGAGCCACCTGGACGGTGGGGAGAGCTGCCCGGCGGCCAGCGGGTGGCTCCCCAGACTCAGCATGTCTCGGCTGCCCGTGACAGCACCCCACGTCGGGTCCCCATCAGGTCCTCTCCACGGGATCGCCTCACTTTGGGAAACTGTGTCCACAGAGTCCTGGGTGAAGGGCCTTCGGACCCCAGCATCTCGTCAGGAAATCGGGCCCAGGAGAGCCCCACCCTTCACAGGCCAGGGCGGTTCCGGGCACAGCACCTGCTCAGGAAAGTCTCCACCCATTGGCTCCCACAGCCTCATTGTCGGGGGGTTACAGGTTGCCAGAGAGTGAAGGCCTGGGGGGCCCCAGGCCCACATCTGAGCAGCGTGTTCCCCTAGTCACGGGGCTCCCCTCTGGTCTGTGAGCACAGACAGGTGACATGGCAGAGGTGACACATGTGTGAACAGGAGAGTTTCTTGTAAAGGAGAGAGGGCCCTGGTCCCGTCTGCAGCAGGTGCTGGGGTCTCTCCCAGGCCACCTTCAGGATCCCAATCTCCTGTGTCCCTGCGGGAGTGTTGGCTGCTGAAGCCATAGCTGTGTCCCCTGGCCCTGCCCTTTCCAGGGGAAGCCACCCCAACACCTGGACACACCAGCCCATTCATTGAGACACACACACTTAATTTCTTAAAAGCTCCAGCCCTGTGGCCGTCACCACATCTTCTTGGTCCTCATATTAGTATTCCAGGACCGATGTCACAATGACCACAAACAGCGAGATTGAAGTGACAGAAATTCATTCTGGGGCAAGAAGTCTGAAATCCAGGTGGGGGTACTGGGTCACCCCCTCCAGAGGCCCTAGAAGTGGGGGGGGGGGGGTTCCTTCCTTCCTCTCACAGCTCCAGAGGACCCTTGGTGGCCCTGGCTGGTGGCCACATCTCTCCAGCCTCTGCCTCCGTACTCACATGGCCCCTCCACCAGGTGTCTGTGCTTTACCCTCCTTCGGCCCTTCTCTTGTAAGGACCCTGAGGTGGCAGTTAGCGCCCACCTGGATGCTCCAGAACAACCTCCCCATCTTGAGACCCTCCACCTAAGTGCACCTGCCAAGGCCCTTTCTCCAGATCAGGTCACATCCACTGGGGCCACTATCCAGCCCACCACAGCCCTGGACACCGCACAGGCCTCCGTGCCTGGCACGCCCCCGTCTAAGGCGGAGGAGACACCGAGCAGCTGCATCCCGAGCGAGTGCTGGTCCCGGCCGCCGGGCTGAGGCTGGCAGGGGGCAGGGGCCCCAAAAGACTCTGAGAGCCCCGGCACGCTGCCCGGGTGTGCCCACACCCACCGGGGTTGCTGTTTTCCAGCAGGGTCCACTTTTGTTTGTTTTCATTTTTAGCATTAAACTAATATTTTTAATGGAACTAGGTCCCAGATTAGATTTTCTTCCATAAGAGGAAATGAAAGGGAATATAGAATTTAAAATGAGTCTACTGAGCTGGAGCCAAACCCAGAAGCCAAACTCATTCATCCCCTCAAAGCCTTTGAGCTCCGGTCCCTGCGCTCAGCCCTTGAGGATGCGCGTGACGCGGGGCACCGTGGAGGGCGGTAGGAGGGGGCGAGGCAGCCGCCTTAACATGCATGGTCCCCCTTCCTCAGTCACACAGGGCACAAAGAACATCCCCAGCGTGCAGGTGAGATGTCACACTCAGGGCATTGTAGGAAGGACCCGGGCCACAGCATCCCCAGCAGAGGGGCCGGCTGGGTTCCAAGACCCATCCACCCCAAGGTGCACGCCTCTGACAGAAACCAATCGGGTCTGCTTGGACACTGGAGCCTGAAGGAGCAGGGCGGGGCCGTGGGCCGTTGGAGGCTATCTCTACCTCCCAGAACAGGTCCGGGCTCTAATCCCCAGAACCTGCGACTGTGACCTTATTTGGGAAAAGGGTCGGTGCCGATCTGCTCGAGTGAAGGGCCTGGAGATAAAGAGGTCATCTGGTTCAGCCCTCGGGGCCCCAAGCACCACCCCAAAGCTCCTTCGAGAGGAAGACAGAGGGAGATTACAGCCCAGACAGCCAGGAGAGGAGGAGGCTCTGGGTAGACCTATGCAGAGGCTGGCGGGACGCAGCCACGGCCCAGGAGCCCGGGGCAAGCGGGAACCCCTGTGGAGCCTCCGGAGGGAGCACGGCCCCACGACCCCTTCGTCTCAGACTTATGGCCTCCGGAGCTGGGAGAGAATGAATCTCTGTGTTTTAAGCCACAGGGCCACGTGATTGGCGGTCACACGTCGTGGCAGCCACTGGACCCTAACACACGGGCCTTCTGAGGCCTCAGGCCGGGTGGGCAGGCCCAGCACAGGGGTGCCAGGAGGGAGACTGAGGGAGGTGGAACCTACCCGGTGGCAGGTCTGGCTTGATCCCACGGCCCTCCGCTGACAGGGCGCAGTGACTCGGTCCCTGGGGCACCTGTCCTCTCCCCTGGCCAGTGGGGTTGGAGCTGGGTGAAGGCGCCAGGCCTGGGCAGCCCGCCACGTGCTGGGGTTACAGCGTCAACCCGGGAGCCTGCCGCCACTCCAGGCTGGACTCTCGGGAGAGGACGGGCTCAGCAACGCCAGGCTGGCTCCTAAGTCTGATGGTGAGACTCCGAGAAGCCACGTGGAGCAGAGGCCCTGGGAGGAGAGGAGAGGCTTGGTGGCCGCAGAGGCAAAGGCTGGCACGAGGCAACCACAGCCAAGGAGCACCCCGGCCCGAGGAGCTGGGGAGGCAGCAAGGACCCTCCCCTGGAGCCTCCAGAGGGAGCGCAGCCCCACGACCCCTTGGTCTCGGACTTCGGGCCTCCAGAGCTGGGAGAGATTAAGTTCCCGTGGCTTTAAACCACCCTGTCCATCCAGGGTCCTGTGTTAGGGCAGCTGCAGGGAACAGGCCCACTGCTGCCTGGGGCAGGCCCCACCTTCCCACAGAGGCCCCGCCCTCAAAGGTGTGAGAGGCCTTCCCGTGTGGGGGCCCGCCCACCTCCCCACCAGTGGCATCTCAGCCTCGCCGACCTGTCGGTGCTCAGAGAGCCCTGGCTGGGTGGTAGGGCTGGCATGGCCCTCCGCTCGGCATCATGTCCCTCCTCGAGGCCTAGGAAGACTCTGTGTCACCTTGACCCCGTGCCAGGCATTGGGAGACGGGACGTATGTGCGGTGCTACCGAGGTCCCCGGGGGCACATCCCTTCCCCAGGGACCCAGCCAAAGCCCTACCTGGCGAGAAACTTCCTCACCGAAGCCCAAGGGTCCCTGACAGTTTGGAACTCAGGACGCCGCTCCTCAAGGGAGATTAAAAGCACTGTGCCGCAGCCAACACTGGCGCCGATCCGGTTCTCTTCATTTTCGTCAACAAGGAGATTAGTTTTAATGGGAACCAGTGGAACCGAGCTCACAGACTTTCCACTCCTGCAGGTCCTGACAGCGGCGGCCACTCCCCGCCCCCCCTGCCCTGGGCGAGACAGCTTCGAGGTTTCTGCACCGGGGTGGAGGAAGACAGGGTGGGGCAGGGGTGGGGGGGCTGGGCGTCCTGGCTGATGCCGTCTCTCTCCTGCCCACCAGGCCCTCTCCGCCTTCACCCTCTCTACTCACTGGCCCTCAGCTGTGGGCACTGATGTCACCGCCCCCTCTGATGCTCTTGCTGATGCGGTGGCCTCTGGGGCAGAGCCTGACTCCTTTCCCGGACTGAGGACAGAGGGCCTCCTCCGAGCTGACTGCACTCCTGGGTCAAGACACGTGGCCTCAAGGTGCCTCAGTTTCCTTGCCTGGAAGGCGGGCGGCCTCGTGGGGCCCTGAGGACCCAGGGAGATGACACACAGCCTGCCACGGGCACGCAGAGGGTGCCTGGCCCACGTTTGCTGATGCCGCTCAGGCTTCGGGCCTGGATGGGGGCGTGTTCGTTCCTGAACCGGCTGTCACGCAAACCTTGGACACTCAGAGGTCTGGACACGTGACTGTCACAGAGCTGGCGGGGGCCCTGGGGCCAGGCCACCCACTGACTGTCTGACTCAGGAGGATCTAACCTTGACCTGGGACCTGCCCCCTTGCCAGGTGCTAGGAGAGGCCCGGTGGAGGGCTGGACCTGGCTTGTCCGGCTCAGAGCAGCCACCATGTGCCCTGCATTCAGGGCCCTCATGCTGGTGGCTTGAAATCAGCCGTGGGGGGAGTATTTATACCACAGACGCCGGCAAACGCTCAGTCCTGGCCTGGCCCCTTAAACGGCCAGTCACTGCCACGGACCAGCAGCCCACGGCCTGCCCCAAGCCGACCTGACCTTGGTGCACTCCCTGAGGCCGAGGGTGGCCGCCCCTCTCCCCAAGCCCTCCAGTGATGCGTCAGCACTGAGGGGGGATGGGCAGGGGGGCCTTCCCCTTACCCGTGTTCAAGCCTGGATTTCCAGTGGGGCGGCCCCCTCTGCCCTCAGCAGCCGTCTGTCCCCCGCAGCTGTCTCAGGCACCAGAAGAACTATCGTGTGGAAAAGGGTGAGTCCCCACAGGCCCAGAGTGGAGCAGAAGCCCACTGGCTAGATACATGGGGCAGCAGTCCTTTTATTCCACGGGTGTCTCAGAGCCACAGGGCCCCTCCCAGGGTCCTGCGGGTCTGGGGGCTCCCTGAAACGCAGCGCGTTTTCAGGGCAAGGGGATCACATGACTATGAATGAACCCCCTTGTGCCCAACCGCTGGGCGTGCCTGCTTCCGTCTGTCTGTATCAGCTCAGGAACGTGTGACACGTGCAGGCCTGGCCCGTGGCAATGCTCCGTGCGTGGCGACCTCCAGCCCTGTCCGAGGAGGTGGGCTAAGTGCCGTAACTGCCACGGTAGTGCTCAGCAAACACCTGGGGGACAGTGTCCCTCACAGCCCCTACCCGAGGCACCCGGACAGTGAGGCACGGCATGTGCGGCCCTGGAGGCACTGGGCTGTGTTTGCCAGCCAAGTGTCGGCTCCCACTCAGACCAGCAACCGGGCGTCCTGGACACGGAGCACTTGAGGCTCTGTTCACTTCTGAAACAGAACAATTAACGGCAGGTCTAAAATCGGGGTGCGGTGTGGCCTTTGGGGGGTGGTGATGGCATTGGCCTGAAGACCCATCCTTTCCGTTCACGCTGCACAGAAGGGATGGGCATTTTGCAGGGACGGTGCGTGCTTGTCCAGTCTGCTTATGGCTGACAGTTTACGTGCTGCTTCAAGTCCTTTTCCTTGTACCTCACAAGAAATTCTCCAGAAAAGAAGAAAAACACGAGGAAGCCAAGTCTTTCCCCGGATCACACGGCCACATGAGCAAAGCCATGGCGAGAGCGGGAGCCCCCCGACCACCGGTCTCTCTGCCCGAGTGGGCTGGCTCCTTCCAAGACACAGAAACGATGGCCGGGTGCGAGCCCCGGGTCCTGCGCGTCGAGAGTCTGGTGTCCGCCAGGCTGCGCCCGTGCTTGGTGCATGGAGTGGGCTGAGTTCCTGCAGCCTCCCTGGGGCACAGAGAGCCACGTCTGTTTCACAGGCAGAGACCTGGGGCTTCCAGGTGGGAGGGAGGTGTCCAGGCTGGAGTTCGGGCCCCGTCGTCCCAGCTCCGCGGCTGCATCTCAGAGGTCTCAGCCCTCAGGCCCTCGTGGCTCAGGTTCCCTGAACTAGCTCCCGCCTGTGCCCTGACCACCTGGGGCTTGAGCCGGGCTCCGGCCAAACCATCGCCCTTGCTCAGATGGAAGCTGATGTTCAGACACCCACGCAGGTGTGAACTGGAGGCCGCCGGGTCTACCTGGGAAAGCGTTCGAGGCAGGAGGGCCTGTGGGGCCAACCCATTGCCTAATCCACGTGGTGACCTACTTTCCTCCTCTTTGGGATGTGACTTGCTGCCCCAGAGAGACGGCCCCCGTCTGCTGTCCCCTCCAGGCCGCATGAGTCAAGGAAAGTCTCCGTCACTCTCAGCAATGAGCCGTGCTGCCCGGGCAGGGTGCCTGAAGGCCCGGAGAGCGCACAGGACGCCCGTGCTCGATGGTGGTAGTACGCACATCACTAGACGTAGCTTGTAGCCCGGCCCCACCGCCAGGCCAGCCAGTGACTGCGCTGCCCACCGTCCTGCTGGTGTGGAAGTAGGTCAGCCCTGAACCGTGACAGGCTAGCTCAGGGTGACACAGGGCCACAGACAGGTTGCCCGACATCTGAGCAGCAGCCAGAGGACAAGCTTGGGCGGCATCGGCCTTTCCGAAGCCAAGTAGTGGCCGTCACGGGGGCTCTGGAACATCCTGGTGGCGTCTGTAGACCGCTGGTTCCTTTGTGCGTAGATGGTCATGGGTAGGCCAGGTAGCCGGATGATGTTTGGGTCCCGTTGTTTCTTTTAGGGCTTGAGGAACATTTTCCCGCTTTTTCAGTTCTGAAGAAAAGCGTCTCTCCAAGCGTCTGAAGGCCTGGAGAGAAAATAACTGAATATCCTTCCTACGAGTGACGGGAATCTGTGGGTGGTCTTAGAGGCAAACTCCCGCGTGGGAGCCCTGGCCAGCCCTTCGACCTTGAGCGATGGGGTTACCCCCTCTGAACTTCAGTCCTGCCTCCTGGGTTCCGGTGAGGACGAAACGGAAGGACCCCCGGGCTGAGCTGCTGCAGGACCAGGCCCAGACCTGCGAGTCTCAGCTGCCGAAGTCCCACCTGGCCTCCGTGTGTGCCTCGGAGACCGTGGGCCTGCAGCCTGGGGTTTCTGCAACTGCGCTGCCTAGCGTCCTGGCCACTGGCCACGTGTGGCTATTTGAACATCGATTGAAAATTCACGACAATTAAATAGACTTCACAAATCCGCTCCTTGGTCGCACAGGCTGTTTCAGATGTCCAGCGGCCACAGGGGGCTGGGGACTCCCAGATACACGGCATGGATATGGGCTGGCTCCATCCATGCAGGGTCCCAGGGACTGGACAGTGAAGGTCCGGAACCGCAGCAGGCCCGCCGTCAGCCTAGACCCTGTGTTCCACCCCCAGGGATTCCGCCCAGGGGAGCCCAGGTCCCGGAGCCCGAGATCTGCACGTTCAAGAAGCCGCAGCGAGATTATGACAAGCAGCTTCCTGAGCTGACAGACACTCTGTGCGGATGAGGCACGGAGGCCGTGCCCCCAGGGGAGTGGGGCTAAGGGCACTGATCGTGGCACCCCAGCGTTTGCTGCAGGGCCACCCTCCCCAGAGTCTATTGGGGGTTCAGCAGTCCAGGCCCCAAAGGCCCCGTCTGTCTCCCATCTGCATCTCGGGGGCCCCCGTTTGCCTGGCGGAAGGGGCTCACATCCTGGATGCTTCTGGCCACCCTGCATTGCCATCTGCTGCACTCGGGGGCCCCCAGTGTGAGAGAACCAGTCACTTCACTGTTAAAACCAGTGGCCATTGTCCTGGAGCCCAGTCCGCTGAAAACTGTCCTCAGCCCTCCAGAACGTTTTCATGGAAATGACTTTTAAACGGAGAGAGAACGGACAAGGGAGCCAAGAACTAGTTTCTTGAAAACGAATCATGGAGCTTTAGCGCGAGCCAAGCCTTGCTCTCTGCTCTGTCCATTCAGAGCTTGTAAAGTCTGCTCTGGATTCTCCAGAGTTCTGGAAAATTCATCAGCGCAACCCGGAGGAGGGCTCCAATCGCGTGTTGCTGCCCCTCCAGCCCAGGGCGGCCCTGCCCTTCCTCCCACGGCTGTGACCAGCGACAAGGAACCTTCCCAGCGCTCTGGAGCCCACGGCAGCAGCCCCCCCCACCTCCTCCCATCCAAAGCCAGCATCTCTCATCCGTCCCTACGCTGATCCCACACGACGGCAGAGTGCAGCGGCTCCCATTCAGTCCTCAGAGCGGAACCCCGAGCCCAGCTGGGGGGCTGGCGCTCCACACAGCAGCCGCAAATGGGGGCTCTATCTGCGGCCACCACTCAGTACCCTGAGAAGCACCATCCTAGAAGTTCCTATAACGTGGGGTGTGCACCATGAGGAGGCCGAGACCAATTCTGGGGGCAGAAGGAGGGAGGGAGGGGGTTCAGAGGGAGAAGGGCCTGGGCCGAATGAGTGACAAGAAGCATCCAAAGACCAGTGGGGCTCCGACTGCAGACGAGGCGAGCTCAGCCCTCCACGGACCCGTGTGGGCACCCGTGTTTCCAGGATGCAGAGGGTATGGGGGGCAGCGGTGGACGAGGGCCTGTCTGCCGTGAACGGTGTGACTTTTGTCCCCAGTTGTCATGGAAATGAACCAAAAGCACGAGCCGGCTCCTGTTCTTCTTCCCCTGCTCCTCAGCGCCTGGCACACAGGGGCCCAAGCGGCCCCTCCGAAGGCCCAGGGTGGTCAGGGCGCCGGCTCGTCACCCTGGGACCTGGGTGCTCCCGCCTGGCCTCCCGACAGGCCTGCCTCCTGTCCTCACTCCACCCGCCACGTCCTGTCACAGGTGGGGCCTGATGTCCCTCCACAGCAGGGTTCTCAGCCCCACATGCTGTCATTTGGGGCTGACCGTTCTCTGTTGGGGGCTGGGCGGCAGCGTCCCCTCTGCAGGAAAAAGAAAAGGGCATCTCCAGACATCACCCCACGTCCCCGGGGCGTCACTGCCCTGGGCTAAGAAGCTCTGAAATGCATGGATTGGGCGGGGGGGGGCTCCTTGGCAGGCCCCTGCAGCTCTGTGCACAGGTGGGGGCACCGGCTTCCCTCCAGGGAGGAGCTCGCCGGGCCACAGCCCTTAGAGGTTCTGACGGAGCCCTGGACGTGTCGGGAACTGCCTCAGTGATGGCTTTCTCGGGCCTCCCGGGCTCGGCAGCAGCCCTGTGGCTCCGGGGCTGTGGGGGAAGCCACGCCAGGCAGTGATTGATGATGTGACAGTGACTGTGTTCCCGCTGACCCTTACTGAGGGACCTTGACATTTGCATTTCGTCTCATTTTTATGTGTCACAAAACAGTCTTTTTCTGTTCTCACCGAGCTTCTTGAAGTGGAAAAGCATCGTTAGCCCGTGGGCTGTGCCGATGCAGGTGCCCGGGGCTGCTGGCCCATGGGCCGGGTGTCGCTGACCCCGCCCCAGGCCAAGCACGTTCTGTTGCAGATGTGACAGTGGGTGACAGTTATGAAGCCAGAGTGGCACCCCAGGGGACACGGCCCCACCCCCTCCTCGGAGCGCAGGCCTCAATCCTGGGAGGGGCTCAGCCCAGTTGGCTTCTGCCCTGGACACACTGGAAATGGGAGAGACCATTCTCCTCGGGGGAAGGGAGGGGTGCCTGGTGGCGAGTGGGGAGGGATAGACACGAGGAGGAAAAAGCCGGAGTGATTAGTGCCCCGGGTGAACCCCACTCGGTGAGAAAAGTCATCGCTGTGACAACAGTGGAAGGAACACTGGCGGGTGGCAGGCGGCGTGCTCATCAGAACCCAGGCCACTCACCTATCTGGGGAGGAAGGCTCACCCCTCCTGCAGCATCGGCGTCCACCAGGGCCGGCCTCCAAGCCGTGCTGCACCCCCTCAAAGCACAGCGCCGGCCTGAGATGCCCGCACTCCAACAGATCCGCCCTCCAGGGACAGGCCGTCCTATCTATAGCTTGGCTGGCGCCTTCTCCACGTGGCGATTTCGTGCCCATCCACAAATCTGCAAACCGGTACTTGCCGGGCAGCGGAGAAGGGCCAAGAACCACAATTGCTGGACACCCCTCTGGGGCTGCCGAGGCCGGGACACAATCAGGATCCCAGGCGGGTGGCAGCCTTCACCCAAGGGCGGGACACGTCAGCCGTGGGTGAGGGTGGAGCCCGGAGGTCGTGGGGTGTGTTGGGTGGGCGGCCCCAGGGAGGACGCCAGGGCAGCCCGGGTGAGCTCCTCTGGCCCAAGCCCAGACCAGGCACAGGAACCCGGGATGCCCAGCCCTGACTGAGCTCTGGTGTGTGCAGGCCCTGTCCTCCGCCCCCCACCCCCATCACAGAGCTGGACACGGGCGGAGCACACCCACCCGCTGTGCCACAGGGGCCAAGAAAAACATCGTTCCCAGTGTCCAGGTGCCCAGTCTGGGCCGCTCGGGCCACTGGACTACACAGACTGGATGCTGGGCCTCTGACGAGGGTCCCCATCAGCACGAGGAGCAAGACAGTCACCTGATGTCTGTCACACCAGAGGAACCGGGGGCAGGGGGGACAGGCGAGAGGGCGTCAAATGCAAGCTGGGCTCCTGAGGTCAGCTCAGCCTGCCCGGAACATCCACTTGGGTCAGTAGGGGCCAGGGCAGGCCAGGCACGTCCCCGAGTGCTGAGGAAAGGAGGGAGGGCACCTCAGGACAGATGAATGCCAATGACCTGGAAGAAGTGGAAAGCATGAAACTCTCTGTCTGGAGCAGAACCAGGAGCAGGCTGAGCAGAACAGAGCAGGGTCCAGCCTGGCCCGGCCGCCAGGCTGCACAGCAGCTGGTGAAAGCGGGGAGGGCGGAGGGGACGGGAGCCAGCACTCGGCGTCCTGATCAGGGACACAAACCCACAGGTGCGGACCTGCAGGAGGCTCCTGGAAGCCACGGGTTCTAATCGGAAAACGGAGCAGGGACGGGCCAGAGCAAGACAAGGGAGAAGGATGACCTTTCCCAGGGCACCCCACTGGGGTCTCCAGTGTTATTACTAATGGTATTTTAACAGTATTTTTATTAAAGTACAATTAAGTCGTGAAAAATGCAAAAATCTTCAGCGCGTGGCTCAGTGAACTTCCTCCATTTGCACCCAGGTCGGACACACGTTTCTGTCACTCCAGAAGGTTCCACCACGCCCTTTCTGGTCCACTCGCCTGGAGGCGACTGCTGCCCTCAGTTCACGATCCCTGAAGACAAGGTTGGCCTGCTCTTGAATTTCTGTGAATATAGGGCATTTCCAGTCTGTGCTCCTCTGCGTCTGACTTCTTTCGCTCGCTCGGGGTAAGGTTTCAAATCCACTCGCGCTGCAGCGTGTGTCCATCATTTGGCCTTTTGTGTTCCTAGAAAGGAGTGGACACACCCACGGATACTCGCCGATGGACACACTCACCGATGGGTCCACCACTATTTGTTCCCAGCTGGAGGCTGCTCTAACCTGTATCTTTCTTCCCCCGGCAGCTACCTAGGAGGGTCGGCTGGGTGCTCTGGAGCAGAGTGGCCGGTGGGCGCCAACGTCACCTCGCGGCTGCTGTTCACCCTGCTCTGGACCAATGAGGCTGACATCCGTCTCTCCGTGTGCCGCTCGGCACAGGCCCCCGCTCCAGTCAGGAAGTTGTTCGTTATTTTCTCAGATTTTATTAGACTGAGGCCTTCTATCTTTTTATTAACGGGTTGTATGAGTTCTTTACGTATTCTGGTTCAAGTCCTTCGCAGAAATAGATGTGGCTATAGGCAGATTAGATAGATAGGTAGATGGATAGATACCTTTTAAACAGATTATAATCAGATTTTTTTTTTAAATAGGGTTTGGCGATTTTTATCTTTTACTGGAGTTTCTAGTCTATTCACACTCATTGTCATTACTTACATGTGGATTTCTTTACATGATTTATTTTACCACTTTAAATTCATCTTCTTGCCTCTTTTATGTCTTTTCCTTCTTGTGTTGGCTTTCTTCCGACCGAGTGTCTTGTACTCCAGTTTCCCCTTCACGGTCACCAACACCATCGCCGCTGTTCACGGCCACCGTGAGCACGGTTACACGCACGTCGAACGCATCAAGTGCACGGTTGCCCGTTACGGTCGCCCTGCTGTGAAGGCGCGAGGCACGCTCACTCCCCACCACGCACGTCTTTCCGACCTCTGCATCGCCGTCACCGCAAACTCCGCGGGACGCCGCGCTTGTTCCGCAAAGCCGATGAGCCACTGCATCCGTCACTCACTTTGCTCTCAGCGTCTTCCTGCCTCTCGTCTCCCGCCTGGGGTCCCTTTCGCTTTGCCTGGCGCATGTCCCCCAGGACGCCCTCTAGGGAAGACATGCTGGTAGGGACATTTGTATTTTTCTCTCAGGCTGGAAAAAGGTTTCCAGGGGACAGACACGTTGGGCAGATCCTAACTTGTTGCCAAGAGAGAAGCGCCCCTCTCTCCAGGCCCCGCTGTCGGTGCTGACCAGGTGGCATCAGCCTGGTCCACCTTCCGTTGTGGGTGGGAAATGTGTCTTCTCCCGTGGGTGCCTTTAAGACCTTCTCCTCGTCTTTGGGGTTCTGCCTTCTCGTGTTTCTGTCTGTAGGTTCAGAGTAAGTTTTTTTAAATCTTCACCAAGTGTATTTTTTAATGGATTTTAGAGAGAGAGAGACATTGATCGGTTGCCTCCTATACGCACCCCATCTGGGGATCGAACCCACAACCTAGGTGTGCGCCCTGACCAGGGATCGAACTCGCCGCCTTTCGGTGTGTGGACAATGCTCCGACCAGCGGAGCCACCCGGCCAGGGCTGCAAGCCCATCCCTGTAGACTTCTGTCCACCTGCCTATCTATCCCTCCCACTCTCCCTTGGCTTCGGTGTGCCTGGAGATCCCTAGGTTAAAGCTGTGACACTGTTAGGTGAACGGCACCAGCTCATGTCACTAGAGATCAGTAAACATGAGTGACAGGTCTAGAAACAGATGCCGTGGCAGTAGCTTTTCAAACCGGGGGGATGTAGGGAATTCTTCAACAAACGACCAGGGGCTGCATGGCTGCTCATTCATCTAGAAGACCGGTCAGTGAGGGTTCTACCTCGTGCCAAAAAAGCCCATGGCGCAGCGGACGCCCACAGACGATGTCACCATCACACGAACCCTCCACGGTCACCAGGACCTGGAGTGGGACCCGGGGGGAGGCCAAGGAGGGACATCACCAGGCAAAGCAGTCCCGGGAGAGGGGAGAGAGAAAAATGGGGCTTCCACTGGAAGTTCTCCTCCCTCCCTCCCTCCCTCTCTCGTTTGTTCCCCCATCAAGCACCTATCTGGTGTCTACCAGGCATATAAACATGAGCGTGGCCTGGAGTCCAGTCTCAAGGAACGTTTGTGTCTTGGGGAGACAGCCTTTACCTCGGGGCACCCGTTCGTGTCTGCCGAGGTCGGCCCCTCACGCACCCGGCAGAATGCCAGCCACACTCAGTTCCCACGGGGCGGCTCCCCCGCCGGTCCCCGTGGCTGGCCCTCTCCCGTGGCCTCCGTGTGAGAGCAGAAGCTGGCCCTTTGAGGCCTCACAATGGCCGCCTTGTTGCGCCCCCGACAGCTCCGAGGCCCAAGGAGCCCGTCGCTTCTGTGTGGCTTTATCTCTGATGACTCGCTTCCCAGGGCGACGGGGGCGGGGGGCAATGCCGCTTGGGATGAAAGGCTCGGGAAAGGCGATGTTTTCTTGGGGACGGGCACTCACATCGCCACCGACCAGACTCAGGCTCTGCTGGGACAGAGAGAGTCCTCCCGGGGGTCGCGATGGCGTCCACAGCCAGGACAAGGGTGGCGCCGGGTCACCTTCGAACTGGCCGGTGCTCTCTTTCTCTAAGAAGTACAGCAACAGTGATGGGGACAAGAGATCAGCCCGGATCTTTGTCACTAGGGACAACATCATGAACTGTGAGCTCTCCCATGAGTGTGGATAGCTTCCGGGCTCTCCAGTAAAATCGCACCCACGGAGCCGGCTGAGACGTCATCGTCCCAGCGTCCCCGCCAGTGGACACAGGCCCCAGCTCCCTTGTCGGGCTGCCCCCACAGATGGGGGCTGGGGAAACCTCTCAGAAGTACAGACGGATTCCTCAGCTCTCAGCTTTCAGAAATTCCACCCGTCGGTCTGGGATGTGAATCATGCTCTGGGTTGGGAAAAAGTTGCAGAATCAAAGTTGACGGCTGGGGGCCCACCCAGACGTGGTGACTGGACGTGGGGGTGGGGGTGCTGTTCTGGGAGCGGGCCAAGCGGCATCCCTGTCTGCTGTCTCTGGGGGTGGGGGCGGGTACTGTCAGGCTACAGATAGGACTTAGTCACAGGCCAACCTTCCCAGAAATTTGGACTCATCCAGCTCCCCGTCTGTAGCCGTTGCCTCTCAAAGTTCTATAATTCTCTGAAGAGTCCCGAACAATTTCCCAAGGTGTCCTGACGTTCCCAGAACGAGACTGTCCCTCAGGCACACAAAACCCTGCAGTGACTCACAGTACAAAACAATCCGGGTGTTGGTGGGAGATTTGGGGTGGGGGGGGAGAGAGGGGAAGCAGGAGAGTCTTTTTACCAAGCAGTCAGATAGTGCCCCGGGGACCTAGCTGCAGGTCGGTGCAGCCCCCAGGAGATGGAGGGCGGGGTCTTCCTTTTATAAATGGAGACATGGAGGCCCAAACTGGGAGAAGGACCCTTCCCCTCCCAGCCGGGTCCCAGAGTCTCCCTCGGCACAGACCAGCTGACAGCCACCTACTCTAGAAATTGCCATCAGTAGGTTTACTCCTTAAGGACATTGTGAAGACATAGGTGCACTTTCCAGCTTTATAACCCAAGGTGCGAGAATTCACAGGGACCGGACGCGTCCCTGTCACCCCTGGCTGTCCACGCCCCTCAGGAATGTTTTTCTGGGAGGATGTGCTGCCTGCAGGAAGGTTCTTCTCTGTCCCCATCACAGAAGGCCAATGACAGGCTGGCACGGAATTCAGGGGCACCACCTTTGTCTTTCCAGGTCACGAGGACGCGGCTCCCCTTGGTATTTCCTGCTGCAGAGAACCCTTGAGACCAGCTTGATTTCTGCTCCTTCGTAGAAAAAGCCCTTTTCCATCCCAAGGGGGCCGAGCCACGAGAAAGTCACTTGCTTTTCCGCCGAGAAACTCAGAGCAAACCAGCTCAGGCCTTCCACCCCCACCCTTAGCTCCCGGGGTCCTGCTTGGAGTTAAGGGCCAGAGTGGATCAGACCATTGCAACTTTGTCACTTGCTGGCTGGTGACCTCGAGCAGTCACTTCTCCTTTGAAGAGCAGGGAGGGAACGCTTTCTTCCTGTACCTGTCAGCGCAGACGCAGCCACGCTGAGGAACAAACATCCCCAACACCTCCGTGGTCTAGAATGGGTAGCGTTTCTCACTCACGCTGCCCGTTCCTCGTCACTGTCCCCGGCGGGGAAATGACTGGCCTGCTCTCTCAAGATGAGTCTTTTCCACATTTTCCTTGCTAGAGCAAGTCACGTGGCCACCGTCACTTCAAAGGGGCAGGAGGTGCCGCCCACTGCTGGGGAGTCAGGGAGCACACCCCTCCCCAAGGGGGTGGGAGGGGCTGGGAGACGCCCGGGGACAGCCCCGGGCACCCACCACACTGAGTAACAGCCAGGCGGGCTCCCTGAAGGATCCACCCCGCCCCAACTTTGGTGGGAAGCCGGAGAGCGATGGGTGTCTGTTCACTGTGGGAGCCCCAGACAGGGCACGGGAGGGGTGCTGCCTGAGGGCACCAGGGGGCAGGCACGTTTCCAAAGGAGATGAGGAGGGCAGAACGCTGGCGGGGCAGGAGGGGCGGGTAGAGCCTCCGCTGACTGCACAGCTGCCTGAGCAAATTGCATCCTCGTGCCCTTAGCTCCAGGCACCCCCGGACCTTCCTCAGCTCAGGTGTCACCACAAACACCCCTCACAAAGGACGAAGGCAAAACAGACATCCTGAGTTTCTAAATCTCTGGTTCCTTTAGGATCTTTAAAAAGCAACTTGTTTTTATCTCAGCTCAAGATGTGATAGGACTTGGGTCGGAGAGTTTGGATTCGAGGGAAAAGCCCCAGGGAACGGGGTGTGCACCTCAGGTTGTCCAAGGGGGCTGGAGCTTCTCATTCATAGTCGGGGCCTCTCTCTGCCTCTCTCTCTCTCTGCCTCTTTCTCTCTCTGTCTCACTGTATCTCCCTCCCCCTCCTTCCCTAAGGCAGACCACAACAGCATGATGTACCTCGAGGCCCAAGCAGCCAGCTCGTATGTCTAAAGAATACGGTGGCAGGTAAATACACGCTGTTGGGGTGTTTTAGGAAAGAACTCCCCCCTCTTTCTCAGGGGAACAGTAGAGAAGCAGCCCTGTCTGGGGGTTCCCCCTCTCCCTGGAAAAGAGCACCCAGACCCCTGAAGTCCCAGCTGCGTGCCCCCAGGAGCCCAGAGTGCTCCTTGCTCGTGGAGAAGGGCCTCCCGAGGCCGCCGGTCTCTCCGGCCCAGCAGCCCTGGCAACAAGCTGGCAGCATTGGCAGGAGTCAGGGCTGATGAGCATTGCAGACGCCGCTGGGCCTGCCAGAGCAGACAGAACAAGGTCCCTCTTCCAGGTGGTCATGTTTGCTGTACTGCATGTCTGCCGGAAAGACACGTGGTGGGGTGTCACCGCCCTCGGGGGCTGTCCCTCACACAGAGCGGCTGTGGCCCCGATCCCTTGGCTGCCAAGCCCACTGGCCACCCCTGCACAGAGAAGCAGGGAGCACACATGTCCCCCTGGGGCGCTGGGGCAGGAGGGGCCTGACTGGCACGTCCACCGCTGAATGTGGCTGGGGACCCAGACGTGGTGGGGTGGGAGATACTCGTTAGGGGAAGACAACTCGGGGAGGCCGGACTCGAACAGGACTGAAGAAAAATGTATATTCCTGTTGATCTCGGGTGTTTAAGGCAGGAAAGTGGGAAAACAGGGAAAACGAGAGAAAATGATTCCAGCTTTTACACAAAGGCACAGGCACATCCAATGCAGGGTTCCTCCCACCGGCGGGGTGAGGGAAAGAGAGAAAGAGGGCGACTCGCTCACCCAAAGCCAGGCTGAGCCCTCTCGGGTGCGCCAGGGAGGGTCTGCCCCCAGAGAGACCCTGAGCAGGGGAGGCCAAGGGACAGGTACGTCCTGAAAGACGCAGAGTGAAATCCTTACCGGTGGCAAGCCACAACTCACGCTCAACTCCAAGGTCACAGACATGGGGCTTCAGCAGCAGGAGAGACCGCAGATGCCACCTAGTCCCATTTTACAGATGGGGAAACTGAGGCACGCATGGGGAATGGCCTGTACAAGGCTCTGGTTCTGTCCAGTCCCCTGATTCTTAGCCTAGAACTTTCCCCATAAGACTCAGCACAAGTATGCAGCCTTCAGTCAGACCCTGAGGTGGACACGGCCAGCAGCAGGCCACGCTGGGGCCGACTGTGACCGGCTGCCTCAGCCGGCTCAGGCTGCACCACGAAACACCGCGGCCCAGGCTGCTTTAATGAGAGACGCTTGTTTCAGAGGACCAGAGGGAGAAGTAGTGGGGTCCAGGGGGGCCTGGTGAGAAGGGGCCCGCCAGGCAGGACTGGGGAGGGCACATGCCCAGGGTGGCAGGTGGGTAGTGACCTGAATGTGGATGTCCACCGCAGCCACCCCATGCCGGCCCTGAGCACAGAGGCAAGGGACCCACTTCTCCCAGAACAGCCCCGGGCCCCAGCATGGGCGGCCATGGGTGGACATCAGACTGACCAGGAGCAGCTTCCAGAAGCAGGTGGCCAGCTGCCTGGATGGGGTGGCCCCTCCAGGACCCCGCGTTGCACAAGCCCAGCCTGGGGTTGGGAGCCCTGGGGTCCCCGGCTGGGCTGGGAAGGGGCACTGAGGTTTTAGGGGGGACGTTTGCACAGCGAGTCACAGCAAATGTGCGGCTCCCATTACCCACTGTCCCCCATTTGGGAGACCAGGCCGGCCAGGCCTCACACCCCCGACGCCTCTGCCCCCACCAGCCAAAGGGAGGCCCCGGGAGAGGCTGGGAGGGCTGCCACAGACAAAGTCTTCGGAAATGCGCCGCCCATGGCCGTGGGCCAGCGTGGGCGAGCAAGCCTCTGACATGAAGGAAGTTTTGTTTTGTTCTAAGAACCCAAGTCAGTTCGAACCACCAGCCGCAGCTCGGCGCCGAGGGTACCGCCAGCCCGGCGTCTCGCTGGGTCGGCCTGGAGCAACAGACATAAATAACTGGTTTCAGGGTGTGGATGGCTCAGCAGGCGGAGGGCCACCATTAGAAGGGCCCCAATGTCCTCCCACTTAGGCCGGGCCCCCGCAACCTCGGGGTCATCGGGTAGCCGTGTGGCAACGAAAAGATCCGAGCTTGTTCGGCCGGCAGCCAGGAAGGACTCTCACAGCCTCTGGGTTCCAGATTGTGGGTCCGTGGCACCGGGGACTCCGAAAGGCCCTGCCAACAGCTCGCTCCCACATCGGCTGCACTGTGTCACCCAGAGGAAAAAACGCTCAGAAATTCTCCTATGGCTAATTCATTCCAGAAGGCACCAGACGGAATATCGCTACTGTAAATAGATTTCTTCATTATCCTGGGCATGTTTTTGGCCAAAGGACTCAGGGAAAAAACCCAGGAAAGAGTCAGTAAGTGTCCGGGCTCCCCACAGGCCCCCAGTTGGGCCGCAGGACGCTGGCGAGTGCGGCATGTTCTCCATGAGGACGGAGCCTGTCTGGGGCGGGGGTGGTCAGCGCGGCCTGCTTGCTGGCTGGGCCGGTGGTCCCGGGCTGCACATCCGTGAGAACCAAGCCGGCAGGAGGCAGGGCTTGGACACCCGAGGGGGGGCCATGCTTCATGATAGTATCCGGGACTTAATTTATTGAGGTGACCGAGGGATGTCCCGGAGAGATCAATGCTGGACACTGAAGCCGAGTCCATTACTAACGGTTTTCAAGAGAAGCGGCCACAGAGGGACACGCCAAGGTGGGCCAGGAGGCAGGACGGGGTGGTGGACACGGCCTGGAGTCTTTTCTGAGGAACAGACGAGGCAGGGGAGGCGGGTCCTGGTGAGCTCAGCGTCAGTGCGTTCTCAGAGTCCGGGGACCCGTCTCCAGTTGTCTAGGTCCCGGGCCCGGGGGTTCGGGGCGGCGGCGGGATGCTGGCTCGTGTGAGGGTCAGATGGGAAGGCGGTGGGGCTGGGGGCGCTGGGTTGGCTGGTCTGTACAGGAGAGGTGGGTTTGAAAGTGAGTGGCTTGCCATCTCTAGGAATTAGCTCCCATTCGGGTGGGGCCGTCTCTTCCCAGCTAGCAAGGTCCCCCAGATGTCAAAGCACTGTGAGATCCAGAAAATAAAGACCGTGACTAACATGGACAGAGGGCCTGTCTCTGGCCTGGGGCTGCGGTCGCCCCCAGAGCGGCCCGCACCGCTAGTCCTGGGGGACACCTCCCTGGACCTCCAGGGCCCCCCTCCTCAGACATTCCTCCGGGCCTGGTCTGGGTGGCTTCTCCTTCCACTGCAGTGCTCTGGGCGATGTCCCGAGGACATGCACAGGTGGAAGGGGCCCCTCTCTCCAGCTCTTCACCTGGTAGCCACCTGCCCTCCAACCTCTGACCTCTGACCTTGCCCACGCCCCAAATCTTTCCCTCCACTCCATTTTTGCCAGTGATTTCTGTCTCTGGGAACAGAGCCTCTGACCTCTGAGGGACCTAGGCCAGAGCCCACGGCTGCCCTCCTCTCTGCCGTCCCCTGCCCACACCACCGCCACCCATTCGTGGCCCATGTCTGCCCCTCGTGTCCCAGGAGTCGCAGATTCTGAGGTGGCTCTGACCCTGCCAGCCCCCCAGCTCCAGGCTTGCCCACCTCCAGACCTTCGTCCTGCCGGGGCCCAGGGCCATCTTCCCAGAGACCCCGTCCAAAGCTCACGCATGCCACCACCCTGGCACTAAACGTCTCCCTGAGCCCCGCGCCCTAGACCCCGTAAAAGCTGGTGGCTTCCCACAGCCCTCAGGGTTCGTGTGGCCGCCTGTCACCGTCTGTCCCTCCTCGTCTGCATGGTCAACTCCAAGTGTGGCTCAGGGTCTCAGGGGAGGGGATACGCCCCCACCTGAACCTTAGCTCAGGTAGGCCCTCCCTCCCTAAGGGTGACCGGGTGGGGCCGTAACCTGGTGCCCAGGTGACTGTGCTCCCCTGTGCCAGGCCAGGCCCCACTCGGAGCCCTGCCCATCCCCCCGGCTCCCTATTGCTTTCTTCCGAGAGATCTGGATGGTGCCTCCGGGGCCTGGCCTGGCCCAGTCCAGAAACAGCGTCCGGAGGCCCCGGGGCAACTCCAGGCGGGATTCCAGCTGGACGTGGGGTCTGTCTGCCATCACTGCCCGAGACCAGGCCAGCCCAAACACAGGCCTGGAAGGGGGGCAGCCCGAGTGCAAACAGGTCTGCACGCAGGGGACCCAAGTGGCCCGGCCTGGGCTTCTCTCAGGGAGGTCGGCAGGTCGCTGGCCCGGGCGGACGTTGGCAGACCTGGGTGAGCCGGTGTTGAGCCACTGAAACAGGCCGTGGGGACCGTCTCGCACACGCCTTTAGTTGCGCCCCGTACACGTTTCCAGCGAGCACACGCCAAGGAGTGACAATGCAAAGTCACCAGAGGAGGGGCACGAGGGGACCCTCCGCTGTCCCAGCAGCGCACCCAAGGGCAACGCGTCCATGTGGGAGACACAGGGGTGTCCTTCACCCCACACCACTCGTCCTGGGAACATCCGGAGGGAGAGGAGAACCCGGTGGGCGTGGTCAGCTGGGAAGTGGTCCCAAATAGTCTGCCTCCTAATTAATCACGAGAACCTGCGTGGGACCTGCAGATGTGACTGTGTTTTTTAAATTAATTAACTTATTTTTAGAGAGAAAAGGAAGGGAAGGAGAAAGAGACGGTGAGGAGCATCCAAGTGAGAGAAAATCATCAATCAGTTGCCCCTCGCATGTGTCCTGGCTGGGAATCGAACCGGCGACCCTTCGCTTTGCAGGAAGGTGCCCAACCCACGGAGCCACACCAAGCAGGACTGATGGAGGGTTTTGAGACGGGTCTGCCCTGCGTGACCCAGGCGGGCCCACTGTCGTCTGAGTCCCTGTAAGGGAGGCAGGCGGTCAGAGTCAGGGGACAGACGGGTGTGATGTCAGAGCAAAGGTCGCGGTGACGCACTTTGGAGATGAGCAGGGCCGTGAGCCAAGGCCCACGGGGGCCGCTGGAAGCGGAAAGGCCAGGAGACAGGCCCCCTGAGCCTCCACGAGGAGCCAGCCCATGGCCCACCTTGATTTGGGCCGGCGAGACTGAGCTCACTCTCCCAGCCTCCGGGACTGCCAGAGAACCAACAGCCGCTGGGTTTCATTACTGCAGGCACAGGGTGGGCCTGCCATCGGGAGGGGGGACAGCACGGGAGCGGGAGGGCTGCAGGAGGCTGCTGTGGGGTTGGGATTCGGGAGGGGCACCCACATGGCTCCCTGGGCCGTGACACAGGGTGAGGGGCCAGCTGGGCACTGTGGAAACGGCACACACGGCCACCTCGCGCGGACTTGCGGGGGTTCTCTGCCCTCGATCCCAAGTGGCAGAGTGTCCAAAGGAGTTCCACCTGACAGGCAGTCCCGAACGAGGCGCCTGTCACAAGGTGGGGACCTGGGTGAACGGAGGCTCGGGAACCTGGTGCTCAGGGGCTGCCATCTGCTCGTGGAACGAGGATCGACCCCACCAGGGGTGGCGGCTGCCCCTCACTGCGTGCCACGCAGTGACGTGCATCCAGCAGGCTCGCGGCCGCCTCTCGCGCAGGGCTGGCTGCTCCACCACGCAGGTGAGTTCCTCAAGGTCACACAGAGGACGTATCTCTGGTCCTGAGGCCGATGCTCTGACCCTGGCGCTTTATTGCCGTTCCAATCCCCTGGGCACTCTGGTCTTTTAACTGAACAAAACCAAACCACAAACACCCACAAACTTGGACAGCGCTCCTTCTGATTTTGAAAACCTGGGACCTTTTCTCAGCCAGCCATTTCCTCGTGGGCGACACCTGTCCTAGCACCAGCACCATACCAGCCTTCGGAAAGTCTGCGGCAACACTGTCACCCCCCGACCTCCCTTGACCCTTCGCACAGAGGCAAGGGACCGACCCGCCCTGCTCAGCTGGCCAGGGCCTCTACGCAGCTCTGGGAGACCATTCCCAATAACCCACACACCATCCAGGCCCAGCAGGCCGCTCCAGGCCGTAACGCTGTCCCTGCCCCGGCCAAGCCAGTGCGTCCTCTCCAGACTCCAGACGGGCACCGCCTAACTGAGCCCAGTGAGCAACGGCCCATCCAGCCACCCCCGTCCTGCTCTCGCCAGCCTCTCCCAGCGCTGGCCACCGTCCTAGGTGTTATGGGGCCAAGGCCACAGGGCTCGTCCCCAGCGGTGAGAGCAGCCAAGACACCAGACCCATGAGGCGGGCCCTGGGCAGGCTCCTCTCCGGGCAGCTGCACCTGCTCACGGTGCCGACTGCCCAATGAGATAGGCACAGGCACCCGAGAGCTGAGCTGCACCTTCTGGAAACTCACGGGCCCCACTCCCAGGTCAGAATGAGGAGGCCAGGAAGACCCCAGGCTGCTCTAGGAGACACGCCCACCTGCCCTCCTCCGTGTCTGCCCATCCTCCGCTGAGTCCCAGCCCCCTCTCCCAGGGAGGGGATCGCCAGGCTCAGAGATGCTATCAACCAGTAAATTCTTTTTAAAAGCAACGTTTAAACACCATTTAATATCAACCCAAGGACATGCTTATTGATTTCACAGAGAGGAGAAGGGAGGAAGCGAGGGAGAGAAACATCCATCAGTTGCCCCATACATACCCCGGCTGGGGGTCAAACCCGAAACTGAGGCATGCGTCCTGCCCGGGGGTCAAACCCGCAGCCTTTCAGTTTAGGGGACAATGCTCCAACCAGCTGACCCCCGGCCAGGGCGGCCCTTTTTCTTTAAAAGCACACGACCCTTTCTTACTGCTTCAGACAGCCCTGGACCCGTGTGTGGGAGAGTCGGGCCGGACTCAGCATCTGCCCCAAAGTCAGGCCGGGGGTAGTCACTAGGCACAGAGTTCTGGGGATAGGACCCGGGTTCCAGCCAGTGGCTGTGCGCGCCCACCCCACCCCACGTCCAAACGTCCGACCTGTGTTTCCCTGAACAGGGGCGGCCTGGGCTCCTACCTGGTACCCGCTGAAGGTGCCACGGAAGAAAGGTAGCAACAGATGAAATATCTGGGAGCGGCAGTCACAAACCGGCATTCCAGAAAGTGGGTTCCGTGCCTACTTATTTAGCTTTTGGTCAAAGAGGCTAAATCCGCTCCTGGGTCTCCGGGTCGGCTGGGGTGGCCCTTCGGGGTCACGGGGCCTTTGGGGCTCCAACAATGTCACCAAACGTAAGAAAATGCCTCATTTTGGAAACGGGTTGGCCAGGCCACCGCGCCTCTGATACCGCCCTACCCCCGTCACTTCCTCGGTGTGAAGTGGAGCTCAGCTGGGGTCCCTCCCACCGACCCCAGGAAAGGGCTTCATGCTGTCGAAGGCACACATGTCGTGGGGACCTGTGACAGTGGAGGGCACTGAGCGTCCCACCCGGGAGCCTGGGGCGTGACCCCCTTTCTTCCTCCCAGCTGTTCAGACTGTGCGTGGGGACCAAGTCTTCAGCTCCCCACGGAGGAGCACTCGCTGAGTTCGGGGTGCCCTGCTGTGGGCGGCACTGAGGTGAGCGAGGCTTTGGGACTCGAGTGAGGGACCGTGATCAGGGGACCCCTAGCAGGGGACTAGCAGGGCCTTACAGTCCGAGCCCTCTGGGCTCGGGGACATGCGTGCATTTCCTTCTGGAAGGGTGATACCAGTTTACGCAGCAAGGGACCTGACTTCATATGTGAGCAGGGGGTGAGGGGGAGGCTGGCTCAGGCTGGGGGGTGGGGCCCCCCCAGGTCGCCCCTCGCAGGCGCCCGCTCTGAGTTCCTGCCAGCAGCACCAGCTACACATGGAGGGGGCTCTTCTCACTGACAGGGTCCGAGGTCCTTCGGGAGGGCGCTCCGAGGACGGGGGCTGCAGGTGCGGCTCCTCCCCACCCTCACTGTGGACGACCTCCCCAGGGGCTGGGGTGCTCAGCTGAGCTCCTCGAGGGTATGACTCTGCAGGCCGCAGCCCCAGGGACAGAGGCACCAAGTGAGCACACAGCCCGCGCATGGGAAACACTGGGCTCTCTCTTCGGCTGAGGACATGACCGCAACCCTGGCGTCTCACAGGTTCCAAGCTTGGCTGAAACCGCCTGACTCCCCTCAGTCAGGTGTGTGCTGCCTCGGTCCTACCTGCTCCTCTCTGGGCTCCCAGAAGCACCTGAGGACCTGGCACCCCACGTCCCGGGTGGCCTCTGCCTCGTCTTCTGCGAGGCATGCGAGGCTCCTGGTCAGCACAACTGCCCCGCTTCCTCGCTCCAGGCGCTCACAGGGCCCACCCGGACTGCGGGAGGGGCGCTAACTCTGCCCTTCACCAGGGAGGCAGCATCGGCATCCATGAAGGCAGCACGGGTGGTGGCTGTCCCCAGACGTGTGTCATGACATCGACGTCAACAGGAATGGGGCCATCTGTCAGGGTGAGTCTGTGCCACGTGCTGGGCAATGGCCCTTTGAGGCACAAACTTCTGTCCCCGTTTTATGGATGGGCAAACAGAGATCCCGAGAGGCCCAGTGTCCTGCCCGAGGCCTAATGTCTAATAAGCAGCAGGCCCAGGGTTCAGAGCCTCCCCTACCTTGTCCCAAAGATCTCCCCCGTCTCCACACCCTGATGCTTCAGGGACAGGGCCCAGCGCCTCCTTTCAGGGTGTCTAGGACAGCTTGCCAAGGCCAGGCCAGTGGCCTCAGCACCCCCGTCAGCTCAGACACTTGGGTTCTTCCAGTTCTCTCATAGAACACGGGAAAGACTGTGTGCCTTGTTCCGAAGCTGACATCCGTGTGCCCGCCAGTCTGGCCACGACACAGACCATGGCCCACACCCCGGCTGCCCCCCCCACCGCTGACCGTCCGTTGACCCCGGCCACTAACCACCACCTGCCATCTGTGGTAGCTGCGTCCTTCTGTCCCTCCTCAGTCACACCGTCTAATTACGCAACCCAGCTGGTGCAGTTCTGCTCAGCCTGTGTCTTCCTGCTACAGAGGTGGAATTGTGCAGTATCTGGGTGCCCCCCCCCACTAAACGGTGTTGTGGGGTTTCTCCATGTCATATCATGGAGTTCACAATCCCTGTGAGTGTGCACGCGTGTGCGTGGGTGTTTGCTATGTGCTGTCTCAAGCCACAAATGCACCACACTCTACCAAGTGGTCTGCTCTCCGTGGGCACGGGGTCCCGGCAAGGCTGCTCTGTACCCTGGGAACTGTCTCTTGGCCCACGAAGCCGGGCACCACAGGGCGCACTTCTGGGGGCGGGACCTCAGCTGGGCCAGCTCGCCCTCCCTGCATGTGTTCCCAGCCCCGCCTGCTGGTGGCGGTGACATGTCCCCAAAAGTGGGTTCTCGCCAACCCACAAGCCGTCTCCTTTCTGTCCACCTGCTGGGCCCGACTTTCTGCCTGCGGCATCTGAAAGCCGATTTCCAGGGGCACGGCTAATGAGTCAGCAGCACCAAGCCCTCAGGGCGCCGCCCCCCGTCTCCTTCTATTTTCATTCCGTTACTTTTATCGATCACAGCAATAACATCTGTCTTGCTTTTCTGATGAGGTTGCAGAGTGGGGGGGTCGGGGGCAGGGCGGCTTCGACCTCTGCCCCCACCTTCCACAGTCCTGTGAGCTGGGCCACATCGTCCACGCATGCGGGCCAGGATGAGAGCCACCGTTCCCGGGCACCGAGCTGGCACGCCCCCTCCACCCCCCGGCTTGGTGGGACGAAGTGGCACTGCCATCCCCTCCTTCACTCCTCCAACAGCCATTGTCACTGCCAGCTGAAAGGGCCACCACGCCGGCAGTCCTGCAGCAGTCACTCCTGCACGCCAGGTGCTGCCCTCGGCAGCCACAGCCCTGCCGCATCTAACCCTCAAGCAGCCCCTGGCGGGAGACACAACCATTTGCCTGTTTGACTGGCAAAGCCCCGGGGCGCAGCACGGTAAAGTACATCAGCCAGGCTCACACGGCTCTCAGACGCCGGAGAGAGCAGACGTCTGGGCTGCAGCTCTCCCAGCATCGTGCTCTTAGGGGACCCGGAGACCGTCCCTGTCCCCACCCTCCTGAGGGACCCGAGATGCCCATTTCAGGGTACACTGGGCAGCTGCAGACCACAAGCTCAGAGAACAATGGAACGAGACCGAGACCCAGAAATAGAGCCACACGGGTAGACTCTCCCTAACTGCTCAGTAAAACACAGTTTGAGTTTTAGGGCTGTGTTGATTTTACGGAGAAGTGGCAAAGATGACACAGAGGGTCCCCGTAGACCCGCCCCCGTTGCCCCACCGGGAGCCTCTCCCGTCTCCGCCGCAGAGCACTGCTCAGGCCTCGGAAGTGACCCTGAAACACGCTGGATTAAAGCCGTTGGGTGAACTTCACACCTCACTCTGAGTTCACTGATTTTCCCCCCACGTCCTGCTTCTGCTCCTGGATCCCACCCAGGACAGCACTTGACATTCAGTTGCTGTGTCTCCTTAACTTCCTCCAGGCCACGATGGTTCCTCAGACTTTCCTTGTCTTTGATGAATTTGGCCGTTCTGAGGAGGACTGGTCTGGGATTTCAGAGACGCCCCTGAACTGGGGTGTGTCTGGCCCGTCTCTCCTGGTCAGAGGGTGCGGGGGAGGGGATTTGGGTGGGGAGAAGGCCACAGAGGGGAGGGGCCCTTCCCATCACGTGGTGTCAAGGGTCCGGGTCATCTCCAAGACGTCCCACGGCTGGGGTGTCCTCCAGTCACCCGGCTGAGGTCGTGCTTGCTGGGTTTCTCCTCTGTAAAGTGACTTTCCTTTTCCGATCTGTCCCCTTTGGAAGGACGCTGCCGAGTGCCACCCACACTCTGGGGTGGGTGCTGCCGAGAGGGGCTGCCACACAAACCGTTTGGGGTTCTGTGCCGAAAATGTGTCCCTTCTCCTCATTTATTTATTCATTCAATCATTTGTTTGTATCAGCATGAAGGTCTAAATATTTATACTTTGGGTTTATACTCCAATTCTGCCTTATTTATCTGGTTGTTCCAGTGGTCCTGGCTTTGGCCTTTGGCCATTGGGAGCTCTTTCCAGCTGGCTCCTGAGTCCCTTGGACGTGCCCCCATCCTTGTATTTTTTTGGGGGGGGCATACCCTCATATGGTCCGGACTCATTGCATGTACTTCCCATCCCCGCCCTAGAACCAGGAGCCCCGGGCCCCCTTGACTGGAGGTGGTGGTAGAGACCAAGGCCCGGGCCCGGGGGTGCTCGCTGCCGCGGAGCCGACGGACTTCCTCAGCCGACAGAGCCAGGACGCAGAGACCTGCACACCCGTCCCCTTGCACACCCATGAGTATTTGGGACCCGACCACCCCCATCTGTGGTGGGCTCACGTCTCCCACTTCCACCCTACCCCACGGGGTTTCCCTCGCTGGCCTGCTCCCTCTCCACCTGACAGGGAGCCTTCTGGATGCCACCGTCCCCACATCTGTCCTTAGTTGTCCGTGAACAGCAACTTTGGGACAGTGAGTCCAGCCCCCACGCGGCACAACCTCTCCAACTAGCGCCGATCACAAGCCCCATTCCTTTCATCTCCGGTGTCACGGTTTCCACCAAAGCCCCGTTCCCTGAAGCTCCGTGGGTCAGCGTCTTTTCCCCCAGTCCCTTCAGTGATGACATGTCACACGTGTGGGATGCAATTAGAGCCGCTGGTCACAGTCCACTTTCCCCTCTGGGATCCCCTCACCTTTCGGTGACTTTTTAAAATTTCACGCCTTGAGGTTCACTCCTCGGGCTGTGACGTCCTCAGGGGTCTGTCACACACACAGCATCGTGCACCCACCGCCCAAAGAACCCCCACCCCGTGCCTGTCCTCTGCCCTGGGTTGCTCCCCCACTCCCGACCACGGGCCCCCGCCCATCTGCTCACCGTCCGGTGTGGCCTTTTGCAGGACGTCATGCCCGTGGCCTCCTACAGCACGCAGCCCTTCCGGACGGGCCTCTTCCGCTGAGCGAAGTGCATCCCAGACTCTCCCACGACTCTGCGTGGGCTCACACCGCACCCCCCCCACCCCGTCGTCGCTCGAGGATGCTCCGTTGTCTGGACCGCACGGGCCGCGGCTCATCCATCCCCCTACCAACCGACATCATGGTTCATCCAGCTTGCCCGCAAGTGTAGGGTGGGACCGAGTCCCCACCTCCCGCAGGTAACTGCGCAGGCGTGTGATTCTGGGTGGGACACCAGATCTGCACTCATTCTGACGGTTCCCCAGGGTGGCCGTGCCATCTAGTGCCCCCACCAGCAGTGACTGGGGCTCCTGCCGCCCCACACGCTCCCTGCCCTGGGCAGAGTCAGCGTCCTCAGCTTCAGCCACCCCGGGAGGCAAGGCGGGTGAGCTCCCTGTGGCCTCCCTCTGGGTTTCTCCGCCCACCGGGCTGCTGAGCACCTTGCACGGGCCTGTTTGCCCTGTGCCTCCTTTGGGGAAGGGTTTGTTCAGATCTTTGCCCATTTTAATGGGGTCGCTTTCTTTCTTCTTTTTTTTTAGGGTATTTCTTATTTTTTCCATTAGAAATGGGGTTGTTTTTTCACCGCCGGGCTGTAAGAGTTCTTAATAGACTAAACACCCGCCCTCTACTGCGTGGAGGGTCTGCGAGTGTTTCCCCGTCCCGTCCCTGCGTGGAGCAGGGCCTCCCCACACACAGGTTTCCCTAGACTTGCACTGGAGCCACCGGTTGTTTCTGGGGCGATGCACCCGATTTTGACGATGAGGTGGAGCCGGTTCCATGAAGGAAGCACAGCCTTGTCAACAATCGGCGCTCTGGAACCTGGCCATCCCGGGGAGGGGTGGGGGACGGGGGCGGTGGACAGCGCACGTCTCCTACTAAACTAGCAACACTGGACGTGCCTGCAGCTCCGCAGGGGGCCGGGCCCTCGGCCCTCGCAGCCAGGGGCCCATCTGGCACCTCGGCCGGTCACGCACAGAAGCCAAGAGCAGGGCCAGCGTCTGGGCTCCGCCGCTCACCGGGGTGCGCCAGGGCGAGCGGCTTCAAGGTCCCCGCGCCTCTGCTTCCCCGACCACCGAAGGAGGACAAGAGGACCACCAGCGAGGAGGCCGTCGTGAGGGGACTGAGACCGCACGCACATGCTCGAGGACAACGTCTGCCACGAGCTGAGGTCGGACACACTTTGGCTTGATTATCGGGGGTCACGACATCAGCACCCCCTTCTGGGCCGGTGTCCACGGCACGGCCCTCCACTGGGGTCTGGGAACGCAGTCTCCGAGGGTCCTCGCCTGTGTCCTCCAGGTGGGGTCCCGGGTCTCGGCGATCTGCCACACTCACTGTGGGAGGCCGGGGCTCGACCCGGGCTGCAGCCCCAGGCCTCGGTCCCGACCAAGGGCGAGCTGGGACCTGGGCAGAGGGGGTGAGGGCTGTGAGCACGTACTCCAGCGAGGAGCTGTCCCTGACCGGCCAGGAAGTCAAAGAGCGCAGCACCCACGGGTGCTGGGGCCCTGCCATCCACGGACGGGGCCTGGGGCCATCTCCTGGTCCCCACCCGCTGTGCTGTGCTGCACTGCGCTGCGCACCTTCGCAATGGGCTTTATTAACTTCCCGACGCTCAGGCTGGCTTGGCTCTCCACGGGAGGACCCGGACCCGGGGGCCACGCGGACTGGGACATAGGAGCCATGTCCCAGTCCGTGTGGCTCCCGGGCCTGGGTTGGGTCATTCCTAAAAATCGGACCTTTTCTAACAGGTTCTTGTGAGTCACAGCGAGGTGGGAAGCCACTGCCCTCGGCCAGGAGAGCAGCCAGAAGAGAGACGACAGAGACAGAGAGTATGTGAGGGACCCGAGTGCATGTGGTGGGGGGGGACTTGCTGGGGCAGCTGGCGAGCAGCGTGGCTTTGGCACAAGAGAGAGGAGAACCGACCCTCCCTTCCCCACACTCCCCACTCCCACACACGGCCCGCCTGGCTTCTGCACGCACCGCAGGCCGAGGGGCTGCTCCAGGGGGCCCAGCAGCTCGGCGTGAGGGGCACAGGCCAGCTTGGTCACTTCCTGCCGTTAGAACAGCCCCTGGAAGCCCCCAGCCCCCAGCCCCCCAGCGCGTCTGTGCCCGTGCAGACCACGGCTCTCAGGCAGATGCACGATGCACAGAAATAGCCAGGCCGTCTGCGCCAGCGACTCTGCAGACCTGGGCCTGGCAACTGTGGTCCGGCGTGGGAGACGGGAGCTGTGTGAGGGAGGAGTGGGTCCGAGGGCCAGGCCACTGCCCGGCGGGCGGGCCTGGTGCGGTCAGAGCCAGGCTTCCCTTTAGATTCAGAGCCCGCGTCCTGGGCCCCCGGAAGACCTGCCTGCTCTGCTCAGCGGCTCACTGTCCCTTCTGGAAACAAAGGGGTCGGATCGCACCGACCCGCCAGGTGCATCTCAGCATCTCCTTCCAGAACAGGTGGCCCAACAAAGGGGCTCAGAATGTCCCCTCCGCGACCAGGCCTGAGGTCAGGTGACAATTCCTAGACCCTCCAACCGCTGCCTCCAGAGCCGCCTGCTCGTCTCCACACCAACGTGCCGCATTCCCGCCGCCGTCCCCGCCTCTGGGAGGTTTCAACAACAGAGCAGCGTCCACGTGATGAAGGTCACCAAGGGACAGACTTACAACAGGGAGACAATGGCCCAGAAAGAGCAAGCGACCTGCCCAGGCCACACAACAGATCATGGTGAGTGAGATGGCCACAGGCCGCAGCCACCGGACACTCTCCCGTGGATGCACGGCCTGTGGGCCACCGGCCCCCCAGGCTTCTCTGGAGCGTTCGGGCCCCACCCTGATCCCAGCCCGGCCCAGACCGACGGCCCAGCAAGGCCTGGTGGGGAGCTGCCGGCCCCGCGTGGCAGCAAGCTCAGCCTCCACGTCTGCTCTCCAGATGCCCGGACAAATGGACGGACGGCACTGATCCTGCCCCGGAGCACTCACTCCTCGGCTCGTCCTCAGACGACAGAGGCCGCGTGTCATGAATGCAGTACCATCTGCACCGCAGGGACCGGGGTCGGCCCGGATGGCCAGTGAGTGTCTCCGTGTGTGCGGCTGGGGTGGCCGCCCGGGGCTGACGGGAGAGCAGGCAAGGTCAGCCTCCCACCAGGCAGGAAGGTGCTAGGGTGGACAGGGGACATCTGCCAGGCTCACCTGTCAGGGGCTGAGGCGACACCCAGCTCGGCGGGGCTTTTCTCGCCCTCCCCTCCACGGTTTGCCCAGGGCAGAGCGGGGTCCTCACTCGGCTGCCTCTGGTGCTCTGCCTGCGGACGCTCCTCGCCTGCAGGTGGCTCCCAGGTGGACCCTGTGCCTTTGGCAGCTCTGCTGAGCATTGTCACCCAAACTGGTCCCTCCATCCTCCTGCGGACCACGGGGCAGAGCAGCCGAGAACCGAACCCCACAGCCCAGGTGACAGACAGTGAAGGCGAGCGCCCACCCCAGCCTCTCTCAGGCCCGAGAAGGGGGGACCCGGCTGAGGCCCTGCCCTCCACCAGCCTCGTCGGGCCGGGCCTGGGCCACCCCTCCATTCTCGCACCTTGTCCTGTCTCCTTGACCCCTGACATTTGCCTCCCGCCATTGTCCCTCTCTCCATCTGCCCACCTGAGCCACCTGGAGCTCCTGTGCACTCCCACACCTGGCTCCCTCTGTCAGGCCTGCAGAACTCAGCTCCCTCTGCGTCTCCCTGGGGACCCAGGCCTGACTTCTCCGGGCCCCCAAGTGAGTGAACTGGTCAACCCGTGGCAACGTGCACCCTCAGGTCCTCACAAGCCAGTCCCGTGGAAGAGCACCCTGGTCCGTCTGCCTCGACCTGCCTACTGGCTCTTGAAGGACCTCCACATGCAGGGATCCCATCATGGTGGACCCAGGATGTCCACCGGCCAGGCAGCTGGTAGCCCCCACAAGCCCTGGCCCCCAACCCCCAGGGTCAGCAGAGGAGGGCACTGCATGGCCAGGATCGGGGCAGAGCCGGGTCACCATCCCCCGCCCCCGCACGCCTCTGCTTCCCTGGGCTGCCCAGCTTTCCTTCTGTTCTCCGGCTCAGTCATCTTGGGCAATTTCCTTTCTTGTCTGACACGGATTCCGCTCCAGATGGCTCCCCCCCACCACCGACCCCCTCCACTGGGTCCCAGCCAAACCCCACGGCCAAAGACAGGGAAGGAGCTGCCGAGGGCGGGCGGGAGGGCACTGCGGCTGCTGGTGCCGGGCAGGGCAGCCCTCTGCAGAAGGCCCGTCCCGCTCCCCAGGCTCGGCGGCCGCAGCCCCGCCAGGAGCACATCTGTAGACTGTGAGTCAGGGTTAGCAGCCGTCCGTCTGAGGTCCCACAGCCCTGCAGGACTCGGTCTCAAAGCGCTTCTCGCTGTGGCAGAGGCAGGAGGGAGGGGCTCTGACGGGTGCTCTGGGCAGGGTGTGGAGGTCCTGGCCTCTCCGTCCACCTCCCCCGGGAGCATGGGCCCCCGGGACGCAGGACGAGGCGGACTTGGCCGTCCCTCCGCCGGGACCGCGACCGGCTCCGGCTTGGGCTTGTGTCACTTGTACTTCAGCTCCTTGTCCGACAGAAACCGAGCGTCCCGAAGTGGCTGCCGCTCCGAGTCCCCGGCCAGTGCCAAGCCTCGGGGGACGGAGTTGGGGGTGAGGCAGAGCAGAAACGGCAACATGTGTGAAAACGAAACTTCCCGTCGACATAAACGTTTAAACCTGCGGAGAATTTTTATGAGTTTATTTGAGCCAAACTGACGACAATTGCCGGGAAGCAAAATCTCAACGGATTGAGAAAACGCTCCGGAAAACGGCCGTTTTGCGCCTATTTTATCCATGAGACTCAAGGGGGAAGCCCAAGGGGCTCTGTGAAATCTGAGGGTGACAGAGGAGGGCGGCGGGAGGAAGGGAAGAGAGAGAACCTCTGGGTGGGATAAGAACGACAGCCACGGCCCGTCTCGTACACGTGTGGGTGCAGGACAGTTAGCAGCTCACCTTCGACCCGAGGAAGCCACAACAGTGAGAGGTTCGGGGTCTCTGCCACTCCGCGCAGGGACTGAGCCCCGAGGGGCCAGGAAAAAGGAAGCCGCCCAGACGTTCCAAAGGACCTTATCGCGGATGCAAAGGCGCGGCACACAGGCTCAGTTAGGTGAAGGCCGACCTCTGTCAGGAGGGTACAGCCCTAGGACAGGGGTACCCACCACGACTTGCTCTCGGGTAGAAAGTTCCGGGTCAGACCATCCCACGTGGCTGTTGGGTGTTCGAGTTTGCTCCCCTGAGCTGGTCGGGATTCGCATGCAGCCCTTTTCTGCCCACGACCCGGATCTCAGTGAGGGTGCGTGTGTTCCATCTGAGGCTGCAGCGCGGGGACCAGGGTGGGGAGGGACCCGGTGGACCAGACTGTTTCTGTTTCCCGCGGGGGTGTCCAACCTACGGCCCGCAGGCCACATGTGGCCCAGGAAGGCTGTGAATGTGGCCCAACACAAAATCGTAAATTTTCTTAAAACATGATGAGATTTTTTTTCTGTAATCATGTGTCACCATGTATTTAATGTGTGGCCCAAGACAACTCTTCTTCTTCCAGTGTGGCCCAGAGATGCCCAAAGTTTGGACACCCCTGGGGGGCTCCCGGGACCACACAGCCATTCACTCCCTAAAGGTGGCAGTTCCCAGGCAGGCGGGTGGACTAATGCCACCAAGCCCCAGAGCGGCCTGCCTGCCCCTTCTAGGCAGAGGTCACCACCACCACCACCACCCCCCCGCGATGTGTAGGATGCGGTGGCTTCTGCATGGTGGCCCCGGGAACTCTGAAGTCTCCACTTGGGGTGAGGGACAGGGAAACCAGGACACGACAGCCAGGTGACCAGGCCTTTCCAATTTCCAGGACCCCCTAACTTCCCCTTCACACCCAGTCAGACCTGGAGGTGGCCACCTGCACCCTGGAGGGTGAACGTGGGCACGGAGGAAGTATAACGGGGCAGGCTGGGAAATGTGGCAGCCAGTGGCGAGGAGGGGCCGTCCTTGCCCAGGACAGCAGAGGACAGGCGCCTGCCGGTCCCCACTCCCTTCTCAGCCCCACAGCAGCCCTGCAAGCTGATTACCAACCCCTTCCCTGCAGACGCAGGGTGCAAAATCTGTCTCCACACGGCCCACGAGGCCACCACCACTGAGGGACGTGCGTTCCCTTTGCCGTCAAGCTACACTGGGGGTGACAGACAGAAACCAGACTTGGGTGCTGGGCACACAACAGAGCACGCGGACATCAAACTATAACATGCGGCGCCTGAAACTTACCTAACGTCCATGAACATTCCGGCTTAAAAATTTAGTCCTGGTGCCCCGGGCTGGCTAGGTTTATGCCCCGTGTACTTCCATTTATCTGAGCCCAGCATGGGGCTGGGGGCTGGCTGTCACCCACGAATGACCCCCAAGGCTCTGGGGGCCACGCAGCCCCTCCCAGGGCCAGCGCCCGTGCCACCCCTCTGCCCCACCGCACCCCGGCCTAGAGCAGCGTCTCTGGCAGGGTGGAATGCCCAGAGAACCGCTCCCTAAGCTGCAGGGCACCCTCCTGCGAGGCTGGTGGGTGACACGTGGGGGGTCCAAGGACCCAGGGCTGCCACGAAGGTCTGTGAGACCCCAAGGCGTCCCGGCGCTCTCCATGGCCCGGTGCCCATCGCCCAAGAGGCCTGACATTGTAAGAAAGAGGCGGGACCCCTGGAAGAATGGCTTCTATTGACCTCCAGGGTCAGAAACAGCTCCGGAGTCAGCTCAGAGGGGAGCCCTAAGTGTGCACAGGTTGGGGGAGCTAGGGCTGGGAGGGCGGGGCTGTCGCCAGACACACCTGAGTCCCTGTGGCCTGGGAGGTGCCGGACAGCTCTGCGCCCGGCTGTCCTCGCCAGTGAAGCGGAAACGGTGCCTGAGCTGTGGGGCTGTGGCGAGGGCGAGGGACAGGGACGCACGTGCATGGGACCCCCACCTCGGGGCTGGCTGGGGGCGGCCCCACCTCACAGCCTTTGCCAGTTTCCAAGGCGTGAACCCTCACACCCTGCTGGTGCTCAAGGTCCCTCCGGGAGGTGGCCTAGGGGAGCCTCGGAAGGGCCTTTCGAGTGGGCGGCTAAGGCGCCAGCTTGCGGGGGATGCCCCCCAGGACGTGGTCAGCCCCCTAACTCAGCACTTTTCAGCCTTTTTTTGTCTGAAGCGCACACAAACTCGTTGCCAGATTTCTGTAACACGCACAAACACATGTTTTTGGCCGATGTGACAAAAAACAGGCATAGCTTTGATCCATTCACGCCAGGGGATGTTGTTGTGTTGGCTGTTGTCATTTTTTACTTGACCTTCTAAGGGAAAGAGGTCAGTGCCCCGGCTCAGTGGGCATTGCTGCCTCTTTCACACATTCCACAGTGCACCGGGGGGAAATCGCTACCTGGAATCCGCCCCGGACCCAGGAGGGTCCCCTTGAGGGTCTCGGAGCCCAGGGCTGCAGGAGGGTGCCTCATCCACCAGCAGTCCCAGGAATTAACTAGGCAGCCTGGACGCCTGGTTTCCAACCCACGTAACTTCAGGTGCCCCCGGCCAAGAGGCCAACAGGTCAGGAGAGAGGCAAGCCTGGCCTGCTCGTGAGGGGCGGGGGCGCCGTTACCAAGTGAGGGCCGGTTTGGGTGCTCCCCTGACCTCCTGTTGTGGCATCTGACCAACACCACGGCTACAGGCAAGGAGGCGCAGCAGCCGGGGCTCGGAGCCCCCCCAGCTGAGGGCCTGCCCCTCCTCAGACTGAACCCTGGGCCTGCGGAGCTGGGAGTCAAGGGCACAAGGCAGGAAAGGTGGGGTGAGGAGCACAGCCTCGCAGGGCGAGGAGAGGGCATGGCTCTGTCCTGGCCCCCCACCCGAGAACAGAGCTCGGCCCCACTCCTGGAGGAGCTGACTTCCTGGGCAGTGTGTGCAGCTGGGGAAGCCAGCAGGCTGAGTGCCCGGGGCCCCTGAGAGAGCCAGGTGCCGCTCCGCAGCAGGGACAGGCCTGGGGACAGGGGCTCACGGCCGAGTTCCTGCGGCTGCTCGGGACCAAAGGAGCCCCTGTCCAAGGCCACAGCTGCCCACATGATGTGACCAGTCCCGCAGACATTGGGGGGCAAGGTCTGGGCTCCGGGGCCCCCTGGAGTGGCCTAGGGTGCCTGTCCCCACAGCAGCAGAGCGGCCTGGTCCGGGGCTCCTCACTGACCCAAACCACCTGCACACAGGCCTCCGTTTCCAAGGTCCCAGAGAAGCCACCTCGACCCCACCCGGCTGTGTGGCCCAGGACCAGGTGCAAAGGAGAGGAGGGGAGCCTCGGGGACCTGGGCTCATCTGGGCCCCAGGGGACTCAGGGGTGGCTGGAGAGGCTCCGGTGCCCCTCTGAGCACCCCTGCGTTTGCTAAGTCAGCTGCCTCTCGCTGTCTCAGGACCCTCCGGCCCGCACCGAGGGCAGAGGCACCCAGAGCCTCGTCCTTGGGGCGGGGCTGCTGCCACCCCCACTCCCACGGGGGTAGGGGGGGTCCATCTGCAAGGCCTCTGGGGATGTATGGTTA
The DNA here is from genome assembly GCA_007922815.1 of Macrotus californicus. NCBI lineage: Eukaryota > Metazoa > Chordata > Mammalia > Chiroptera > Phyllostomidae > Macrotus > Macrotus californicus. The sequence goes on from VMDR010000036.1 coordinate 346,230, forward strand.
GGGTGCTCTTCGCTAGCTGCACAGAGAGCGCCGGGGCCTGGCTGCGAACAGACGCCCTTCTGCGAGGGCAGGAGGGCCCAGCCGCATGGAAACCAGCCGTGGAGAAAGGCGAAGTGTTCCCCCGAGCACTTGTGGGAACTTGCCTGGGATTCTCAGCGAGGGCCCGAGCCAGCCCGTCCCTCCTCTAGGAAACCACCCGAGCTGCTGCTGACACTCGGCGCAAAAGCGGTGCCGTGCACGCACACCCAGCAGCCCTCCTGCTGGAGCGGCTCCCGTGCGGGGGGCCAGGCCTGCCCGGGCGCATCCCAGCGGCGGCGGGAGTGTCTTCTCACGTGCTGCTGAGCAGCGTGAGAAACGGGCCCTCTGGGGTCGGGCCCGGAAGAGTTTGGTGGTTTCCAAACCGTATTGTCTGGAGCCCTAAGGGGTCCACTGAGGGGTCTCGGAGGCTGCACTTCCGGGGGGGGGGGGCAGAGGCTGTCGAGGGGTGCTCCCCATCCCAGTCTAGGTCACAGCTTGGGCCCCCACGCACGACTTCGTGGGGCAGAGGGCACTGTGGCTAAGAGCCCAGAGGCACACTCTCACCCACACGGAGCAAGGTCCCAACCAGGAACAGAGAAGCGAGGCAGCGGCGCCCCTGTGGCCACACGTCCACCAGGTCCCAGTCTGCCCAGCTCCACGTAGGCAGCTCGCCGGGGCCATGGGGATGGGGGGCGGGTAACCACGGCAACCTCTCCCCGTCTTCGCTAAGTAACTCTCCCACAATGCACAATCACTCTGTTTATAGGAAGAATGCTGACCATATATTCTGGTTTTTCATGCACAACACTTCACCAGGAAAGAATGCAGAGCACAGGCCGCACTCCGCAGTCCAGAGGCGCTCTTCCCCGTCCCGGGGAAGGTGACGGACGCGCTGCTGCTCTCCCACCCCGGCTGGGAGCCACCGCCCAGAGCCCGGTCCCCACGGGTCAAACCGTGGGGTCGCCCCACCCGCCGGAAGGCCCCCCTCAGACAGAAGGGGCATTCGACCGCTTGGGCCGCGGGTCTGGAGGCTGTCATCGGGCCAAACCACCGTGGCACTCGTCAGAGTGAGATTTCAGCCCAGATGGGAGCCTGGGGCCCGGCGGGGGCGGGGGGGACTCTCTGGTCTCGCTGGGAGAAGCCACAAACATTTCTGTGTGACTTCAGCCAGTCTCTGGTTCTCTGGGGGAGGCACACACACACTCGTCTTCTTGCGACACAAAGTTCAGAGCGAGGAGGGGAAAGATGAGTTTCAGATGCTAAGGACGGTCTTCTGGGACTTTTCAGGGGAAAGCAGCGGCCCCGCCCCTTTGGAGAGCTGTTTTCTCTCCGGGTTTCGGGCTTTGATGGATGTGGTGGTTGTGCCGCTGGTATTCTGAACGTGGCCTGTAATTTCCTGCGACCTGGAAGTCCAGATGTTTCCCTGCGTAGACATTGCAACTCAGAAAATGAATTTCACTAAAATGCATGTTGGAGTTGTTGGTTTTTTTTTGTTTGTTTTAGCTTTTCTTTTTTTAAACGGGACGCACACTGGGAAAAACTGCGCAAATCGCCGTGTGGCTCCGTGAAGGACCACGAAGCACGTGCCCAGGTGAGGAGTTCCAGCAGGACTGTCTCTGGGGCGCCCCTCCGTCCACTGTCCCGTCACCTGTCCCCAGGGTGACCGCTGCCGTGCACCGTCGCTGCCCACCGGCACTGAGGCCTTTCTCAGAAAGGAAAAGAAACCCAGCTGGTGGTTGGAAGGAGAGGCCGTGGGTGGCCCTCTGGGGAGGATGGCCTCCACGTGCTCTCTCAGCCCGTCCCCCATGAATGACACTCATGTGTGACTCATGCCACTGCTATGTTTCGGGGCCTCCAATGAGCTGGGGGTAGAGACTCGGGTCTCAAGGACCAGCGCCCCCCCTGCTGCTGGTCAAGGTGGGGACTCTGAGGGACGGGAGTGAGTTGTTCCTGTCCCTTCGCTTGGAGTCTGCTCTTCTCTCAATAACCTCAGGGAGGAGCGGCATGGGGCTCAAAAGACCGGCGGTCCACTCCTGTGTCTCCCGTTCACATGCTCTCCTTTCTTCGAGAGCATGGACCAAGCCCTGCCCTCGCAGACAGGATGGGACACAGGGCCAGGTGCTGGGGGTGCGCGGGCGGGGTGAGAGCGCCGGGAGGGCTGGGCGCGCCGGCCCGGGGCCTGCCCACAGAGACAGCGGTCCACAGCCCGCCTGCAAAGGGACAGGCCAGCCAGGATGCGTGAAGGACAACAGAACCCGTCCACAGAGCTCTGAGAAGTTCCAGAACACGAGGCAGACTCAACAAGAAATGCACAGGACTCATGTGAAGAAAACATGGAAAGTTACATCAAACAAAACAGGAAAGGAGAGGAAAGCCCTCCGGGATGGGACGCGTATAAAATACAGAAACGGCCTTTCCCGCTGAAGTGCTCTCTGTTAATTCAGCGGAACCCTGCAGGAACACCCCAGCAGCACGCTCTGGGGCAGGGTCCGAGGGGACCGAACGCGCCCACGGGGAGTTCAGATGAAACCGCGCACTCACGAGGTCAGACCAGGAAACTGCCACCGCCCTGAGGTCACCTCGGGAGCCCTGTCTGACGGTGAAGCCACCACGCTCCGCGCAGCCCGAGCTGGACACTCAGGCCCGTCAGTGACGCGACAGATGCAGAGACAACCCCGGGGAGACGCGGGGACTTCGAATGTGACCGGCGGACAGGAGATGACCTGTAAATTACGCCAATGACTGTCCTTCGGGACAAAAAGGCTGAAGGGAGGCCCCCTTTCCACCCACACGAAAGGTGGGGGGCAGAGTTTGACCATGAAAAATAGACCATGGAAAGGCAGGAAAATCGACACACGGGTTCATGACACGGTCCTAGAGCAGAAAAGATCGCTCTGGAAGTGCCAGAAGAAGCCGTGCCAGCAAGCGTGGGTCGGTACGAGAGCACACAATGCGGAAGTTCTGTGTGACACACGTACACGCACGTGCACACGAAGCGGTGTGCCTGGCAACGCCTGCATGCCGCGTGCAAGCACGGGAGCACGTGTGTGCCCGGGCACACATACGTGCAAGCACAGCCCATAGATACTCAGACACGACGGTAACCTGGCCAACGAAGCGGAAAACGTGCTGCAGGCCCACCGCTGGGTTCCTTAACAGACCCAGATCCAAATCCGCGAGACAGACAGACAGACGGACAGACAGAGGCAGAGAAAGCTGATGGCCTACAGTTGTACAAAGAGATTCACGACCCAACGCACTGTTTTCAACCTATTATGTCGCAAAACGTTTAAGGTTTCAACACCCCGTGTCGGTGAGGGGGTGGGGGTGAGGGGGTGACAGGCGCTCCTGGTGCCGGAGCGAGGTGCCAGCGGGTGGACCTGCTGGGGGGCACCCTGGTCACATCCACTGGCACTCCAGATTCTGCAGGGGAGTTCCATATTTCTAGAGAAGTGGCTGAGACCCACGCAGGAGGCCGCACGCAGCCTGCCAGCCTTGTCCAGGCAAAAGGCCACTCACAACGGAGCTTTGGCCAGACACCTGGGGCACCAACATGGGTGCCGTTCTCGGTGCACTGGGAGGAAAGCACCCTCATCACCCTCATGCTTCAGACGAGGGTGGCACAGAGAGGTTTGGTAACTGCACAAGGTCACACAGCAGGAAGTGGCGGAGCCTGCCCCGGACCTCAGTGCTGGGTGGGGGCTGTCCCCAGCCACCCGTGCTAGTCCTGCCACGGCCGGCACGGAGGGTTCTGGGTAACGGCTTATTTACTGGAACGATCCACATCCTCCTTCCAAAAACATTGGGGGCTAATTCTGCTTACCTAAGCGCTCTGACTAACAGCAGATTGTAGGGTGGACCCGACACGGGTGAGCGGCACCGTCCAGCAGGCGGATGTGGTGACTCCGATGTGTACAAGCAGACGGTCACCCGCTCAGAGACCATGGGAAGGCTCCGGGGTCCTGGATACAAGCCTCGAGCCCAGACCACCAGGGCTCTGAAGAGTCTGGACATTCGGCCGAGCGGCCCGCAGCCAGACAGGACCCTCTTCTCCTGCGGGATCGCCGCTCCCCAGAGCCCGCGGGGCTGGGAGCCGCACTCGGCCATTTTGAGGAAGCTTTCTGAAGCTTTGGGAGTGCTCCCCCTACCCTGGGTTCCGGCTCCAGAGGCCCTTCAGACCCACACCCTTGGCAGAGGTTCAGGGGGCCCTTTCTCGCTCGCTGAACCAGAGGATCAATGGGGGGGTTTGTCCTGCAGACGAGGCAGTGGGTCTCTGGGTCACCGAAGGCCAGCGTGGAGGTCACTGAGGGGAGCAGGGCCTAGGGAGCTCAGAGCCTCGGCCGCCCGGGCAGCTGGGACTGAGGCATTAACAAACACCTCCCCTGTCCGCAGACCTTGGGTCCTTCCACCAGGGAGGTTCCAGGACCCTTCCCTACAGTCACCCCCAGACCATCCCCAGGGTCCAAACCAGCGGGAAGGGGTGGCCACCAGAAACCACTTTAGGGGCCCGGGGGAAGTGACGCAGCTCAATGGCAGGGACTCACTCTCCAGGCAACTGGCTGTGCATGACCCCCAGTCCCAGGAGACAGGGGCTCGCTCCCAACTCGGGAATCTCCTCCCAGATTGAGGCCAGCGCCCCCTCTGCTGGGCAGGGATGGTGTCCTCCAGGGAGACGTGGAGTGCACGGCCCACCGGGAAACGCAGCACAGATGACAACCCACGGCTCCACCGACAGGGAAGTGATGGTCCAGAGCCACATGTGGCTCGGCCGTGGCCGCCCCTCGAACCTGCATCGACGCCCCTTTAGGAAAATGAAGCCAAGGACGGGGAGAGGTGGAGGGGTGGGGCCTGGCCCCAGCCCTTCGCTCAGGAGTGACCTTCCCACCCAGTCCTCAGTTTCCCCAAATGAGGGGTTGCCTGCACCAGGGTCCACGTAGATTCTTTCAGCTGGACCTTCGGGCCCCGAGGTCTCCTTGGGCATCTCCGTGGGGTGGCGGGATACGTGGGGGTGGGGGCAGAGCTGGTGACAGGGCCCCCGAGGGACCGGGAGGAGGCAGATGAAAGGGCAGCCATGGGCTGGGAGGGAGGAGGGAGCGGGGGCACGCCCGTGGAGGGGCTTGGATGGCGTCCAGAGACCGTGCTTCGGCAGGCCCCACGCTGGCAGCAGCGGGGAGGGCGAGGGGGCAGGCCCGGGACACAGCAGTGGGGGTGAGGCCGAGAAGTCCAGCGCGGCCGGAGGACACCGCAGCCCCGGCCCAGGTCCCTTCTCCCCCGGCCACAGCTGGGCGGCAGCTGCCGTCTCCTGAAACCCCTGCCGCTCCCCCCGCATCCTCTGCCCCGAGAGCTCTTCGCTCCAGTTGGAATTTCGTTCCCAGTGGTAAATATTTTATTTCCACCTGTGAGGCTCCCACACAAATGGCAGTAACACAACATGGAAAACGCCTGCCCCCTCGACTCGGCTCAGCTCGGAGTCGGGGAGATGGGCTGGCCGTGCAGCCAGAGGGCGAGCTGCTGGCACAACAATCCGCCCCCATCTGGATCCCGATAAACCACGGGCTTGGCTCGCCTCCTGGTCCTCCGCGCCTGCTTTGGGGCCAGGAGCTGATGTCATGGGGTGGAAGCAGGAGCCACATACCGGCGTTTGTTTCGGTCCTATCTGGCCCAGGGTGGGCGCCGCTCCCCACCCCCACCCCCACCCCCACATGGAACACATACTGCCCAGCTGGGGGGCCTGGGGGGTTACTTCCCCCCTCTGGTCCTTGCCCCCTTCTCTAGACTGGAGGTAAGAAAGGGACCCACCCCGCAGACGGTTGCCAGCACTGAGTCCAGTGAGGCTTAGCCCACGCCTCAGGCTGCCACCCCAGGAGCAGCTAGAAATCAGGGGTTCTAGAAACTGAGTCTGAACGTCAGCTTACGGGTGGGGATGTGGTGCCCAAAGAGTGCAGCCCAGCTACTGGTTGCAGGGGGTGCTGCTGGGTGCCCAGGTCGGCATGCCGGGCTGGCCTCGTGCCCCAGATCTAGTAAGAGACCACCCTCTTTGGGCGTGTCTCCTTGGGGGATTAGCTGTGTGGCCACGCCCGAGCTAGGGCTTTCTCGGGGCTACACCCCCCTCTCCCAGCACCATCCCGGGGTTCACATACAAGGGAAGACGGACGGGGCGGGGCCTCTCCAGCTCACCCTGGACGCCCGCCCCTTCACAAGGTTCACACCCGAGAACAGCTGCCTCAGAAAGGCGGACTTCGTTAACTCCCTGGCAGGCGGCGCTCTGATTTCCGCGTGATGGGTCCCGGGAGAGCTGGGGGGGCGGGGGGCTGAGTGCAGCGCTGGCCCCCCTGTGGGACCTGGCGCCTTCTTTGTGATTGTCCCCACGTGGTTTGTGGGACTGTCACCAGCCTGCAGTTCCAGCCTCAGAGGACGGGAGCAAGCAGATGAAAAAGTCACAACCACTTTTTCGGGGGGCCTGGAGACCCCACAAAGGACAGCAAGGACCTTCCGAAGGGTGGAAGTCACGTCACTGCGCTTCAAGCCTTTCCAAAATGCCCATCCCAGGGACAAGACGGCCGTGTCCCTGAGGCCCGGGAGGCAGAACTTCAAGACTCACAAGAGCTCCGTCTGCATGGACGGCCCAGGTCCAAGCGCCAGGGTCCGTGTGCCCAGGCTTCCAGGGAACCCTGACAAGGGGCAGACGAGCCGGGTCGAGCTCAGGTTGAAGCCGGGGCGTGGGCAGGGTGAAGTCACGTGCCGGGAATGCTGGGATCCCGGACACAGCGGCCCCGCCTGGGCACAGCCCTCACAGGCGGGGCCACCGAGACTTCCCCATGGCAGCAGGGCCCGAGGACCACCAGCCCCTCTGCCTTCAGACGCTGCCTCCGGTCAAGGCGGGGTCGCGCCCTCCAGCAGGTTAAAAACATCAGAAGATGCTACATCAGGCAGCGTGGCCTTGATGCACGGACTTGAGCCAGAACACTGCCACCCCCTAACCCCCACCCTTGGCTCGGACGGTGTGACCTGTGACCTTGTCTGCCTCAGTTTCCTGGTCTGTACAGTGAGACTCCCGAGAACGCGGGTCTCATGGGAACGTCACCCATCGAATGAGCAGAAGCCTGCAGTGTTTTACAGCAGCAGGGGCACGAGGCAGGTCCCTCCGAGTGTCGGCTACGTTGTGGAAACGCACAGCAGGAGAGCCCCGGCCCTGCGGGAGGCCAGAGAGGCCACTTGTTTGACAAACAGGGAGCCGGGAAGGGGAGACGTGGGCCTCCAGGGCCTGCCTGGTGGCCCAGCTAGTGGGCAGGAGCATAGTAGGGGGCCACTTTGGACCAGAACCCTCTGTGAAAGGGACAGCAGCTCAGCCCCTGCTCCCCAGCACCAGCGTCCTCCAGGTGAGGCGGAAGCAGGCACAGAGCTGTCCCCACCGAGGGTCGCAGCCCTGCTCTGCCTCCTCTCCCCAGCCTGGGACATTGGCAGTCACCAACAGCCCAGTGACTTCCCAGCTCTGGATCTCTGATGAGGTCCCTGTCCCAGGACACAGGGAGTTAGAGCAGCCCAAGGGCTGACCCCACCCAGGACGGCCGTCCACGTCCCCAGTCCCACCCAGCTCAGCTGGCCCCGCTCTAGGCTGAGAGGCTCATCCCAACCTCAGAAGCTGCAAGGCAGCTCCGCCCACGCCGGGGCCAACAGCACCCACCAGCCCAACCCACCACGGCCCCGTTCAACAGCGTGCTCTGTGAGGACCACTGTGGCATGCCTGCCCCGGCCGGCCTGGGGCCACTGGGCAGGAGCCCGTGCAGCATGGCCAGAGTGCCTGAGGACCTGCGCCCGAAGCCCAGCTCTGCCTTCACTCCCACCCGCCTGCTGACAGGGCTGCGTGGAGGGGCCACCGTGCGGGACTGCTCAGGCTGAGAGGAAGACTCCGATGCCACAGGTACGGGAAGTTCCGATGTTCCCAGAAACCGAGCCTGAGACGGGGATTAGCAAGCAAGCTTTTTTGGGGGATGAGATAGCTCAGGGGCAGGGGGTGCTGGGAAGGGAGGGCCCCCGGTTAGGGGCCGCCTCTGCCTGCCCTGGTGCATACCCAGAAGGACTGAAGGCAGCATCTGAATGTGCCCATAGTCACCTGCTGTCCCAGAGGCGTGAGCCGCATCGGCCAGGAGGTGGGAGCCAGCACCCACCCGCCGACGGGCGATGGACCAAGTGCGGTCCCTCCACGCGGTGGGGCATCACTCAGCCACGGAAAGGGGCAAAGTGTCAGCGCTCAGCACGGTGTGGAGGAGCTGAAAACACAGCCGGACACGCAAGGCCACGTGTGGTCGGTTCCGGCCACGTGAAATGACCGGAACAGGCAAACCCACAGAGACAGGAAGTATACAACACGTTCCTGGTCACCAGGGGCTTCGGGGAGGGGAGGAAGGGAGAGTGACGGCTGGCCGGGCAGGGTTTTAGGGGGATGGTGGGAACGTTCTGGAACCAGACAGAGGCAGAGGGGCCGGCAGCATGACCTCAGGACTCTGCAGGTGACTCCCTTTCAGAGGTTTCACTTCATGGTCCACGACTCTCACCTCGAAAGAAAAGCATGAGTGAGGGCTGTCCCCCCAGAGGGTGGCGCTGGGACGACTCCCACGGACCCCTGCGGAGGGCGTCAGCCGTCCCCGGCCCTGGCAGTGCAAACGGGTCTCGGCAAACACTCTCTTCTCTCTTTCGTTTTATAAACCGGTTTCTCCAGACTCACGTTTCTGCTGCTTATTCGCTCAGCAAAGACTTCTGGAGCAGCTGGACGGGGACACAGCAGGGTGCACCCCGGGGGCTTCCCTGCTGCCCTTTCCCTGGTCTCCCACGAGAAGGGTGTCCCCTCTTTTCCAGCCCCACATGGCAGCCCACAACTCCCCCCGGGGAATCGGGCCCTGCCTGCCTCTTTCAACGCCGGCCGCACCTCCCACACACCCCGGGCAGGTGAGGCGTGACAGGCTGGCGGGTCGGACCTGCTGCTCTAGCCCCCAGGCCCCAGCCTCCAAAACAAGAGCCACCACCCGCCCGACCAGGGGCGTTTTCAGGCCGACACTCGGCACCTTGATGACTCGGCATTCAGGTGTCAGGTGCGAAGTCACCACAGAGGCTACGCAGGGTCCCGCCAGGAGGTGCCAGGCCAGGCGGACCCTTCTGTTCACAGTCACCCACGTAGTCCTCACAGCGAGGTTACCAAGTGTCCCCGTTTCACAGAGAAGCCTGGACTTAGAGAGGGGAAGTTACCTGCCCAGGTAAGCCCACAGTGGACGGAGCCTGGACCTCATTCTTCCCAGCCAGCAGGGCCTTCCACCTCCTGGTGGGACTGTCCCTACCCTCCCAGTCAGTCTGGGTCCTCTGAAGGTGACAGGCCCCTGCGAGGGAAGCCCACCTTCTGCAGGCAGGACCCAGGCCCAGACCCAGAAGCTCTGATGCACTCAGACGGCCGGGACCTAGTTTAAGTAGTGAGTCATCTGTGTCTCCGAGGAGCACCTGCCGAGCTCCGCCGTGCTCTGGGCTGCGTGTCTGCGTGTCTGTGTGTCTGTGGGTCTGCGTATGCAACGCCCTTGGGGCCGGGGCCCGCAGTGCCTGGGTCGAGGCCCGCAGTGCCTGGGTCGAGGCGACAGAGCTGGGAGGAATCGGCTGTGCCAAGAGCGCACCTCCCTCCCCATAGCCAGCGCCCAGCAGGGATGCCCCATGCTGCCCACGGAAATTCACGCTCTGCACCACCTTCACCCACCGGGCCTCCCAGCCTCTCCTGTTGTCCTGAGCCCTGTTCTCTCCGAGTTCCTCCACAGAAGGTCTGCAGGGACGCGCCGTGTCGGTTCGTCTGTCCAAACTTGTCTTCCCCCAAAAGCATTTGAGTGACACCTAACCGCGTATGAGTGGGGGTTGACAGTGATTTTTTGGGGTGTGTTTCATCTCCCGTGGTTACTGCCACGCCTGTCATCAGTGAAGTGGTTCGCCGCCGGGCACCGCCATCCCCACCCACCATGAATGGCGCCTCTCTGCGCTCCCGGCACCGGTTTGCCATCGTGTGTCCCCATGGCTCACTTTTAACTTTTAACGGCCTTCACTGAGCCACCTGAGTCTGAGGACACCCATCCCTTGTCCTTTTCAGGCCCTCTCAGCCGGGATCCCTTCAAGTATTGTCCCCTGCTCCCGGGGATCTCTCTGGGCAGCCGGCTTCCCTGGGGGGGCGGGGATGAGAATGTTCTGGAGCCGTGTGGCAGTGACAGTCACACACACTGAAAACCGCTGGCGGGGATAACTCGGTGGGCGTTCGACCCATGGTTACATCTCAGCAAGACATTCAAGGCACCGGTCACTCCTCCACCTGCCTGAGACCGTGGAACTCACATGGCCGTCCTCGTGGACGGGGACCGCCATATGACGGGCTTCCTCTGGTGGTGGGGCAGACCCCCAAGGGCTGGGAGTCTAATTATCAGCGTGTGTCCCCCATGCTGGGCCCGACGCACAGTAGGGGCTCAGGTAACATCCTGAGAATGCAGAGGAATGTGGTCTTCTTCTCCGTAGCTACCCCCGGGAGGGTGGGAGGTGAGCCATGCTCTGTCGCCGCAGCCAGGAGGGCCGTCGGGTAAGGAACCTGCCTCCATTTCTGCCCCTTCCAACTCGAGTTTCCCAGGCCCTGAGTTTTGTTCTGTTTCCACTTTTTTTTACTGTGGCACATACACACAACCTTCACCACCTCGGCCCCTGCGAGGCATGCAGCTCAGGGGCACCAGGCCCGTTCGCGGCGTTGGGCGGCCTTGCCGCTGCCTGGTTTTGGGGCGCGCGGCCCGGGCCGTTCGGCACACTCATACTCTGGTGCCTGGCTCTCCGTGTTCCCTGGGGGCTGGCTCAGATCCTCACGGAACGAGGCGAGATTTCCGTTAGGAACGGGCCTGAGCCACAAGGACCAAGTGCGGGCTCCTTCAGCCTTGGGACAGTCCAAAGGCACTCAGCTGACAGGTGGATGAGCTGAGGCTCTCTGGGTGGACGCAGGCCGGCTGTGCAGCTCTGGCTGTGTTTTGGCAGCCCGGGGTGCTTTTCGTGGACGGCTCCTGGCCCTGGGCGGGGCTGGCTCCCCAGGAGCGGCCGCAGACCGTACACTTTCCGTTTCCCTGGGTTACACGCAAAAGTTTTGTCCCCTTGGCTCCGCACACGGGCTCTGTGTAACACAGACAGATCACCGCCAAGAGCAGAGGCTGCAGCCGACACCTTGGACAGGTCTGAGGGTCCACTGCCGCCTGCTGCCCGCTGTCACGGTCTGGGGCTGCTGGGAGGGCACCCGCATCCCCTGACGCAGCTGCCCCAGGGGCAGAGCCCCTGCCCCTGCCTCCCCCCCACCCCGTGGAGGCAGTTGCCTCTCTGCTGTTGTTCCCCGCTCCACGTCTCTGCCAAGCACTGAGTGGAAACAGCTGAGACACTCTGGCTGCCTCTCAGGGCGGCGATTCAAACACGGCGATTTCGTGCTTGTGTGCAGCTCAGGGTGGCCTCTGGTCCGCGCCTCTGGGGCCGTCCTCCCCTGCAGCTCCGTGGAGAGAAGCGAGGTCTCGGACGAGAGGCCCAGCCCTGCCTTCTCGGTCGCACATCTGAACCCAGTGGGCTCCCTGGAGGGGGAGGCGGAGGGCAGGAGCAAATAGGAGAGGCCTTGGAGATGCAGATGGCTCCACCCTCTCAGCCTCCTGCTTTGTTCTCCCTGTGACTTGACCATCACGGCCGTACACCTGTCCAGTCAGGGTTGCCCGCAGGGCCACAGGAAGCAGAAAACAGAAGGGGAATCTCCCACCCCCAGTGCCCTGCTACCCGGCCCCCGCCCCAGGCCAGGCCCCTCCACCGCTGGGGGGTCGGGAAGGCAGTGAGGCACCTCTGCAATGCCCCACACTGGGGCACCGGCTGCGTGGCCGGGGTGCCCGCAGGGCTGCGACAGGGCAGCCTGGGCTCTGAGTGCCTGAGCGGTGGGAGCGAGCACTCCCCTCTCCGAGCTGCGGCCCCTCGCCTCGAGCTGGGCCGTGAGTGGCTGCTGTCTCGGGATCGTGCGAGGGGACGCCCCGCACCTTGTCCATGTTCTGGCAGCCATCCGTCCAGCTTGTCCCTGGCCCTGCCACCGAGCATGCATCAGGGACAGGACTTGGCACACAGCGCCTGGTCGGGCAGAGGGTGCTCTCGGCAGATGCCTCCGTCTGAACGCCGGGGAACCAGGAGCGCGACACCCGAGGAAACCCAGGCTGGGGCGTTCTGGGTGACCCGTGCGTCCCCAAGCGTTGCTTCGGGGGACACTCAAAGTGGGGAGTCGTTGTGCAGTGAAATCGGTCGCAGACGAGACCAAACAGGGCGGGGGGAAGAAATTACAGCCCGTGCCCCCACCTCAGAGGCCGTGGGCACTGTTTTGGACAATTGAGGGATGAAACATGGGCTGGACAGCAGGTGACGTGAGGTGACCACCAGGTTTCTAGGGCACCAGGAAGGGATTGTGCCTACAGAGAAAAGCGCCCTCCTTCCAAGGAGGGGGTGCCAGCAGGTTTGGGGGGCGAAGTGTCCTGATGTCTGCAGCTTCCTTTCAAACAGCGATGAGGCTGGAGTGGGGAGGGGGAGGGCTCCTCTGGAGGGCTCGGAGGAACCAGGCACAGCTATCAGTCAGGCTCTGACAGAGGCGCCGTCAGGCGAGGGGGACAGAGGACATTAGTGAAGGGACTCATCACAGAAAGTCTGGCCAGGATGTGCGGGGTGCCGGCCTGGGGGAGCCGCTGCCCAGTCCCCAGGTCTGCAGGGCAGGGCTCTGAGGCGGTGGCCGTGTGGAAAGGGGCCACTGCCTTCAGCGAGGTGCCGCCTGCCACCACCACCACCCCCCCACCAACGAGGAGGCCCGGGGAGCCACCCTGAGCACATTGTCGAGTCTGCGAGGGCGACCGTGGCTCTATTTCATTTGAATTTCTGTTTGAAATGTGGGATGTTCGAAAACTTTCATAATAAAAAATGGGCAGGAGGGGATGGAAATCTAAAAAGAAGAGGGGTGAAGGCAGATGGCTGGGCCTGGCAGAGGGCGGGGGGCGGGTCACAGGCCTCAGCTCAGAAAGAGATGTGCCCCTGAGCCCCCCTGCCGGGAGGCAGAGCAGACACATGGCTGGTCTCCCCAAACTAACTGGGGAGGTGTGAGTAATGGAGAAAAAGACAGCATTTGGGGCAAAACCAAACTGCGTTAGATGTACTCCGTCTTATCGTGCGATTCAGCACGGATTTTATTTTGAATTCCGTGGGTGAGGGGAGTTTCGGAGACTGACCCTGCCGGGCCCTCCCACCAGCACCGCCAAGCAGCTCTCAGGACACTGGGCAAGCCCTCCGGCTGGCTCTGGAGACAGGACCCCAGAGGTCGGGGCCGGCCCCGTGGCTGCCACACAAATACAAGGACAGGCCAACCCGAGGCCCTGACGGGAGCTGGAGCATCCGCAGAGCCTCCACCGGTCCTCCAGGCGGGCCCGGGGCCCAGAGGCTCTCCCCGCGGGCGGGCCCACACTGCGGCCTACAGCGGCAGGCCAGCGGCTCAAGTTTGTGTCCTGGTTGCCTAGCACCAGGGGCTGCTGCATCGTTACCTCATCGGCTCAGAGAGAAGACACAGCCCCTGCTCTGGGGCTGCCAAGTGGAAGGACAGGAGGGGCTGAGAGACAAGCCAGGGGGAGGCACCCCCAAGTGTGGGGAGGAAACGGAGACTCAGCGAGCAGGAGGGACCCACCCCACCCATCCCACACGCATGGTGAAGTCCACGGGCAGACAACTGGGCTGGGAGCATCGCCCGGGGTCAGACCAACCTGCAGCTGGCACCCCTCTTGGGGCTGTTCACCCTGGGCAGGTCGCCCCGCGTCACTGAGCCCCTGGTTGCCGCTCTCTGCAATGCGCTTGCTGAGAGCCCCCACGGCAGAGGCCCGGGCTGGGCAACACGGAGAAGGCGGCAAAGCAGCCCCTCCCCCTGCAAGAGGGTCGACTCTGGTATCCAGATCCTGGCTGCTGTGGCAGACGGCCACGAGTGGGGACTTAAAACAGCAGGACAACAATCTCTCCCGGCCCTGGAGGCCAGAAGCCCAAGATCAAGGTGTCGGCGGGACCACGCTCCCTGCGGACTCGGGAAGGGAGGGCCTTTCTGCCTCCCCGCTCCTCTGGCGGCCCCTGTGCTGCTTGGCCTGAGGCTGCATCACCCCATTCTCCACCTCTGTCCACATGCGACCCACTTCGCGTCTCCCTGTGACCTCTTCTTAAAAAGACACCAGACACCGGAGTCAGGGCCCCTCTCATGCAGGAATAGTCCATCTTGTGACCCCTAACTAACTACGGCCGCAAAGGCCCTATTTCCAAATAATGCCTCACCCTGAGGCTCCCGGTGGATGTGGATCTGGGGGGACCCGCTTTTCAGCCCGCTGCACCTGAATTGCATGTGAGGGCGCCTCCAATGTCACACTGGGACAGTGAGGGGACTGTGGGAAGTGTTTGGCAGAGAAAGGGGTGCTGGGCCTGGGGGCTGAGAACTAGTGTGAATCTGCTGCCCCAGGGACCGAGCGGCAGCCTGAGCACGGGGTCCCACTGGAGGGACCAGAGTGGCATCTGGCACGGTGGCCGCGCCTGACAGGGGCTGCCCAGGCAAGGCCCAGCCCTCAGCTCCAACCCAAGGCCATCCAGGCAGAGTTCCTGGGACAGGAGGGGGCCACCTGGAGGGCCGGGACCTTTGATCTGTCTGCCTACCCCAGAGGTCACCCTCCTCGCCCCCTCCTCACCGCCCTGAGCGCCAGCCAGCCCGGCCGTCCACCCCGATGGAGGCTTTGGAACCACCGTCCTGCAGTTGGTGTGCTGGCCGCCACCAGGAGGGCACAGGGAGCCGCAGAGCCCAGGGAGGGGCCCCAGGTACTGCGACCACCCAGGGACCTCTCAGTTCACGGGACAACGCCCAACCGCGGAGCCGCCCCGGCAAGGCCGGTCCACCTCTCCAGACAAGCTGCACAAGCTAAACAATGGGTGCCCCAGGGTTACCTCGCAAGAACAGGGCTCATTCCCTGATTTTCAAGCTTTACATGACTTTTGATGTTAATAAAAGAAATGGAAGACACAAATACAACACAGGTATGTGTGTGTGTACATGTGTGCACACGTGTATGTCTGTGCACGCCCATGCATGTGTGCATGTGTGTGGCACTGGCTTATAGCCCAGGGTGGGCTGCAGCCCCCAGTACCGACAACAGTGTCTACATTCAGAAATCTCTGGGTTCCTGCCCCGGCAGTAACTTTGGGACCTTGGGGTCTGTCACTTCATCCCCGTGAACCTCGGCTTCCCCGTCCTGGGCCATTGTGTTGGGAGGAACCATAAGTGCCCCACAGCCAAACCAGGGGGACCAGCGGTCCCATGGGCCCAGGACGCTCCTGGCTTTAGCACCAGAGGCTCATGTCCCCGGAAACTCCTGTGTCCCCGGCAGCGCAGGCTGGAAGTGGGGAGGGCCATGTCTGTGCCCCGCCTCCTCCCACTGCCCCAGCCCGAGGCCCGAGGTGGCCTTTCCCAGGGAGGTCAACTGGCAGGAATGTCACTGTGAGTAACCCTCTCCTTCTGTCCCCTCCCCGTCCGTCTCATTTGCAATAGTGCAGGGAGGTCCCCAAGGCCCTGTGAACGAACAGCTGGGCCCCTTTCTCCTCAGCTCCTGATGAGTCAGCCCTGCAGGCCTCCCACGGACCAGGCCACGTCCTCACCTCCCGCCCTCCCCAGGCAGCTCTGCACCTCCTGAGGGTCCAGGGTCGCCCCAGCCAGGGCCCTGCTGCCTGCAGCCGCGGCGGGAACCTGGGCAAGCTCTGGGGTCTGAAAGGCAGGGGACAGCCCATCCGGGTCCAGGCCTGTGGCTGTACCCTGACCACGCCCCCTAACACATCCCGTCAGGGTTCTGGTGAGCCAGTCCGGGATCCGGGCTCTTCCTGGGAGTCAAGTCCCACGGGCACCCCCACAGGAGACAGGTAGTCGAAGGTGGGCCGCTTGGGCCTGGCTGCCCACTCCCTGTGTCTCCCTCCTCCCCCCAGACCCCTCCAGCACATCTGTCACCAGAAGCACAGAGCGGTCACAACCCGGAGCAGCCATCCCTCTGTCCCCCACAACCTAAGGCTTTCCCGCCACCTGCCCTTGCCCCCCCACCCCCTCGCCTCCATCAGCACAGAGCAGAGGCCCCAAGCCTGCTCCTGGCCAGAAGGTGAAGGGGCCAGAGCAGGACAGCCCAGCGCCACTCGCCTGGGTGTGCAGGGTCTTCCCAACCCTGTAGCCCTTCCTGTCGCCTGCCCTGTTCTCTGCACGTGGGGGTCCACAGGCACTGGCGGGGGCGGGGGATGGAGAGGACTAGGAGGGCGGGGCCCTGCTGCCCCTGGACCTGTGGGCCAGACAGGCCAGGGTGGGGGGCAGGGGTGAACATTGAATCTGGGAGGAGGGAAAGTTTTGATTTAAATGAACAAGACTCCTAAGTACCGGGGGAAGCCCACCCAGCACCCTGAAGTGCCCCAAAGCTCATGAGACCCTCTCATTGTTCCCCAGGGGCTGGGAGGGGATTCAGCAGGGGTGAGGGGGGCTGATAGGCCAGCTCACAAGTCTGTGGTAAGTAGCCTGAGGGTCCCCTGAGTCAGGGGGCAGGGAGGGACAGAGAAGGGAGGGGTCCCAGGGCACAATGGCAGCCTGAGGTGGGAGGGTGGCAACCTGATCACTTCTTATTCATTCACTGGTAAAGGACGTCTGCAGGGTGGGCTCGGGGCCACCAGGTCCTGGCTGTAGGGACACGGCGAGGAGCAGTCTGACATGAAGTCACCCCTTCTCAGGGGCCACAGTCCAGAGACAGGGCGCCATTGAGAAAGAAGGAAAGGGGGCGGAGGGGCAAGTGTTCCCAAGATGATCCACCAGGGCGGGGGGCACGTGGGTCCCTCTCCCCAGCCCCCAGCAGCACGCCCTGCCCGGGAGTCATCCCCAGAGCGGGCACCGCTACAGCTGGGCGCCAGCAATAATGGAGATCACCGAGGTCAAATGTTCCCACTCCGTCTGCGTGCCGGCGGCACTGCTGCGGCCCATGGAGCTGCTCTGCTCGAAGCTGCTCTCAGAAAGAAAATGCTCGCCGATGTGACCCACGTCTGTGAGCATTGAACAGACACAGAACCACATGCTTACACATGCGCTCCCCTTGCCGGGCTTCCAAGACGCGTCACCCGTGTTGATTTTGACGTGAACTCGTTTCTTATTTCTTGTGTGAATTTGCTGGGCCTTGGTTCAGATTTGCGCCGATCCACTTGAATTTCGGAGGCCCTCAGTGGCCCTTTCTCCGGAAACCGTCGCCTGATTCAAGAAGACTCGCCCCCGATGGGTGTGGATAGGCTTCACGCACTCGGAGTAGTTTCTGCCGAGTGGAGGACGCTCACAGCCCTAGTTTCTTCCTTTGGAGGGTGTGTGTGTGTGTGTGTGTGTGTGTGTGTGCGCGCGGTGGCTTTGCTGTTTTGCCTCAATGTCACTGCATGAATCTTTTCCCAGGTGCTGGACTCAGGTCCACGCGCGCCCTTGCTCGGCAGATCTGCTCCTGCGGCAAAATTCAAACAGGTTGTCCCCCCACCTAATTCTTTCGGACGACTGTCTCCATTTGTGTTCCCTGTAGCGTCGGAACATAGATGTGACCAGTTCCACGTAAAAGCACCGTGAAAACACCCTGCCCCCAAGCGCGACGTGCCAAAGCGGGGTGATGAGAGCTTCTGAAGTTCAGCCTGGCTCCTCTCCTGGTCCGAGCCCCTCCCTCGCCTCCCGGGGACGAGGCAGAGCGCACCCCGCTTGGCGGGCTTTGTTTCCAGTCTTGGAATTCTTCAAGACTCCAGAGTTCAAGTGCTTCGCCCGATGTCAAATCATTTGATGAAACCTCTTCAAGTGAATCTCAGTGAAACAACTGGAATTCGGAGCCTCACTCTCAAAACTGCTCAACGCCGCCATGGGGGACCCCTCAAGGGCCCAGATGGCTGTGGACGGAGAGAGCACTCTGGGGGCCTTCTCTGTGGTCCCTCGCCGCCTCGGAGCCAGACCGTCAGCTCAGCTGTTCTGCACGTCAGGAGAAACCGGCGCACCTTCTGACCTCGGGGCCGGTTTACATGCAGTTAGGGGTGCTGTGTGCACCTCAGCCAGCTCCCAGTACCGACAGCTCTCCACTCACTTGGCTGCAGGACTGTGTGGCACAATGTGGGAGCAACCCTCCGGAATTTCCCTTCTTGTTATCGCCATCAAGGCAAAGACAACTTCAGTGTTGAAAGTCCTTCCATTTGCTTTTCCCCACGGAATTCACAGCCAGCCTGACCGCAGGTCAGTCGGTGTCGGAAGGAGGGAGCTGCCGCCGGTTCCCGGGACCGGCTGTGGGGCGGGAAACATCAGGGCCTCTGGAATCCACGGGGCTGGTCTCCTACTTCAGTGCCCGCTGACGCCGGTCGGTCAGCACTGCGCGGCCAGGGCAAAGTCCAGGTGACGCGCGCCCAAAGGGAGGTGGCATAAAGAACAAGCAACATGAATTTTGAAGAACAGAGGCTCGCTCTGAACCACAGGCTCCTCCCGCCCGTGTGCCCCTCGGCCCAGTCACTGTGGCCGGTGCTGGAGCGCCAGCACCGATTTCTACAGGTCGTAGGTCCCTCAGGGACTCTCTCGGGGACGGGTAGTAGACATTCAATGCTTTGATTCAGGATGATGCTCTTCTTTTCTGCTCGTGATCACCGAACGGTCTATCGCCACATTTCTAAAGCGTCACCCAACAGCACAGAAATAGCTGTGGGTTCGCACCATCCAGTCAATGACAAAACCGCAGAGAAGCTCAGCCAACCTCTGTCCCTGTCAGGGTGGCCCAGCTCTGTCCCACATGCAGGTCACGCCTCTGTTTCCTCACGTGCCGTTTCCCCCTGGCCCACCCCGCCCACAGTGGCCCGGTGACTCACGCATGCCAATGGGCACCCACCGGCTTCGGCCCCATCCCTTGGGGTCGGCCCTGAGAGGCAGAGCTTCCAGCAGGACACTTGTCCCCAACTCTGTGTGGAAGAAGAGGTGGCAGCAGATTGGAGAATAAAATCACCCTGGGATGGGCAGGATCAGGGGTCAGAGACCAGGAGGTCGGGGGCAGGTGGGCTCCCAAGGCATGGGCCAGCGTTCACAGGCTCCTCTGCAGGCAGCGGGCTTGGGTGGGCAGTGGCACGGGCCCAGCCAGGACAGGGCACACGCCCAGTGGCGGCCAGTCGGTCTCTCTCCCCCACCCAGGGCCTGAGCCCTGCACTCGTGAACGGAGCAGTGTGCTGGTGGAGCCCGAGGCTCCGTGCAGGCTCAGCCATCTTGGGGTCCATGCAGCACCTGGGGGCCCGCCCACCAAAGCTGCTGCAGCTTCCATGGAGACAGAGTGTATCACCACCGATGGCGGAGACTGGACAAGCTGCCCTTCCTCCACCCACCCGCGAGGCCCCCTCGTGATAAGGTGATCGCATCGGAACCGGTTGGACCCCCCACCCTGGAGGGGGTCTGCCCTCCGCATCCCCCAGCGTCCCAGGTGTGGGCTCCCCTTCCCTGTGCACGTGGCTTCTGCCAACGGCCCCACCGAGGGCTCCCACAGCATCTCACTGATCCAGGGTGATGCAATCGTGGACCAAGGGACTCCCCAGTGGTGGAGGTGTGGCACGGGGACGAGGACCCCAGGCCCTGTCTCACACCTTGTGATCCAGGACCCACCAGCCTGCCAGAGCACGGAAAGGCTCCTTCACAGCTTCGCTGAAGCCACGGCTACGGGGAGACGTCTGAGGAGTTAGGCCCTGTCTCCGAGTCTCTGTTTCGGGGCTTCTTCGGGGGAAAGCACTCCTGTGGCAGACCAAGGACCCCACAGGCTGCCCTGGGCAGGAAGGTGTCAATTACGTCTCAAAAGGAGAGGGAAAGTTGCCAGGTCCCCACAGCTCAGCTCTTGGGATTAGCCCCACAATAAAGTGGCGACCCACTCACCACGCACTTGCCTGGTGCACCACGGAGAAGAGACAATGGCGGACACTGGACACGGCAGTCCGCCAGACACCACACGGCTTGCCTCACAGCTGCTGCTCGGACTTGACTGAGAAGTGACAAACCTGCCACAGTGCCAAGGACGCCGGAAAAGAGGCTTCCACTGGATTTTCCCAGGCCGACTGAGAGCCGGCCCCTCTCTAGGCGCTGACCCCACGCCTCCCAACTGGCTGGGCGCTGCCTGGGCTCCACGTCCACCCTGCCCACCTGGGCCAAGTCCTCTGCCAAGGTATGGCCCCCAGAGGACAGCAGGAACCTCGCAGCTGGTGGCACCCAGTCCCCACAGCCTGTCCTTGCCTGCGGTCAGGGGAGCTTAACCACGTGCCACCAGATTCCGGCCCCACCCCACACTCCGATCCGGCTAAAATCCGTCATCGCTCACGGGCTCCTGGGACAGGATACAGAACATTGAGACCCTACCTTCCCTGCTGGTAACCAGTGACTCTCCTACTCCCCCAGCCCTGCAAACACCGGGGCCTCTCAGGGACTGGGGATCGACCCAGCAACCCATGCCAGCGGGCGCTCCGGCGTTCTCATTCCCGGCCCCGCACACACACCAGGCCTCTTCCTCGGCCCCGCTGCTCCGGTCTCGGAGCCCTGGCACTGCCATGCTCGCCCCTAGCACCCGTCACAGCCTGCCTCTCCCCCTCACCGGGTCCTGCTCATCAAAATCGCACTCAAATGCCACTTCCTCCAGGAAGCCCCCTCGGACCCCCAAGATGAGATCCGGCCCTGTCACCTCCTCCCACGGCACTATGCCCCCGGCCTCTCGGTACTGCTCACTTGGGTAATTACACTCTGGCCTAATCTCTCTCAGCACGGCCCACTTCTCTGGGACAGGACCCGGCTGCGTGGCTTTTTCTTTTTCACCATTGTGCTGAGCAGGGACTCATAGCTGTCTAAGGAGGGAGCGGGTGAGTGAGTGAGTGAGTGAGCAAGTGAGTGAATGAAAGAGGAAGGGAGTGAATGAATGATTGGATGGATGGATGGGTGAATGAATGATTTGATGAGGGAGGGAATGAATGGATGGATGGATGGACGGATGGGTGAATGAATGATTTGATGAGGGAGGGAATGAATGAGTGTGTGAGTGAATGAATGAGGGAGCGAGCGAGCTGCCCTCCGGGTGAGCTCTGAGCAGAGCCCCGCACCGGCTCACCGTGGGCCGTGGGCAGCAGCGTGGCCCCCGGCGCTCGGCCCTCAGGAACGCTCTGGCAGCACCGAGAATTCCGCTGCAAGCCCAGCCAGACTTCTTATCTGAGAGGATAGCTCAGAGCCCTGGAACTCGCTTTCATCCCGACTGTCCATCCGGACAGCACGTGAACCGGCACCGCCGGGCCTCGGGGTAGACCCACTGATCCCTAATCCGCAGCAGATGCCGGGCAGGCACTGACATCCTGCAGAAGCTGGTCTGGGCTTGTCGGCTGCACAGGCCCCACTGGAGGTGGGGGCCGGCCCTGCTTCTCTGGCCACCTAGGGCTTCAGCCATGGTCCATCCACTGGGCTGCCGGCCTCACAAGCCAGGATGCCCGGAGCACCTCAGACGAGGCCAGGCCTCTGGGACACCCATGGACCCAACTGTGGAGCCGGGACAGGGTTCTGCCCCAGGTCACCATGACCTGTCTCCAGGTCCATCACTGGGCAATGATCAGCCTGGTGCCCATGGCCTGTCCCTTCTAGTGCTGCTGTGACACGTCTGTGTGGACTCCAGAGTGCCTTCCCCACAGTTTTCTTACTAAAGTGTGGGCTCAGCCATTTGCGACTCCACGGTCCCCCGAAGTCCCGAGCGAGGGGCCCCTTCGTCGCTGGTGTGCTCAGGCATCAGGGTGTTCAGTGAGCAGCCCCCCTCGCCTTGATCGCCAGGATCAGGAGCCAAGAGGGAAAACCAGTCGCCGACGGGAAAGAACTGACCCAGCGTCTTCCATGAGCCCGCTGGTTCACGTCACGATCGATCCCCTTTAACCACTGCACTGCGAGCTGGGGGCAGCACCGTCTTACACGGAGACATGGACTCCAAGCAGGGACCTGACCTCGGGCGGCACAGCTTGGGATGGAACCCAGGTTGGAGGCTCCAAATACTGGGGTCTGCTCTTCGTGTTCCCCTGTCACCTTGGGGTGTCGTGTCCACGGCTCATTTCCTCGGTGGAGGGACCACAGGAGGGCGTGGGTCCGTGTCGGGCATTTAGCCTTCCCTGTGGGGCCAGACTGTGAGCTCACCCAAAGTAGGACCCCGGTGTTGTGTCGGCTTCCTGCCAGGACCGACTGCGACACTCGGAGACGCCGCTCTGTTCACGAGCACCACACGCCACAGCGGTCAGGTCTGGTGCCGCACACGGCAGGTGCGTGTGGCCTCACTGCGGGGTTGGGGGACTGCAGACACGTGCGACCTCATGAGAGGAAGGGCCAACAGCTTGGATGTTGAGTTTCCTACAAGCAGAGGCAGAGCCCGCCTGTCCCTCAGTGAGAGAGCCAGCAGACCCCTGGCCTGCAGCACCCAGCCAGGGAGACCCACCCACTGTCCCCAGGAACAAGCCCAGGTGGCAGCAAGCCACAGATCAGACACGCAGGACGGCAGACCAGAAAGCCCATCAGCGCCCCTGTGACCATCAGCCCCTCACAGGCCTGACCCATAACCGGCAGCCGCCCTCATCTCGGACCCACCAGAGAAGATCCCACGTGCCCCCAACCCTCCACACGGGACATCCCGCCCCTAGCCAGCCTGCCTGCAGCTTCCACAGGCCCCCCGTCTCCAGCCAGGGCACCCGAGAGCCTCCCCATTGTCTGCTCTCGCACTTGCCTGCCCCTCTGCCTGCCCGAGTCCCTTCCTAAGTGACGGTCATGACCCCTGCGTCCCTGGTCGGAGGCAGTGCTGAAGACGCAGCCTTTGCTTCTCTCCCTAGGCTGGTCTCCGTTTGTTTTCTCCCAGGGCGCTCTGTGAACAGAAAGTCGAGGCTGCTTCTGAGCTCAGGGGTCCATGAGCAACAGGGCAGGGCAGAGACACTCGGAACCCACTGCCCTTAGCCCACCTGTCCCTCTCTCAGCCGGGAAGACAGGCCCTCCTGCTCCCCTGGTCCCAGTGTGGATGGAAATGCGGGCAGGCGGGGCGTGGGGGAGACGGGGGAGCTGGCTAACCCACATGGTCGAGCCCAAAGTGCAACCCGGCACTTGGTTGATTTTCCACCATCCCCTCAGCTACCACGGAGTGAAACATGAAACCCAGAAGTTCGGAAGGCAGACCACAGATGTCCCCACACTACGATCATTGGACCATAAATCAACACAACATGGGTGAGATCATAGATGGTTCAAGTCCCCCAAGGAAGGGCTGCCGGCCAAGACGCAGAGGGCTGAGCCTGCAGCCGAGGTGGCCAGCCGACCAGCAAGGGTCTGACCCCCTTTCCGAGGTGCGGAGTTATTGCCGGGAAGCCGCTGCCCCGCCAGGACATTTCCCAGCCTCCCTTGCAGCTGGCAGAGGCATGTGCCTTGTTCTCAGCTCTGGAAGGTCAGAGGAAGTGTAGGCGCGAGGCCGGCCAGGCCCTGTCTGCATAGGACCCAGGGGTGCCCGGAGCACGGCCCGGCAGGAGCCCAGGCTCTGCCTGCCCGCCCGGCCCCACGGAGGCCACCTGCCCCACTAGCTCTGGACCTGGGGTTCCGGTGGGGCTGCCCGGTGGCCAGGTTTGGGGGCATGCTGCCCCCCGGTGTGAGCCTGGCTTTTCTGTCTGAGTTGTCTGCCGTGCCCAGCTGGGAAGAGGGTCCAGAGAGGGCACCATTGCGAGTAAGTCTCAATTCCACCCTGAAGTCACTGCAAGGCTGAGCGTGCGCTGCCCTCCCAGGGCCCCCGTGTGCACTCTGCGTGTCCAACAAGGAGCCAGAGCAGAGGGCCCACGGCCTTGCCCGGCCCCGGGAGTCCCGCGATTTTGTGAGTCAGGACCCCAGGATAAATTCTGCAGCCCATGGGACCACAAGCAGAGATGTCTTTCCGGAGCCAAGGAGCTGTGTGGGACCTGAGCTCGCACCCACTGCGCCAGCCTCGCTCTGAAATCCCTGGGCCTGGCACGGAAAATCCCATCCAAAGCTCTCGGGCATCTGGGACGCGTTAGGCTCTGGGCCCCGAGTCTGAGTGGAGTTTAATGAAGTCTTAGGCCAGTGGATCTATGCCCGAAGGGACGGCATGCCTCTTGCTTTCAAGGAGCCCAGGACCTGGGCCAGCCCCGCCGTGGTCCTGGAGCCAGAGGCACAGGTACGCGTCTGCAGGCCCCAAGGAGCAGGGGCCCCGGCAGGCGAGGCCGGAGCAGGGGCAGGCACCAGGACCTGCAGCCATCCAGGGTCTCCCTCGTCCCGCTTCCACACCAGGAGCATGGGCCCAGGCTCCCTGAGCCTCAGTCTGCTCATCTGTCAAGTGGGCGGGTGTCTATTCAGATACCATGCATCGGTCCCCAGCCTCGAGGTGCTCTCCCTCCTAACACCCCTGGGGTTGGGGCTTCCACGTGGGGATCGGGGGGTCAGATGTCTCTCCCGCCACGTCCAGCCCAGACTTCCTCTTTTCCTTCGACAACAAAGAACTCTGCCAGAACGCCCCCACCCCCACCCCGTGTCTCCCATCAAACCCCAGGGCACACAGGGTCACAGGCACCTGGACGAGAAAGGACGGCACAGTGAAACAGGTTTGGGGGCAGGGGTCACAGTAGGGGAACGTCCTCCCTAGGGCTTTGCCACATGGGGGTGGGACGGCTGAGGGAAGGTCCTCTGGCCCCGACGCCGTGTGGCCACTCCCCCTTCCTCGCCCAGCCACAGATCCAGGCCACGACAACCCCGGAGTGAGTCAGCGCGCGGTGCAGCGCCCCACCGACTCCAGCAGACTGGAGAGCCCGAGACAGCCCACCCAGGTCAGCCCCGCATCTCCAAAGCCCGGCCCACAGTCCACCCAGCGCCCCCAGCTCTCAGGCTCCGAGGCGGACTCAGTCAGCGCAGGAGGACCGGCAGCTTCCTGGCCACGGCTCCTCCCAGACTTGCTGAGCACAGCCCGTCTTGAGGCTGACTCCCAAGAAGTGGGGCGGGCAGCAGTGAGGACGTGGTGTCCCCCATGCCTGCTCCTTCCAGGGTTCCGGCCCCACTAGGCGCCCACTGGTTCCTGCGGCCTGGCGCCAGCTCCTTCCAGCAGGGCCCGGCCAGCAGGCTCCCAGCCGCAGGTCCTCCCTGTGATGGAGCACTTACTGGACGCCCCTGTCATAGGCAGGGAAACCGAGGCTCAGGACTGCAGCTGGGACGTGGCCAAGCGGGGACCCACACCCCTCCTGTCACCGCCAAAGCCTGTGTCCTCTCCTCTCACCCTGCCACCCCAGGTGCAACTTCTCAGCACGCGGGGGCAGGCGTGGCAGCCGGCCCTGGCTGCGTCCCCAAACCCAGGCTCCCGGCAAACCCGCACGCGCTCTGGGCTTCGGGGATCAGGGTGGGCAGAATCAGGGTGCGGCCTATGCTGGGGGCTGGTGGGCAGAGAGGATATCAAGGGCCCCCGGCTCTGCCCCAGCCCCCCAGGCAGGGCAGGGGGGCGGCACTCAGCAGCAACTCCCTCGCCAGGGCCTCCCCCCAACCACAAGCCTGCCTTCCTGGGAAGCCGCCCAGAAGAGGAGGAAAAGTCCATTTCCTGAACAAGCCTGGAGAAGACGGGAGTGCGGGCGGCATCCACGTGGCAGTCCCCAGGCCCCCACAGCTGTGTCTCATCCTCCCCGAGAGGCCCCCCTCACACTCCTGCCTACCCCAAGCCCGTCTCAAACTCAGCACCCCTTCTGCCTGGGGAGTCTCCCTGTCTCCCAGTAAGGGAGAAGGGCCCTGAGGTTCCGGTTAGGGTGGGGGTTCCACTGGTGGCTCCCACAGCAGCAGCGTCCCAGGCCCGGCCTGCCCTCAGGGCCCAAACCCACGGCTCCGTGCTAGGCCTGCCCCGGTGTCCACGAGAAACAGCCTGAGAGCAAAACACGTGTCTCTGCTTTGGGGCCCAGTGAAGACGGCGATTAACCCAGCACACAGGGGACGCCCCCTAGCCCGAGCAAGGAAGACCCTGGGAGGACTCGTGAGAGCCGGTGGGCCTGGGTCCTCCCAAAGGACCGTTGGACCCCAGGACGAAGCCCCACCTGGACACGGCCACCAGAGCAGGGTGCGGAGGCCTTTGGAAGCGCTCCAGGCCCAGCGTGGGCCAGGTGCGAAGGCCCTGGGGCAGGAGGTCCCACGGGAGGGAAGGAGAAAGGCGACTCCCAAGGGCCTCCTCTGGTCCTCTCGTCCTGACAGGGCAGACTCCTGCCCCGCCCTCGCACACCCTTTCCTAAACACCAACTGAGTGCTGGCCAGCGGGGTGCCCGGTTCTGTGGGGCACTGTCCTTCGGCAGCCCAGGGTCTCAGCCGGGCATCTGCATGCCCCCCCTCCAGCACTGCTGCTCCCCAACCTCAGACATGAGCCACTCTGGGACCCCGTGATGACAGAGCCCTGATGGGACCTGGAGATGGCCCAAGGGTCTGCAAGGCTGCAGTGCAGGGGCTCTAGGTGGGGGACTCAGCACCCTCCCTGCTCCCCCCACCCCAGCTCTCTGCTCCAGCCTTCGTGAGGTTGGCCCAAAGGAGGAACAGAAGTCACATGGAGGCTTTGGCAGGGGCCGGCTCCAGTCCCCAGGCACCAAATGCACAAGCCATCACAAGAACCCAAAGCCAGGGACACTCTGAGGAGTGACCCTCCCCAGCCACACAGCTCCCCCCAAGCACTGTCTGGGCTCAGCCAGGTCCCTAGCTGCAAAGTTCAGTGTCAGCTCCATGCTGTGAGCCTGGTGGAGAGCCAGCCACGTCAGCACCTGATTGTCCCAAGACCACAGCAAGTCCACTCACATCAGGGCACCCAGAGCTTCTCCTCAAAGGCAGCACCACCCCAGCACCCCTCAGCCTCACCAAGATGTAGTGTGGGACGCAGAGACTCACCATGGGGGTATCAGGGCTGGCTTCCTGGGGGAGGTGTGAGGTATCCAGCTGTAAGAAGAAGAGGAGTGGATAGAGAAGGAAAGCTGAGCGGCTTCCCTCCCATCCTGGCCTCTCCTACGTCCGTAGGACTGTCCCCCACCCTGCTGGCCTCGAGGTCACCTGCCAGGACTCTTCTGTCCCAGAGACCAGTCCAGGTGAGGGGGCTGGAGTCCCACCGGGGCTGCTCCAGAGCCCTGTGAGGGGCGGGTGCGAGGGTTCCCAGAGAGCACATCACCCCATTCCCGACATCGCCAGCACTGACGTGGGCATCACAGTCCAGGGGGTAAATCCGCAGTGTCCCTGAAGCACAAGCTTGAGAGACCCACAGCCACTGTGGGAGTGACAGGAAAGAGCACAGGCCTTTGTCCACCCGGAGCACAGCCAGACCCCGAAGACAGGACTGAGCTCAGCCCGGGCTGTGGGCCCACCCCGCCTGGGCTCCCCTGGAAACACGGGGTCTGGTTATCTCCTACCTGGGACGGGGTTCACCTCCCCTCACCCCCACTACAAGAAGGGTGTGACCCTGGGGTCCAGGCCTCAGCTCACCCTCCTGGGCCACTGGCCTAGGGACTTGACCTGGGGCCTCACATGGGATGGAAGGGACAGCCACCTCCCTCACACTCAGACACAGGAAGCCCAGAGCCTGGTGCTTGCCCAGCAGGTGCCCCATTCATTTTGGGCCAGAGCCCGCCGTGAGCCCGGGCCCGGGCCTGGCCACGACTGGACACTGTTCATGCTCTCACCCAGAGAAGACCCCAAAAGGCTCAGTCAGGCCGCCAGCCTTTTCCTGGGGACAAACAGATGGTTGGGGGGGGGGGTCCTGGGGAGGCCAAGGCCCCTCCCCAGCCTGGCAGACTCAAGGGTCCGAGTGGGCCCAAGGCCCCTAGGCACGCCACATGGCAGCCCTATGGCCCCACTGGGGGAGGAACCCATCTGGACCCCATTCCGGCCGCTCAGCCTCAGGGGCACAGGGCCTGGCAGGTGATGGGTGGGATGGAGGGTCTGTGAAGAAACACTCAGGAGCCCCTGTGCGGCAGGGGCTGCAACCCAGCCTGCACTGCTGGGGTCTGGGGCGGGGCTGACCAATCTGCCTGGGTACCCGTCTCCAACGGCGTAGGGCCAGGCC
The DNA here is from genome assembly GCA_007922815.1 of Macrotus californicus. NCBI lineage: Eukaryota > Metazoa > Chordata > Mammalia > Chiroptera > Phyllostomidae > Macrotus > Macrotus californicus. The sequence continues at coordinate 374,426 of VMDR010000036.1, forward strand.
GGATCCCCGTTTCCAAGAGCGTCCAGGTGGCCCCTCCAAACCCAAGGCCCAGGCTCTACCAGAGAAAGGGTCCCTCAACCCAGTCCGGGTCCCCCCACCCCCTGGGCTGCCCATGGCCAGGCCCCTGCTTGCGTGGCCTCTCCTGCCCTGTAGTGTCGGGGACCCGGGCAGTTGGCAGGGGTCACAGGCACTTGCCCCCCATCCACAGGGTCAGCCAGGCAGCAGGAGGCCTTGGCTTCTGAGAGAGCTGCTTGTGAGCCCCACAGCCCTGTGCTCACGGGGTGGCCAGCAGTGGGGTCTGAGCAGCCGCAGAGGAGGCCAGGTCATCCCCACCATGAGCGTTACAGCCTCGGCCCCACTGCCCGCGCTCCGGGCGACGTTCTGCGGCCCGGAAACCCTCACTCCCTCAACAGGGAGTCGGCCCACTCCTGGCTCTCGCACTACAGGGGGCAGGCCCCACTGGGCCTGGTCGTTGTCCACCCCCTCCACCCGGAACTGGGCCGATGCCTGGTTCCCATGCCGCATGTGGAGGGGGCAGAAAACAGAGCAGGGAGTGGGGCAGGGAGGGGAGAAGGGGGAGAGGGGAGCAGTGGTCCAGGGAGGGCAGGTGCTGGGCGAAGATGGGCCCGGCAGGGTCCGAAGCCTCCTCTCTTTCTGAGTGGGCATCCATCCCTCCTTTCCTCCCTCCTGGCCCAGGGCCCCGCCCTCAGCCAAGGAGCACGGAGGACTCGGCCGAATCCCGTGGCAAAGAAGTGGCCGCACATTTTCCGAGATACCCTAACATTGTTCTGGCAGCACTGTGGCTCCGCCTCAGCCAGAGTCACCCTGACATGGAACATGCTTGGCCAGCGTCTGGCCCGGGCCTGGCCCTCCTCTGCGGCCTGCCCGGGCTCCTGGCCGCCAGACACACTGGACTCACCAGGCCGGGGGGCCGCCCGCCCTCTTCAAATGGCCTCTTTTTAGGGCCAAAACCGACCTCTTGATAAACTGTTTTCTGCTCAACAGCACCATCCCGTCGGTGTGGAGGGGCCCAGACCCCAGCAGACTTCCCAGGCCAACCGCGGGAAACCCCGGTGGTGCCTGGGGCGGGGCTGGGGCCCAAAGAGTCAACGGAGCTTTGCCTGGACCTCAGAGCACGTGGTAGAGCCAGGGCGGGTCCCAGGTGTTGTCTCCAACAGTGGCCTGAGCAGGACAGCTCAGGCCTCAGCCCCTAGGGGCCGCCCTCTGAGCCCCGCCTCCTCACCCGCAAAGGCCGGGAGGCCCTACACACCTGGGCCTCCTTGTACCTGGATTGCCTGGCCCGCAGCCTGATGCGTAGCTGGCTGCCCGATCCAGCAAGGCAGCAAGGCCTCTGCGCTCAGCTCTGCTTCCCATCCACCCCCACCCAGCTCAGCCCCCTCGCAGGGTCCCGGCCACCATCTGGCCTCAAGGTAGCCAGCACCAGGTGACCTCACCCACCATCTGCAGACCTGAAATGGGCACCCGAGGCCAACAGGCCCATTGGGACTGAAGCCAGAGTCACAGGTCAGGGTGGGACGCAGAGGAGCTGCAGGACAAGCAGAGGGGCCTCGGGACAGGCCACAGCTCTGGCTTTCCAGCTCCACCCCCAAGAGCCCGCTGGGCTCCCTTCCTGCCCACGAAGCTGCAAGGTGGCCTGTCAGGCCCCAGGGCCCAGCGTCCGCCCCACAGGCCGGCCTGGGGGTGGCAGGGCCTCACCGGCACAAAACGTGGCTGGGAACCGCACAATTTACCTCGGACCCCGCAGCAAGTTCCCCGCCTGCTGTCCTCTGCCTCTCGCCAGGGATGTAGAGCGTCACGGGCCTTCCTCAGTCTCACCTGAGACCCTCTAGTAGGACCGCAGTTTCCTCCGCAGAGCGGGCGCTCTGCCTGCAGGGGGACCCCTGGGTCCGAGGCCAGCCCCCCTAGAAAGAGCCGGCCTCCTCCGCCCCAAGTCGGTGGCTGGGTGGAGCCCAGAGGCGGAGCCCACCAAAGGGCGTTAGCCCAGAATGAGCACAGCTGTGCATGGCGGACTGACCACTCTCACCTGGCCCCCAGGCGAAGCCCACCTGTCCAAAGCTGCCCACCCCACCTCCGCCAGCACCGGGCCTGACCCACGGAGCTGTGGACCAGCATCCATCCCGACGTCCCCTGGACACCTGTGCCCATCCAGCCTGGGGACACAGCTGGGAGCAGGGAAGTGACCCCTGCACTGCAGCCCCAGGGAGGACAAGGGGAGTGGGGACATGCAGGGAGGGCCACAAGCCAGCCGGAGTCTGGGGGTCTCTGCTGTGCACGGAGAATGAGAAGGGGCATCAGGTGACCAGAGGGCAGGGGGTGCGAGACAGGAGCTCGGGGAGGGCTGGGGGCTGCCAGAGGAGGGGCTTACCAACGGCTTTCAGCCTGGGCCCTGGGCTCTAGCTACCCGTGGGTCTCCAGCAGGGCGCAAAGGGGCAGACTGGCAGGCTCGCCGTGGGAAGGGGACCAGTCGCAGAGGGAACTCTGGCAGGTGGGTGGTGACAGCGGCCTCATGTGGACTTGGACCTGTGGACGGAGGGGACGGAGCAGAACAGGGGCAGGCTCCCCAGACCCCCTCCCCCAGGGACTCAGGAGCACCCGAGCTTTCCACCGTAGGGGTCAGCTACCACAGGGGCTGGGGTGGAAATCTACCCTCCTTCCACAAGTTTCTATTCACTTTTAATAAAGGGAAGCATTGAGGAACCAGGAATGAGGCTGTCGCTATGGTGACATGTGGGACCGACTCCAGACCAGTGACCTGCACAAATATGGAACCTTCTGGAACATGGGGCAGGCCAGGGAGACACACCCGCAGATGGAAGCCAGATGGCCCAGGACGACCACAGGCCGCCCTGTCACAGCCACCGGCACCTCCTGCTTCACCAGCGGCTCACGTCTGCCAGGCTGGGCGTCGGCTGGCCGGGCGCTCGGTCGCTGGACTGTTTCAAGGGTTATTTTCCCCCTCGCTCCAGCAAAACTGATGCCCCTGCTCTTCGGACTGTCGTCTGCCCTCAGGCGGAGAACGCCACAGGGCAGCTCTGTGCGGGTGTGCATTCAAGGAGACATTGGGCGTTTGCCCGGAAGGAAGAGGCGGAATGCACCCAGGAAACCCAAGCACTTCGACACTCTCTGTGGCCCGCAGACCAGGTGGCCTCGGGAGCCGGCTGGGGCAGGTGACAGGCTGGGAGGCCCATTCAACCCCAACACTGCTGACCCATCCAGCACATCGGGCCCGAGGCCCCATTGAGGGGAGGAGCCGGGCATGTGACAGGGTGGACTGCAGGACAGGGCCGCAGAGCCGGCCTGGGGGCGGGCCATGGCGGGGCTGGCAGAGCCAGGCTTGGTGACCGAGCCTTCTGGAAGGCTTGGCAGAGCACCTGGCCCAACTCACCAATACCGCTTCCAGTAAATAAGTCATGTCGCTACCGACACCACTCTGCAGGCGACCAAAATGCCCTTCAGGGTCCTCATGAATGCCGAGGGGCGAAGGTATGTGCTACTCGACCCGGCAGCCACACCCCCAAAAGTCCACCCTCCGCCAGCTGGGCCCCCAACACCCTTCCAGTCTGCTATGAGCCCATTGCACAGAAGGAGAAACTGAGGCTCAGAGCCAGGCGCACCTTGCCCAAGGCCATGCAGATGGTGGGTGGCAGAGCTGGGGGGTCACACCCAGGCCTGTCTACCTGCAAGGCCCAGCACCACATTCCTGGCCCCCGCTCTCCCATCAGGAAGAACCACCAGCCTTCGGGGGGAGCCCTCACTGAGCCAAGCCTTGGGCCTGGCGCTGCCTGTTGCTGTCTGGAGAAAAGACCTGAAGGTCGGACTGTGCAGCCCATGTGCTGAACCCAGCAGAGTCCAAAGGAGAAACAAACTCAGGCAGGCAGGGTGGCTCAGGAGGACTTCCTGGAGGAGGCGGTGGGGTCAAGAATGGTCCCAGAGCTCCCCCTGTAGGAGCCCCAGGGCCACGTTGCCACAGCTTGGGGAGAATGCACGGCAGGTCTTTCCTCGCCTGCACCCGGACAGGAGGCCCCCGCCCCGGCTAGAGTCCTGCTGCCTGAGCTCGGCCGGGCCTCCATGCCCCTCCCACCGGTGCTGCAGCTGCAGACCTCTGCTCTTTCAGGTGACACAAAGACTCGCTGCCCCACCACTCCGGTCCCCATGTCATGCACGTCCTGGGCCCCTGGGGTGCCCATGGGGGAAGGAGGCTTTCAAGGGGCTCCAGGGTGGGCTTCTGACCGTGTTCACAGCCAGCGACCCCTCCGCAGAGAACAGGCCCCCCCGAGGGTGCCACACGAGGCTGGTCGGTGCCTCCCACCAGGGTCCGGTTGCTGCTCCCAAAGTCGGCATCTGCAGCAAGCACCCCAAGACCTCCACTCTCAGCCCTCTGCGCTGCAGCGCCCCGGAGGATGACCTCGACCCCCACCCTGGACCTCCCTGCCCCCCAGCTTCCCTGTGGAGAGTTAACGAAGGGCTCGAGTTTGTCCCCCACAGCCAGAGCCCTGGCATCCTCTGTCCCATCTCGCTCCAAAGTCAGACGCAGACGCACACCACAGGCTCAGAGGACAGGCGCTGGCTGGAGGCTGGCCCTCCTCAGCCGCAGAAAGTCAGGCAAAGAGAACCGGGCCGAGGACAGCCATGGCCAAGGCCCCCGCGGGCGGGAGGGGCCCCGAGCTCCTTGCTAACAGACAGCCAGAGGCTACTTTCCACGGAAAAAATGTCTTCAGACCCCCAGAGGCCGGGAGGCCCCAGCCCATGACTCAAGGCTGTGCTGCCGACACCGAGGCTTCCCAGACGGAAAGCCTCCGTCCTGCGCCGGCTGTGCCCCTGCTGGCGGGGCCCGGCACAGTGAGAGCCCGCTCCCGCCTGAGCCCTGAGCCAGGCCCCTGCCCTTGGCCCCGCAACCCCAGCGGGCATAGGCCTGCCATGCGTCACAGGTCCTCTGGGACTCAGCTGCCTTCCAAGGTGAGCCGCGGTGGTAACGTTAGGCTAGGCCACCCGTGCAGACCCCCTGGTTGAGATGTCCCTAGAGACAGCAGGCTGTGACAGCTTTACAAGGAGCACATGAGGCCCTTCCTGCCCTGGTGGCCCTGGGCTCTAGGAGCAGGCAGGGTCTGAGGAGGGTCCCCAGGTGAGGCTGGTGCCATCGGGGTAGAAAGTCCCTGGAATCTTGGGGACAGGAAAGGGCACCTTTTCTGGGCAGCTCCTGTCATGTTCGAGGACCTGGCTCAGGGACACATGCTCTGGAGACTGCAGCAGGAGGTGCCAGGATGAGCCTGGTCCTGACCCAGGAACCAGAACCTTCCTGGGCAGCAGGGACTGACAGACATGTCCACCCGCACTCCCACGGGAGCTAGGAGCTGGGGACCCGGTGAGGGACATGCCCCAGCCCCACGCCGTGGGGCAGACCAAGGAAAACGCTGGCGCTGGAGCCCCCTGAGACCAGAGAGCCCTGAGGGCTGAGCAAGCCCCTGGGACCTTCCCAGGCCTGGGAGCCCCACCATGGCCAAGGCGTGCAGCGCAGAGCAGAACAGGCTCGGGGAAGCCGGGTGCTCCCCCACCCCTGGCACCGGGGCCTGTGGCGGGGCTGAGAAACACCGAACCTTTCGGAGGGATCCAGGGGGTTCCCTCTCACCCAGCGGGGCTGGGCCTGGTGTTGGAGACCAGACAACCCCGTAAGCCCAAAGCAAGGGACCCCCTCCAGCCCACACCCGCTTGCCCCCTTCTGGAAGACGCCACAGCTCATCAGCTGTCCTGCCCCAGGCCAGGAGCCGGACAGCTCATCAGCTGTCCTGCCCCAGGCCAGGAGCCGGCCTGCGGCCCGTCACACTCGCGTGCGCAGCAGAAGCAGCCTGAGCCCCATAGTTTCCCGCTGACGTCACCCGGGGCGGCTGGAATCTGAAGTCAGCAGGAGGGTCTCCACGGCCTTGTCTCCGCAAAGTGGAATCAGATGGCTTTTCCAAGCCTCCCGCCCGCCTCCTCCCCACCCCCTCGCTTGCTCGCTCGCTCGCTCTTTTTTTTTATTATGTTCCTTGGACCACGGCCAGATGTTTCCTGCACCAACAACCCTCCCAAACTTCACAAGAAGTGAGCGCGAGCTTGCAGCTTCCTGCCTGCCGGGCTGGAGATGGCGACGTGGCAGGGCGGGGGCGGCCGGCCACGTCTGCAGGCCGGGGCGGCGCCCGGCTCCAGCCAGCTCCCAATGCTCGGCCACCCCCTTGCCCTGGCCTGGACACCGGGAGGACGCAGCCACATGGACGCAGCCCGTCGCCCTGGACGCCGGGGCCTGGGCCCAGGCAGGCCGCTCAGAGGCCATGGCCCCGAAGCCAGCCCTCGGGCTCAGAAGGAGCCCTGGGCGGCTCCCAGCTCCCCGATCACACTGTGGCTGTGGGAAAGCCACATCTCCACCCCCGGGGCCAGTGGCAGGGAGTGCTTCGCCTAGACCCACTCACCTGGAGGCAGGTGTGGGCTGAACACGGAGGGCAGGTTCCCATGCGCTCGTGTCGGAATGGGCACCTGAGCCCTGCAGGAGGTCCGGGCTTCCCCAGGCAAAGGCGTGCCAGGCAGGGGAGGCACTTTGAGCAAAGGCTGAGGCGGACAGACCCACTGCTGGGCCCAGAGGCCCTGCCAGGAGGCTGGCACGGGGCCCTTAGGGAGGCGGCAAGGGGGGGCCAGGCTCTCCAGGATGCCACCAATGCCTCAGTGAAGGCAACGCAGCCCCCAGGCCCCAGCGCTCACCCTCTGAGACCACGCAGCCCATCTGCCTCCCTGTGCCTGGCAGGTGGGGCAGCCCATGTCCCCCACCTCAGCCAGCAGGTCCCCCACCTGCCATGGTTCGGTCGTCCCTGGGGCTTCTGGGTGCCAGCGGATGCCTGGGCGAGCAGACCTGGGAAGGAGGACAGGTGGAGAGGGGTGTCAGAGGCCGTCGGCCCAATGGTCTGCGGGTCCTAGAGTGCACTGCAGGGGCTCCTGGGAGGGAAGCAGCCGGCGCTGCGCGGACAGGCCCGACTGGCACCGCTCCCCTCGCCTGACTTCAGTCACACTGATCCTGCAGGTTCGGGGCCCTCGGGGCCCCCGAGACCCCCTCGGCTCTGTGCCTGCAGGAAGGACACACGGCCAGGAGGCCACTGTCCTCACCATCACAGTCACGGCTCATTTCGGTGAGAGTGCAGGGCAGGGGCCGGGGAGGCCAGGCTCCAGCCCCTGGCTCTCCCCTCCCAGCAGGGCCATGGGGGAGACAGCTCTCCCAGCTGATGTGTGACAACCTGTGAGGCGTGTTGCCCACCAGGGGAGCCCCGTCCCCCACCAAGCTTTGGTGTCCAGTTCTCTCTGGGAGTTTGTCCCAGAGACACCGCTGACCCCATACACAGTTGACCTTGGTCTCCAGCCCCTCCAGAGGGGGTACTGTCCTGTGTAGCCAGGCCCCCCAAATGCTTCACTAGCCTCTGGCTTGGCCCAAGGCCCCAGGCGACACAGATATTCTACCAGGCAGACCATCCCCAGGGCCCAGAGGCTCCCTCCCGGGAGCTGAGACAGGCCCTGACCTTTCTTGGACGTGCCTGCAGGGTGTGGACACCTCAGGTCTGCCGAGGCACTGCACTGGGAGACAGTCAGCTGGGATGAGCCCCAGTGGGGGAGGGAGGGGACGGGAATGTCGGGCAAGGCTGGCACTGCTGCCTCCTCTGTCTTACAGGTGACAGGATGGAGGCTGAGCGGGGTTCACGGAGCCTGAATCCTAACCCCACCTCCACTGCAGCCCACAGACTTGGACCAGGAGAGCCCATTGGCCCGTCCCGCGGGCTGTTCTGAGACAGGGGCCAGGAGTGGGGGTCCCCGAGTCACTATGGGATTTCTCCCCTCAGCTTCAGGTGGAGCGCCCTTCCCACTGGCCCCACTGCTCACCCCTCCCCAGGACCCCCGAGACGAACAAGGCAGGACCGTGGGCAGCAGGTGTCTGTCAGCGGGAAGGGCGGCACTGAGCCTCTGGTTAGAGCCCAACACTAGGATTCCAGACAGCAAAGGAGGGAGGTTTGCGGGGGACGCCTTGCTGCCCCCCGGAACCACAGGACAAGCCCCCCTTTCTACAGAAGGGGCAGCCAGCACCCACAGAATGTGGGCGGGAGCCTCCTCACTCAGTGCTGTCTCATCCTTTGGCCACCCCTCACTGGCCATCTTCCTTGAGATGCTCCTGATATGGGTTTAAGTTTTGAGTCTTTGTGGAAATGTTCTGGAAGATTCATGCCTAAAGTTTTGGGGAACCTAGCAGCTTTCCAGGCTCATCCCTGGGGACAGCCTTCTGTGCAGGAGGCTTCTGAGTCACCCCGCAAAGCAGCCTCACCTGGGGTCCCAACAGCAGCAAGAGAGACTCCAGTTAGACCCAGGGAAGACTGCACAAGCGGAAGCCGGGAGACCACGCCTGCACCTCCTCCCTGTAACACACACACACACACGAAGGTTCTGGAAGGGTTACGCGGGCGCATGATGGCCTTATGAAACAGCGGCAAGACCAGGAAACACCGTCCAGCGGCCTGGACGACACAGCTCACTATTTATGGCCTGCCCGTTAGTGGCCCGACGTCTAGACCTGAGGGCGTGTAACTCAGAGATGGAAAATATCCGATGCCCAGGGCGGGAAGAGGGGGAGCCCCTGGGGACGGTCCCTGAAGGTCCTTGATCTCTTCAGACCATCCTTGATCCTCATGAGCCTTCTCCCGGGTTCCAGAAATGAAATGGGAAGATTTTCTTCTCCCTGTTTTGTACCCAAAGAACTCCTATTCATCCTTCAGTGCCCAGTTCAAGTACCACCTCCTCCGGGAAGCCTTCCAGCCCCCCACTGGCCATTCTTCTTCTGTGCTCCCACAGCACCTTGAACATGGCCTTCTCCTGGCACAGATCAGCCTGCATGCAGCCCCATGAGAATGTTCTAGACTTTCACTGCACAAAACGCCAGCCACGAGCCGCAGGTGGCTTTTGAGACTTTGAAATGTGGCATGCACAAGTGGAGAGGGCCATCCGTGTGAATATACCCAATCTCGTAGATGTGGCACCCACAATGGGAATGTAAGGTTCACTGATCATGTCCATATTGCTTGCACGGTGAAATAACAATGGTCTGATATATTGGGTTCAATAAAGAAGATTATTAAAATGCACATGGCTGTTAATGTGGCTACCAGGAAAATTTTAATCACATGGAGGGGCTGGCTCTGCACTGACTGCTCTCTCCCGAGCCAGCCCTGGGCCTGGTCCACCCAGCTTCCAGGCAGTGTTTGATGAGTGAATGAATGAGTGAATGAATGAGTGAGTGAGTGGGTGGGTGAGCATGGGCCCAACACCTAGCAAGCAGCGGCAGAGGTTCGAAGCAGGCTCTAGACGGAGAGCAGGCGGGAGTGCTCACAGAGTGTCGGTGAGAAGCAGGGCTGAGCGGAGGTGGCGGGCACACTCGGAGGTAAGTGGTGTGGGCCTTCTCACCCCTACTCGACCTGCCCCGTGGGCCCCGCCACCTCGCCCGCCTTGCTCCCCTCCTCCTCTGAGCCTTTGCGCCCGCTGTTCCCTGCTGGGCTGCCCTTCCCTACTTCCTTGCCTGGCTGGGTCCTGGGGAGGCCACCCTGACCGCACTGTGCGTGTGGTCACTCAGCCCCCTCCTGTCACTCCCCACCTGCTCCACAGGGCTTGGCTGGAACCGAGGGCCCTGGCTCATCCCCCAGCTGAGGGTCCCCCTCATCCCCAGCTGCCTTTCTCTGACTTACTCTGAACGGGGAGGGGCACCGCCTCAGGAATTCTGCAGGGTTGGGGACAGCTGGGGTGTCATACTGGGGTCCAAAGTGGCCGAAATGCATCATCTCTTTACCCCTGACAAGGTCTGGCCCTGGAGGGGGCTCCCACAGGAGCTTAACCAGGACCAGCTGGGCCGATGTCCCAGGCAGCCCATTTCCCCACCCCCCTCCCCTGCGTTCTGCAGCCCCTCGACCTCCAGCAGCAGGTGCACCCTCCTACCCACTCCCCACCTCCAGGTGTGAGACATCAGCTAGTAGGGGGACACAGGGGCCCTGCGGGGACCACGAGTTTGCAGGGCTCCTCTGCCTTCTCCCGGAGCTCTGAGAGCTCCCTCTCTTTCCGCTTTGTGTTTCCAGAGCAGGATGTGGGAAAGACAGGAGCTGGAGGACAAGAGGGACCCCTCAGCCAAGGTGAAACCAGAGATGCTGGCAGGTGGCCCCTGGCTGCTGCAGCCCCGCTGCACGGTCCACGGTCCTCAGTCCAGGGCCCTGGCTCAGCCCAGCCCATCAGCCTCTCCTCTGGCGGAGGGCGGGGCACTGGGAGAGAGGCGGGAGGCGGTTGCCGGGGAGACAGCAGGGCTCAGCCAATCAGCAGGGACCACCCAGCTGCGCATGGGGTGCGTTTTGCGAGGCGATGCTGCCCCCTGGTGGCGGAGCCGGGTGCCACACACCGGACCCGGCTGCCGCCCTGCCTGCGCCGGGCTCTCCAGGCCGCTCCCGGCCGCCCGCCCGCCCGCCCGCACAGGGAACCTCGGGGCCCTGCAGCCTGCGCTACTGTGAGCAACCTTGATAGAAGCGGTTCCGCCCCTGGGATCGTCCGCACCCCGGAGCGGCTCTCACTGCTGGGGAAACTGAGGCTCGGGCACAAGCTAAGTGACCTAGCTGGGGATTCCCACCCTGCGGGGCAGGGAAAGGGTAGGGAGGAGTGGAGGAGAGCCTAGCAGGGGGCCCGTCAGCCCCTGCCCAGCACCCCCAGGACCCGTCCCGCCCACCACCTCCTCACGCTCTCCCTCTCGCTCCTCTCCCTCCTCCCGCCGCTCTCCCGAACACCGGATATTAATGAAGGCCGCCTGCGGGCTCTCTTTGGGAAAGCCAAGTCCTCATCCACAACAGCTGCGCGATCTCTCCAGGTCCTCGGGAAACAGGCGTTCTCCACGAGCACTCAGCACGCGCGCGGCTCTCGTTTTCTAGGGAAACCTTTCTGCTTTAGCATCATGTGAGAGTGATCGGAGGTGAAGAATAGCAGAGTCGTGTCACCCCCTCCCCCGCCCCAGCACTGTCTTCTTGGTTGACACGGCAATGAGCTAAATAACCCATCCTGGGTGTCCTTGTGTTCCTGTCCCGGGGCCCCACTCAGGACCCGCGGCCACGGCCGTCTCCTTGGGCTCCTCTGGACGGCCCCCCGCTCAGACTTGCTGTGATCCTGACAGTTTTAACAACCGGTCACGGTCATGTCCTTGCAGAAGGCCCCTGATGGGGACTGGCCTGGTGTGTTTCGTGCGGTTACACTGGGGTGGGTTTGGGGACAACATCGCAGAGGAGAGGGGCCCGTGCTGTCACCTGGCTCATCACTGTGATGTTGACCTCGGTCACTTCCGGAGGCATGTTGGCCAGCTGTCTCCCTCTCCGTGAAGTCCCTCTTTCCTGTCCCTTCCTACACTTTCCACTTTGCAGGGAGGTCACCATGCCCTGGGCTCAGGAAGAGTGCGGTGCTGGGTGCCACACCCCAGAGCACAGAGCGTCCTCTTACAGCATCCCCCTGCGAGGGGACCTGTCCTCTCTGCCCCTGGGTCAGGTACCCGACCACCTATCCCTGTGAGTGTGGACTCCTGAGTTTCTACGCCTTCCTTTGAGTTACAATCCAAAGCGACTTTGCTTCCTTTGTTCCAGCTTGGGCTGGCTGTGTACTGTGTCCCTTCCACGTCCCCACTGTCAAGCTCCTGTTGTTCTTTCCTTCATCATCTGGCCCCACGAGGAGCTTTCCCTGCCCGGCCCCGGAGCGGTCGTGTCCCCAGGAGCCCCGGTCCTCCGATGGCAGGTGGCGGTAGAGGCCAAGGTCTGGGCGCAGTGGGGCTCGCTGCCCTGGGGGTGCCGCTTCCAGGCCCTGGGCTGCGGGGCGAGGAGAAGGTGCGCACTGACCCGCATGGCGTACGTGGAGAAACAGAGATTTCTATCTGCAGCCTCCCGTGTGAAGCTCAGTGTGGTGTCTGCAGCTCAGACCCTTCACCACCACCCCCCACCCCGCATCTGTCATTTGCACTCCAACAAGCCTGGCTGCCACCACGGTCACCTGCTCCTTTCCAGGGCCCTGGGACAGTGGCTTCTCGGCCGTGAACCTTCGGCCCCAGGAAACTGCTGTACCAACCACACAGAGCGCAGTTGCTCACTCAGCTCTTGCCACCTCCCTACACACAGACCCCAAAGCCGCTGGGCCAGCGCCTGTCCTCTCCGCCCTCTGTGCCACAGGCAGGCCGTTTCGTGCTACAGTCCGTGCCCCATCCTGGGGTTCTGCCCTCCTAAGTCATTGGCACGTTGGCACACAGCGAGGCGCCCTCGGTGCTGGAAGAGGCGGAGGCTTCTGGCGGTGCCCAGTGTCCTGGATCCACCGGGACAGCGAGTAACTCCACCACTTCGACTTCCCCACGGGAACTGGGCCACCGGCGCTCTGCAGACCATCCCCACAGCTCTGCGTTTTCCAGAATGACCCCCGGATGGACGCGGCGGCACCCGGCCTTCCTCCTTCCTGGGTGAGCTTCCATCACCCAGCCCCGGCCTCCACGGCCCGCCCGCCTCTGTCCTGGCTCGGCAGCTGCTTCCTTCATGCAGCTGAGCGCACCTCGCCGCCCGCTGTCCGTCCCCCTGCCGAAGGGCATCTGGGTGGCTTCCGGTTTTCAACGACGGTGAATATGCTGCTACCGATGTCCTGCGCAGGCTCTGGGGTGGACGTATGTGTTGAAGTCAGTGGCATAAACCCTGGGGGCACAGGGCTGGATGAGGTCCAGCCTCGTGAATGCCAGCCCCACAGGTGGAAAGCGTTTTCAGCCCTACTGTGTGCAAGTGCCGTGCTGCATGGCCCTTGGGTCATGGACTCCACAGCCAGACCCTCAGGTTAAGTCAGGGCCACGAGGGGGCAAGACAGACCCGAGGCTCAGGGTTGGGGACAGCTGTCCCCCCCTTCCTGCCGTAGTGGGTAGCCAGCCCTCGGGGGTTGGGGGGGTGTTGGGCCTGATAAGTTTGTCCAGTGAATGAATGAGTGAATGAATGAATGAATGAATGAGTGCACTAAGTCCCCTCTCCACAAGTCCCATTCACCCCCACGGGCAGCTCTGACCTGCCCTTGGATTTCCACCTTCAAGGGCACAACCACCTTCCCGAGCCCCCCTCCCGGGCCCCGGGCCCTGGAACCCAGGCCAGAGGCGAACCCCGGGGCCGCATCTCCAAGACCCCAGTCCCTGCACAAAGGCCCCTTCGCACCAGAACAAAGCAGGAAGTGGTGACTTCAGAGCATTTTCTGGTCGACCGAGGCCTCGTACACCTTCCTCAGAACGGCCCTGGGACATGGGACTTCTGTCCTTGTGGGATGGGGAAACTGAGGCCCAGAGAGGACAGGGCCCACGCCAAGAAAAAAGGCTAAGTACACAGTAGGGCTGCAGGGCCCACTCCCAATGTTTTCATTAAACCCAGGGCTGGCTGCCCCCCACCCCAGACCTTCTGATTTAATTGGTCTGGGGGCAGCCCAGGGATCGGGGTCCCCTGAAGCTCCGGGCGATTCTCACGTCCAGGGAGTCGGCCCCCCTGCAGCAGGGGTGCAGGAAACACCACAGCTGGGAAGGGGTGGGGCGGGACGGGATCTAGGTGGGCTTTGCCTTTGCGTCACCAGAAGGGGGCACTGCTGCCTCGCACCTGGGGCGCCTGGTGCCAGGGCTTCTGTTCTGAGGGACCCAGGGCAGCCTTGACAGCCTGGGGTTCCTGTGGGCGTCTGTCAAAACCAAGGGGTTGGGGGCCGGGCTGGTCCTGCCCCTGGGCCTACCTTCAGTCCCAGGACTCTTCCCAGGGGTCTGCAGGCAGGGATGCCGCCCGGGGGCTGCGGTTCCTCCCAGCCTCCTCCGGGCTCTGTCGGGCATCTTCATACAAGGCTAAGGCTCTGTGGCTGAAGGGTGGGTGCAAATGTTAAATGGACGCTCCGCTCTGACACTTGGGAGTCTGATAGGTCACCAGTGGCTGGACGCCCCCTAGGGACAGAGTCTGGCCACTGTCCTCAAGCTCCATCCTGGGCCACTGGGAGTGTGGCCCAGAGCCTGCCACACTGGCCTTGCCCCTGTCCTGGCCAGGGTCAGTCCTTAATGCCACTGGGGACCCCCGAGTTTGGGGACAGATGGGACCATTTGGGTATTAGGAGGCTGGGGACTGAAATCCTCACACAGGCCCCTCCCACCTGAGGTCCCCGGGAACCCTCTGCTCTGACCACTCCCACTGGGTTCCTGTCCCTGCAGGCACTGCTGCCCCTTGCCCCTTGGGCCCAGCAGTGGCGTGCACGCCTCTGACCTTTGCGTCATCTGCCCAGTCACAGGGCCTCTCCCCAAGATACCCCCGTCAGCCATGCACGCCCCTCCTGCCCGCTGGACGACAGGGCCAG
>VMDR010000036.1:388949-622119 GCA_007922815.1 Macrotus californicus
GCCCAGGGCTGGTGTATGTGAGACTCTACGACAGGAACACAAAGCAGGTCAGTCCCAGCAAGGCCTGGAGGCCCACGGGGGGCTGCTCTGGGGGGAGCAGAGCCAGCATCCCCAAAGGCTCTCACCCAGCCCCTGGGGCTCCCACAGCCAACCTGGCCCAGGAGGTCCCAGACGGGTTCTGCTCGGCGGAGTCCAGAGCCCTGACAAGGGGAGGGGGCAGTGGCGGGGACAAGAGGCCTCGGAAGCCCGGCAATCAGCACCGGGCTTGGCTGTGGATCTCACAGAGACAGCAGTCGCTCCTGCGGCTCCAGAGCCCTGCTGGCACCTGTCACCCAGCCATCGGGGACCCAGAGAGCAGCGCTGATGTGCAGGGCACAGCCACCACCCTGGGGCAGGGAGGCTGTGGGCGTCCAGCTCTGCTGCAGGTGGCCTGAGAGGCCTCTCCGTCCCCACCACTCCCAAACCAAGCACCTGCCAGGCACCGGGGCAGGAGGGGGCGTGCCCTGCATGGAGTGTGCACACAGGATCACCTCTGTGAATGTGAGTGTGCACACGTGAGCACGTTCCCGGGAAACACCAGGCAGCCCCAGCTGGGAGTGGCCCTCAGACTCAGCACCATCTGTCCAAGACCCCCACCCTCAATGCCCCCACTCCAGGCTGCCCTGGGCCTCCCCGGAGGTTGAGGACAGCATGGGGACAGAGGGCAGCTGTCAGGTGGGATGGGGCAGATGGGCGCCACAAAGGAATCTGTGGGGCAGTTAGGGGACATCATTCACTTTGTACCACTGTGAGCTGCCTGCCCATCCAGCCAGTGTGGATGCCAGGGCCGGGGCTGCCTGGGGCCAGGCAAGGCGGCCACATGAGGGCTGTGCCAGGGCCTATAGAAGCTGAGGCCCTCTCTGGAGGTTGCTGCATGGGCCCTGGACCCCAGAGAGGGCCTAGCAGAAGTGGGGTGGAGCGGACCGGAAGCAGCCCTGGGAGGCCCAGTGTGGGGCCCTGGTGACGTGCCTTGTCCCGATCCAGCCTGCGGGGGGTCGGGAACAGCAGGCAGCCCCCCGAGCCACCTTGCACTGCCAACTTCCACACCTGGACTCAAAACCTCAGCGGAACAAACGAGGCCCGAAAGGCGACGTGGTATTTTCAAACGCTCATGTTTTGTTTCCCCTCTCACGTCTCTTTCCTCTCGACTCGCAGGCCACTGACCATCACCCCGGCCCGTGGCCGCGCCAAGGACCGGTCATGCTGGGACGGCGTTTACAGTCCGAGTTGCGGGAGGTGGTGGCGGCAGGGACACGGCCCGAAGGCAAGCTCCCCGTGCACGCCCGTGCCGGGTCGGGGAGCCCCAGCCCCTGCTCCATCTCCCATCCCAGCGGGTCACCGAGAACACTCGCCTCACACTGAAGCAGAAACAGAACGAGCCCCCCCTCCCACCGTCTCATCCAAGTATACATGACGGATAAAATTACATTTGTACAAAAATAGATTTTTTTTACCTTTCCCGATGCTTTAGACATTTCTCTTATCTTTACTCTCTGTGTTTGTCACCTCTGAAGCGCCAGCTACGCGTCCCTGCTAAGGCTAAGGGTGGGGACCGCCTGAAGCTGTTTGCTCCAAAGCATCTTAAAATAGATGCAGCTCCTGGCCTTGAGACAGTCAAACCCGATTCACCAGAGGAGGGTCCTTATGCACTTGCTCACAGGAAGCAAATTTATAGGAAAACGGGGAAGTCTCGATTAAAAATGAGCAGGAAACACGGGAGCCACACGTGTGGCCTGTGGGCAGCGCAAGGCCCCGTGCCGACTCTCCGTGCGGCTCACACACCTTATGCTGCGCTCTTGCTTGAGCAGGGGCCAGGCCCCGCACACGAGCTCCGTGATGGGGACAACATCAGCTGGTTACCCACAGGGACTGCACAGGAGGGGCCCGGCCTGGCACCCCCCACCAGCCCGAATCCCCCCGGGGGGGGGGGTGGCGAGACTTGGGAAATCCAGGGACTGGGTTTTCACAGAGACGCCTTCTTCCAGGTGACTAATGGCTGACACGGGGCCACATCAGTGAATGTCCCCAGCAGGCCAGCTTCCAAGGGGTGGGGGCTGGGGCAAGCTGGCTTTGCCAACACCTTCCAAACACAGGATCCGGCCCTCTCTCTGCTTCTCAGCCACAGGCACAGGAGCCCCATCCGGATGTCAGCCAGGCAGTGACGCTGCTGAGGAGCTGGCCGGGGCCCCAGGAAGTGTCCAGCCGGGCTGAGGCAGGGACCGGCACAGGGTGGCTAACGAGCTGATGTTAGTGCTATCTTTAGAAAATTAAAGATTGTCCCACCAATATAATAATAATTACAAAAAAATCACCTTAATTGAACCAGATTGGTAATACTACAGAAGATCTGGTTAAATAAGAATTCTACCTCTCTACTGAGTAATGTGCCACTTCCCATGTCTCACTTGTCCAAACAGAACTGCGTGTAGGTGACAATGACAGCAAACTGGTGGAGGGGGAAGGACAGCTCCCGGGAGCCTAGACGCTGCTGGGGGCGGGACGGGGTGGTTTCTGGCTTCAGGCGGAGGCAGCAGGGGGCCTCCCTCCTTTACAGACTGCCAGCAGGGCCAGTGACGGTGATGTTCCCAAGAAGCCGACCCCCAACCGAGGACCCAAACCTGGGTTTTCTCTAGAGCCACCCAAAAGGCCCAGGGGAGAACAGGGAGCCGGGCATGGACAGTGGGGTGCGTCTGGCTGCAGAAGGCACCAGGGTGTTGGGGGGCAGTTTAACATTCCCTCTACCGGAGGGCCCCAAAGGGAACAGCTCAAGAATGCCGGCATCGCTGCCAGTGACAACCGTGCCCCAGAGGTTGCCAAGACTTCCAGGGACAGTGTGGGAGGGCAGTGGGGCACGCCCACGGAGGGGAGTGCCCGAGAAGGAGCCGTCTCCCCTGTAGAAGCCCGCCTCTTCCCTGCCAGGGGCAGCCCATTCCATCTGGGGACAGACTTTGGGGACAGCAACTCCCCTGACACACTCCCGTCCAGAGCTGCTGGTGGTGGGGGCAGCAGGAAGCAGGAGGGAAGCCACCAGCACAGAGCATGCCCCCAGGGCTCAGCGGACAGGATGCCACCCATACCCCCACATCCTGCCCCTGTTCAGGCCCCCACTGTGGACCAGCGCTGGGCTGGTGGGTGTGAAGTCAGGGGACAGACCACGGGGAAGGCTGCAGCGCCAGAGGCCAGTTCAATCTGCAGAGGGGGGTGCTGGGCCGAACGGGCACCTTCAACCAGAGCAGGTATGCGATGGGGCTCCTGCTGAAGGCTCCAGCCCCTGCCCACAGCCAGATGGCTGTTCCCGAGGGGTATTGAGCCCGGGCACAGGAGGGTGGCATTCAGGAGTTCCTGGTTCCCAGAGCCTGGTAGACAGCAGCCCTCTGAGAGGGGGCCTCTCCCGAGAGCCCCAGGCTGTGCCCCCACCTGCCCCGTGGGGCCTCTCTGCAAATGGGCACAGCAGGTCAGGCCCAGTCTGGGAAAGCAGGCCACCTCCCCTGGCACCTGTGGGCCTCCTGGGGGCCGCATCTGCCAGGAGAGGGCAGCAGAGCCACGTGGGCATGGATGTCCAAGGTGGGGGGGGGCTGGCCTCTTCGCCCCAGGACTGAGGGAGAATCTGAGGCTGAACAGAGGCCAGGCCAGCGCCGTGGGGAGGGGGGGGGGTCACCCTGGGTCGGATGGAACCCCAGAGGGGCAGAGGGCAGAGGTGGTGGGAGAAGCGGAAACAAAGACAATGCAAAGAGAAAACTGAGGTGGGGGGGATCGTAGTCCCTGCAGCCTTGAGGTGGCCCCAAAACCCGGCACAGAAGTCGGCTCCTGTTGGGACTGGCTCGGGGCAGATCTGTGAGCCATCTTTGGAAAAGGGCCGCCGTCCCTCCGCTGCGAGGGAGGAGAAGCCTGCTGGCCCCAGAGCCCCTCGGCTTCCCAGGGAGCGGGGGGTCCTCTGGGACAAAACACCAAACCTCCACCCGTCCCTCACAAACCCCGATCGTGGGTGGGGCCAAGATGGCAGGGGCCGCACCCCCAACAGGAGAACCACAAGGGAGGCTGGAAAACCCAAGACAACGGTGACCCACATGAAGCCACCCTTCCGGCCTCCTGCAGCTCCAGGGACAGGGGCCTGCGACCCCGTAGGCCGCCCTGTGCGGCCCTGGGAGCAGACGGGCCTGGCCAGGGTCACGCCAGTCCTTGCCACTCGGGCTGCTGCCCTGGGAAGCCACTCCCTGCTGGGTCCAAAGACGAACAGTAAATAACGAGGGTGGCAACATATCTCTTAGGCTTAGCAGTGACAGGCTGCGCCCCCAAGTCCAAACAGGCCAGGCAGAGAAAGGGCAGGGACGGGCTCGCCGAGGAGAGCAGCTGGCAGCCGGGCACCAAGGCCTAAGTCATTTGGTGCGGGGCCTCCAGCATCTCCATGAGGAAGGTGTCGATGGGCGTGTCCCCGATGAGCTTGAAGAAGAACAGGTGCTCCAGGCACTTGAGGCCGATGGAGCGCAGGGCCGGCAGACGCAGCAGCAGCTTGGCGAACCTGCAGGAGCGAGTCGTGAGCACGGCAGCCCGCCCCCGCCCCCGCCCCCGCCCCCACCCCGGGCCCAGCTGCCTCCTGGGCACTGGACCGAGTCTCCCACCCGACCCCCCACACCGGCAGGAGCCCTGCCTGCACAGAGCCTTAGAAGAGAAAGGAGGGCCCCTCGGGCAGTGGAGACAGAGTGGGCAGGGCCTGGAGACAGGGGCCCAGGGTGGGCACAGAGACCTGAGTAAAGACCCAGGGGCAGCCATCTGGCATGAAGGGCCAGTGGTGAGACGGTGGCCAGGTGGGGGCGGGCTGCCAAAGGCTTTGTGGGGAAGCTGACGCGTGTGGGCCGTCTCCATAGGCGATAGGGAGCCACAGCAGGACTGTACCCAGGGGAGAGAGCTGGTGATCAGCAGGGGAGACCGAAGGTGGAGCTGGCCCCAAGCTGGAGAGAGGTCTGGGCCCGAGCAAAGCCCACCCAACGCCCCCAAGCCAGGCCAGCCCGTCCCCCAAAACAGCTCTGCTGGAGCTGGCCCGCGCCCAGATGCCCTTCGGGCCCTGCCCTGGGAGGGCAAACGTCAGGCTTGGCCAGCTGGCCAACGTCCCTCCTAGGGATGCCCCATCCACCCCAGGCCCCTGCACGTTCTGTCCAGGCCTGTCCACGCGGGCCCTCCAGGGGCTGGCTAACAACGCCTGTCTTCAGGGGGAGCCCTGCATTGGCTGCCACACAGCCCGGTTTTCCAGGCAAGAACGCAGCCTCTAGCCTGGACTGGGGCCAGGGAGCGAGCGGTTCCTGCTGAGCTGGCCTGACGGCTGCGGCGGGAAGCCAGGAAAAACAAGCAGGCCGGCCACTCCGTCCGTCCTCGGCCCTCCATCCGGGAAGTTTCGCCCTAAACCAAACCAGACGAGCGCCCAGCAGGCAGCTGGCCGCCGTTAACCATGTGTGCACCGGTCTGTGAGCCGGGGTGGGGGTGGAGGGATACGGGAGGCCACTGTCCTGGACCCCCACCAGGAGGTACTCTTTCCAGGGGCAGGGTACAATCATTGAGCCGGCTCCCTTCTCTCTGCACGTACTAGGCCCCGGCCCAGTAAGGCGGGGAGAGGCAAGCTCTGCTCCGGGACCACGTCATCTCTACTCTGCATGTGCTTGCAAAGCACCTACTATGTGCTGGCATCCATCCCCGATGGGGGTGAGCGCCAAGGCCCCGCCTCCAGGGGTCCCCTCAGGGGTGGGGGAAGCACGACCTTCTTTGCCCCCTCACCAGAGATAAGCACCTACTGTGTGCTGGTGCAGGACCCTTCTTTCAGTGGGGCCACAGGGAAGTGTGTGAGTGTGTTTGCACTGGGACCGAGCGCGCCCGTCCTTGCTCGGGCACACCAGGAGGGCACCAGCTTCTCAGTACACAGAAGGGCCTGAAGGGACCATGCCAGGCAGGGCGGCAGCTGGCTCACCTCCCCGGCTGCTCCGGGTACTTGTGTTTGCAGTACGCCTCCAGGGACGCGTAGACCTTCTCCCGCAAGGCCTCCACCTCAGCCGGGTTCGAGAGCCCCTTGGAGTCTGCAAGAAGAAGGGCCTCAGGTCAGCACCCCTCACCTGTACGGCTCCAAGAAGTGCCCCCTCCACGCAGCACCTCAGGTGGGGACAGGCTGGTCCCATCAGTGACATGGCGTAGATTGTCTGGGCCCAGACCCTCGGCACCGCAAGCTCCCAGGGAGCCTGTCCCCTCTGGAACCCAGCGTTCCAGGGCAGAGCGGTGCCAGCTGGAGGCCTCACCAAGCCACTAAGGGTGAGTGTGGCGCACAGAGCCCCATCGCACATGGAGACCCTCACGAGGGCCAGGGGAGGAGGTGGTGGCAGGGCCCCCGTCGCAAGTGGACAACATGTGGCTCAGGCGGGGTAGGCCCGGGGCAGCGCGCGCACAGGAAACCGCCGCACCCGGGTTAAAGAGGACAATGGCGCGCAGGCAGCCCAGCTCCGTCTTGTCCATGTGCATGTCCCGCATCTTGGACACCAGCTCGGTCAGGACCCTGCGGAGGAAGCGGGTGAACACCAAGGGCCACATCAGGCCATGCCCCTCACTGGGCCCCAAAAGTCCGTGCAGAACTTAGGGAGCCCGGTGTGGCGCTGGAGGGCAGCTGAGAAGGGCCAGGCCAACCCTCGGAGATGCCCAGATGGGGCCGCACCAGGCCAAACCCCTCCCGCCCCTAGGCAGAGTCTCTCTCCTCTGCCGGGAGAGGGCCTGCATGTGGGACTTCATCCTGGGGACCTGCAGGCGAAGGTGACAGCCCAGCCGAGGAGAGCCAGGGACCGCCAACACCGAGCTGCAGGGGGCCCTCCACCGCCCTCCCAGTCCCGCCCACCCACCGCAGCAGGCTGAAGTGGGCGAGGCCCACATGTGCGGGGAGGTCAGGGTCCCAGCTGTGAGGAGGAGGACATGCCAAGCCCAGCGGGCACAGTGAAACTGTGTCCACAGGACGAGCTGCTTCTGCTTTTCAGAAAGCACAGCTTTCCGTCCCGCTCATGGGGCTTCAAAAAAGATCGGGCAGGAAAGGAGCCACAGAGCGAGCTCCGGCTGCGAGGACCCCAGGGCCAGACTCAGGAGGGACTGTGCCTCCTCCTCGCACTTTCCTCGGTGTCCCTGCTTGAGACCTGCGTGAGCCAGGCCCACGCCACGTGGGCGGGCACGCGGGCCGAGCGGCCGCCCACCTGTCAAAGATGGCGCCCACCCCTGCGCTGTGGGCGCTGTTCCGGTGCACGTGCAGCCCGGTGGCCAGCAGGATCCCGTCCTTCACAGCTATGGACCGGTGGGAGAAGGAGGCGATGAGCAGCTCATTCCAGCCTGCAAGGGCACAGACGCTCAGGGGCTGCTCCCGGCCCCGCTGGCCCACAGTCACCCCCCAACCTGCTGCCCCTGCAAAGGCAGCACCTTAGCACAGAGCCACCCCCACAGGGGCTCAAACCAGGGCCGCCAAAGTGGACTCCGTGGAACCCTGACCCCACCGACGTGTCCCGGAAGAGAGGCTCCTGAGCCCCTACGCCTGGGCACGGGCCTTCCACGGAGCACGTCCATGCAGTGAAGGCCCCACGTGGAGCGCCTGCTGTGGCTGAGTGACTGGGCGCTCCCAGACGCGGCAGCCCGGGTAAGTCTTCCTGCAAGGGCCGGCTGCTGGCACCTCAGAGCACCCGGGACAGCTCCCCTGCTCTCTCTGGGGTAGCCGTGAACAGCGGCTGCAGGTCTGGGCCCAACAGCAAACTCTCGGAGGTCAGCGTGTGCCCCGTGCACCCCCTCACACCAGGAAACAAGCCCCTGGTCAGGAGCGAGGCGGGTGAGCACTGCAGGCCACCTCGGGGCCCAGTTACGGGAGCCAAGAAGCCAGAGCCGGCACCAGGGGGTCAAAAAGGTGCAGAAAACAACTTAAGGCGGCTCTCGCCTGGCTGTTCCCATGGCTCCCGTCACTGGGTGACAACGAAGCCACTGGCAGTCACAGTCCATGCCGTGGCCCCCCCCCACCGCCCACCGCCCACCCCCCACCCCGGTCGCTGAAAAGGATCCTGGCAGGCTGTCACTCACGGATTACGCCACGCAACCTTGACCCCCGGCCCACCGAGCAGGAACAAGCCCATTTCATGGGGGGGCGGGGGGGCGGGGGGAGGAGGCCAGGATCAGGAAGGGGCTGCCCCGGCCCCCAGGGAGGACGGCACTCCGGCCACTCACCCGCCCGCAGCAGGATGACCTGGTCGTCCAGCGGCAGCTCCGAGAAGTGCGGGATGCGCTTGGCCCACTCCACCAGCGTGAAGAGCTGCTTGTCCGCTGCTTGGCAGATGTTGGTGACGGGGTCATTGGGCTGGGGGGCGGGGGGTGCCACGGTGAGAACACACTCCGCCCAGACCAGGCCCCACTCTCCCGTGTGGGCTGTGTGCCCCCAAAGACACCCACGTCCCAGTCCCCGGGCCCGTGATGAGAGAACCTTACACGGACAAAGGGACACTGCAGATGTGATCAAGTTCAGGGGTTTGAGGTGGGAGGTGACCCTGCATGACACGGGGGGGGGGGGGGGAGGACAACACACCATGTCATCACAGGGTCCTCAGAAAGGGAGGTGGGAGATCAGAGTCAGGGGGACACGTGGGGACAGAGCAGAGGTCAGAGGGGAGAAGCTGGGGCTGCCTCGAAGCTGGAGGGAGGGGCCCGAGGCGGAGCGTGAGGCCTGTAGTCCTGGGGGAGGCAGGGGAGTGAGCCCCCAGTGGGACCGGCCCCCAGTCCAGAAGCAGCCCGGCCAACAGACCAGCTCGACTCCGTGGGGCTGCCCGAGGGGGAAGGCCGTCAAATCTGTTCCTTTGAGCCCTCAGTGCATGGGCATTTGCTAGAGTGGCCACAGGAAGACCATCTGACCATGACTCTTCCAGTCCCAGCACAGGGGGCAGGGGCCAGATGACCCATGTCACGGGCTAGGAAGCGAGACACAACTGGGGGCTAGGGTGGGGGCGGGACTCTGAGGCACTGTGGCCCGGCTGGAGGGCACTTCTGGCCCCCCCGCTGGCAGAGAGACGGAGTGGCAGCAGAGGCCCTTCCAGAGAGCTCTGGCCAGTAGGGGACTCCCCAGTCGGTCTCACCGATGACGACACCCAAGCGGCCTCAGGTCACCCTGCTCCCAGCTCCTGGACCGGGGCTTAGGTGGGGGACCCCCTGGGTCCTGAGTGAGGGGGAGGACCACGTGGCAGGGAGATGGAGAAATCGCTCACTCCGGAACCTCAGCGGCCAGGGTCCCTGCGAGGACCTTCCCTGACAGGAACCACCTGCCCATGAGCACTGTGCGGCCTGAACACCCCAGGCTGCATGATGGGCTGGCGGAGGGCTCTCAGGGGGGCCCGGTGACAAACAGCACTGAGGCTACCAGGTTGGGCAGGGCCACCTGGAGCGTGCAGAGCAGGAACCTGGAGCCACAGGGAGAGGCATTAGCTGGGGCTTCCGGGGCACAAGGGCCAGAGCAGCCTGGAGACCCCCAGCAGGGAGGGGGGAGGGGGCACCAGCCACTGGAATGACCCTGTAACCACCTTCACACTGAAGTCCCTCAGCAGCCAGGGGCTGGCCCACAGGTCCACGGTCCCCCCTCGGGTCCCCAACAAAACACTGGGTGCTCACTGGGCCATGCTGTGCTCCGGTCCGGACACCACATGCCCTCGCTTGCCTGAGCGGTGACTGGCAGCCCCAGGCAGAGGTCGGCCTGCCGGGGTCCCTGGGTCATGCAAATGACACGCCGGCAGCCCACCCACGGTGCCTGAGGCCAGGCAGGTGCCAACATGGCCAGGCCCCACTGGCCAGAGCCTTGGTCCCCTTCTGTCACGTGGCTGAGAAGGGCCATGCCCCTGCTTCTCCATGCCACGGCGCAGCCCGCCAAGCGGGAGCCCAGGTGGTGGAGAGGGCCCAGGGAGCGCCGGGAGGGGGAGGCGGCGGGTGTGACGCAGAGCCGACGGTGGCCCCAGGCGCAAGCCCCGGCCAACAGCGCCCCTCCCAGGGCCCTCGAGCGGCCCAGCCAGGCCAGCCCCGGGGGCAGGCCGGGCCTCAAAGGTAGATGCACAGGTCCCTGTGCACCTGAGGTGGGTGAGGACAGGCTGCAGGGGCAGGAGGTACAGGCTGGGCCTGGCACGGCTCTCGTGGAGGAGGGCCCGGGAGGGGTCCCAGCTTCATCGGCTACGTAGCCTCTAGCAAACACCAACCCCTCTGAGGCTTGACTGTCATTCAAACAAGCGGGTCTCCCTGTGCCGGAGCGGAAAGGCCCGTCCCTTCCTGAGAGATGGACAGCAGGACCGCAGGCAGAGGCCAGAGGCTCCCCCAGGGCTCCAGAGCCACCAGCTGGGCCTCCCGGGCCTCTAACTGCCATCCCCGGGAAGGAGCCTAACAAGGGCCTGGCAGGGGGACCCACAGAGAGCTGCAGCGCAAGGTCAGACAGAGAAGGGCGGTGCACGGGACGGTGGAATCCCGGGTGCCCCCCCCACCGCACCTCCACCACCTTCCTCTGAAGCCACCGGGAGGGCGCATGCCAGATGGTTTTCCCAACAATGTCCTTACTTGACAAAATTAAAGGCTGGCAGCCCTTTCTCGATCTCCCAATTTTTTGTTGTTGTTGAGATTCTGCTCGATCAGGAAACCCTCACAGCTGGCCTCCCACCCGTCACTGGGGCTGGAGAGGGAGGCCAAGGGTGGGCCCGGGCCGTACTGTGCAGGGTCACCAGGTCGTGGCTGGCACCCCATCACAGCGTTCAGGAAGCAGGGGCCTCAGCCCACCGGAGCCTCATGAGCAGATAAGAGGACCCCCAACTCTTAGATGGGGGTGGGGGCCACGTGTGAGCACCCGCCCTCAGGGAGGGGTCAATGTCCCTGACCAAAGGCCGGAAGGCCTGTCGGCGGGGGAGGGTACACTGGCCACGCACACCGTCACATGCTCAGGGCCGTGAAGGGGGCGATGAGGGCCGAGGCCACCTAACAGGGCCGGGTCCACCCTGGCGGGGGCCCAAGAAACACCCCCAAAAAAGGGGCTTCCTGTGGAAGCCTGAGGAGTCGGCAGGGACATTGCATGCAAAGGCCCAGGGCTTGGGGCGGGGGCGGTGCAGGCTGTGCTGGGCCGCGGAGCCAGGGCGAGCTCAGGGCAGGCCTGGACAGCCTCGGGGTCGCCGCAGAGCTCAGGTCCCAGCCCCAAACACAGGAAACAAAGGACATCTAGACACGATGCTGTCCCCAAACCTGCGGCAGGCACGGGACCCCGACACCCACCGGGACTATGGGCGGGAGACAGCACAGGGCATGAAGCGCCAAGTCCTGCCTTTGACCCCAGGGAACCGAGAGCCAGGTGCCCCAAGGGGCACAGCTGCACGCCTCTTCAGCGGGGCCGGGGCTTGTGGGCAGAAGGCACTCACCGAGTTGGGGTTCAGCCCCATGTTGGCCTCCACGTACGTCTCGGTCTTGGGCTCGACGGCCAACTCGGCCTCCAGGATCTTCTCCACCGGCATGTCCTCATTGGCGCTGCTCGTGGACTCCACCTCGTTCTCGTTCCGGTCCTTGCCCCGCTGCCGCTCCTCCTGCACAGCTGCAACAAGAAGCGTGCCCCGCTCGCTGACCCGTTCGACAGGCATGCACGCCAGCACCCACAGGGGCCGGGCACAGTCAGGGCAGACTGGGCCCTGGCTCCCACAGAGCGGGTGGCTCGGCAGGGATTTCAACATGAACAGAGAAGGGCTGAGATGGGCCACGGACGCAGGCGAAGCCAGGATAGCTTCCTGGAGGAAGGGGCAATGAGCCCGAAGGAGCGGGAAAACCAGGGACATGGGTTCAGGCAGAGGCGGCACGTGCTGAGGCCAGAGCAGGGACTGGACAGACAGGGAGCCAGGAGGTAGCCAGAGCTTGGGTCCCAGAAAGAGAAGCCAATCGGAAGAGGCAGAGAATCGGGGTTTACTTCAACTGTCGCCCAAAAGGCCCGTGTGGCAGAGACGCCGAGGAGGTCAGTGCACCTGCAGAGGGTGCGTGAAGACCTTCGGCCTGAGAACACGCGCAGCTCAAGCTGCCCAAGAGGGGCCAGGACCCCCCAAAGTCACCTGCAGGCCCCAAACAAGCACAAGTACCCAGAGCCGGGCGGTCCACCCGACCGAGAGCCCCCAGGGCGCTCCAGGGAATTCCACAGCCACCTGGGCTGGCTCCCACGTCTCCCCCCTCCTCTCTGGTGGGGGACCCCGAGGACCTGACATGGCGAGAGGAGCAGGCAGAGGACAGAAGCCGCAGCCTGGTACAGGGTCAGAGGGGCTCTGCACCCAGGGGTGCCCCAGATGCCGTGTGTGGCAGCAGCAGCACCGGGACGGGGGTCTTCCCCCCAGGCCCACCTGAGCCCGCCCTCCTGTGGTCCTGCTGAGCGAAAGCTCCACCCCCCCCAGGCTCCAGGGGCCCCCGTGGCCTCCTCGAGGCCAGCTCCTCAGTCCCCACCCCGCTGTGGGAGCCCAGGCAAGGCAATCTGCAGAGCGCTGCACAGAAACTTCTCTGCACAGACCCCCTGTGTCGCTCAAGCCCAGGCCACAGACCCCTGGGGAGGACCAGGACAGGGAGAGCAGGGCCCAACTCCTGGGGCCTCGCCCCCATCCACAAGGCTCCTGGCGGGAGGCAGAAATTCCTGAGCTGCAGAGCCCCCAGGCCCAGGCCCCCCGCCAAGCAACCCAGTGGCAGGGCGGCTCACCCCGGCAGGAAATGCCAGGGCTGGGGGCACGGGGAGGGCGCTGCCACTGCTGCCCTTGGAGACAGGACGTTAGCTCCCTGCTCCTGCTGAGGGTCCCCCAGGCCTGGTGGGGGTCCGGTCACACTTCTCAGAACCGCTACAGGCCCCTTTAACACCTCTCCGCCACCTAGAGCCAAGGGCTTCTCTCCAGTCCCCACCGACAGCCATTCAGAGACGCTGGGGTCTGTCTGTGTCCCTCTCCAGGGCCATGGGGCATGGCCGAGCCCTCAGGACTGTGCGCAGCTTAGGGCGGCAGGCTCCAGGTGAGGCAGGGCCAGGTGCCCGACCCTGCTCTGCCCCTAACAGCGGGGTGGCCCCAGCAAGTCCCTAGCCTCTCTGGTCCCCAGCATCCTCAGCCCTACACCGAGAGCCACAGCCTTCAGGCCGGGCCCCGAGGTGGGGCTCGCACACCTAGGTGCACACACAAGCCAGACGCTGCTGTTTCCGCACCCCAGTCCCTCAGGGCCCAGAGCAGGAGCTGGGGGAAAGGAAGCAGAGGGAGGGAAGGAGGGAGGAAACGAGCAGAGGCCTTCCTGGGGGAGGAAGCAGAGAGGCGGGGGCAGCAGCAGGGCCTGCCTAGCCTGGGCCAGTGGCACTCCAGGTGGGGGCCAGGTCTCCCCTCTCAGACTGGGAACCCCCAGCCTGGGGCTTGCCCCCCCATCAGACCGGGAAGCCCCCAAGCGCTGCACCTCGTGCTCCAGCCCACAGGCCTGGGCTCAGCCTGGCGTAGGGCTGTCCGAGTGACACCTCCCAGCCGGGCCTCAGTCCCCCACCACCCCCCGGAATGCCATGCGAGTCTCTGGTGGCAGCCTGCACCCACAGACCCTGCCACCACCCAGCAGAGGTGCCGTCAGTCCGAGGCACCCTCCGTTAGCCCAAGGAGGTGGTGTCCCGTTGGCCCCAGCCAGAACCCCCGGGCTCCCCTGTGGTCAACCGGCCCAGTGCCAGCCCCCAGCTGCCCCTCCCACCATTCACTGGGCTCTGTGCCTACATGTGAGCCTCAGTTTCCCCACCTACAACAGGGGTGTGACTGCCTGCCTCTCCAGGGAGCCGTGAGCACCAGGCCAGGCAGCAGTGTCCTGCCCAGGACCAGCTGGGGGGCCTACAGCTCACACCCTACGTGCTCCTGGCCAAGGGCGCTCTGGGTGGGCACACCTGGCCCCCGCTCCCCTGGACTGCCAAGCTGCCTCAGCTAGGGGCTAACGGTGCCACCAATGCCAGGGAGTCCTCCTTGGTTTGCCCAGAGCAGCAGAGAGGAAAGGGGCTGTCTCAAGACCATTTCCAGGGGCTGGGGGATAAGTGCCTAGCACCCCAATATAGCCTGCATGGCTGGTGTAAAGACAAGGAAATACGTGCCTCCCAGCCGCTCTGGGCCACGGGCCCTAGAGGCCGAGCAGCTCCCTGCAGGGAGGGCACTGAGGCCTCACTGGGGCCACAGGTCACACCTTCCGAGGACAGCTGTGGACTGTGCCCCCCAGACCCCAGGAGACACAAGAAGTCACCACCTCACCAGGAGGCACACGCTTGGGGACAGAGCCCAAGTGGCTCTCAGGGTTTCACAGCAAACCCTGCATGGCTGGCAAGGCCAGGACCACGCTGCGGTGTCCAGGCACGAGCGTGTTCCCACACGCGTGGGACACAGGACCAGGCAAAGGGCGGTGGGCCCCGCGGGAGGGGGGGTTTGTCCCATGGCCAGCGAGTCAGGTCTCGAGGGCCCACGCTGCTCCCGCAAACATGCCCGGAGCCCCAGCCTCATCCATCAGACCTGCGAGCGGAGGCCGGAGGGACGCCACCCCCAGTGTTGGCCACGGTGTCCCCAAACCACTCCCCCACCACCACAGCACTGAGGTGAGCGGGACAGTGTGTGCGCAGAGAGGGCAGGGCCCCGCAAGGCCCCTTACTCGGAAGGCACTCCTAACAACTGCTCGTGACCAGACTCCATCACTGACGAGTATCAGGGACAGGTCCAAGGGGTACAGGTCTCCTGGGCCCGGCCACAGCCCCTGTGATGAAATGGGGCGTCATCTGCTCTCCCCCAGGCCTTCAGGGGATAGGAAGCTGGAGTCGATGACAGCCAGGCTCTCTGGTGAGCAGGCCAAGGGGACCTCAGGAAGGGCTTGCTGGACAAACCCAGGACCGGGGGAGGGTCGCCTCCTGGGGCGCAAGACAGCGCCTGTCCCTGCAGCCACATCACTGACGCCCTGGTCCTCCGCACACGCCGCCCTCTGCCAACAAGCCTCTTCCTGACCCCCACCCGCTCCTCAGGCGTTGGCAGCCGCCTCCCACCCGCCCGAGGCTTGCCTAGGGCCCAAGGCTGGGCAGGTGCCTCCTCTGGACTCCCAGGGGGCCCTGCACCTCCAAGTCATGCCAGGGGGCCTGCCTGCTTACGTGGCACTCACGTTCAGTGGGTGCATGCCCCGAGCTCACCACGTGCCCAGCACCAGCATGAGCTGTGGGGCCGGAGGGCCGGGCTCAGTGAGCCACTGACCTGAGCCCGCTCCAGGCTGCGGTGCGGGAGCCTCAGGCCTCAGGCGGCCTGCCTGGGTGCCCACCCTCCCCTGGCACACTGGCGCCTAGCCCTCTGACCAGGCTCCAACCGGACACACTGTCCACTACCCGCCTATGCCCTGCCCAAGGTTCTATTCTTCAGAACAATACTGTGTTCGCCACTTCCAGAAAGCCCTCCCTGACTACACGGGCCACCCACCCAGGGGAATGGGGACCAGGAACGCACTTCCTCAGTGGCTTCAAGAAACCAGCACAGCCCTGGAACCCTGAGGCCCAGGCCCAGCCCTGCGTGGGACTCGACGAGCCCGGGACACCCCGGGCCTCAGACTCTCTGCCTACACGAGAAAGGGGGGCGCTGAACTCGGAACTGGCACTCCCTTGGGGAAGGCCCGGCAGACACACCCTGCGTGGTCCAGGCCAGCCCCCAGCTCAGCCCGAGCTCCCCTCTGGGGGTGCAGGAGATGGGGCCGCCGAGAGCCTCCACCCACGGTGCCCTCGCCCTGCAGCCTCGGGGAGGAGACCCTGCAGGACCAAGGAGCCCGGCCAAGGCTTCAGTTTCTGAACAAGAACAACTGGGGCTGAGGAGGAGCGGAAAAAAAATGAATTTGGGTAAAAACTGCAGCCACCACTAGAGGGCAGTCAGGAGCTGGCGGGGAAGAGATGGACACGTACCAGCCACGCGTGGGCCACCGGAGCAGCCACAGTGAAGAGACCACGAGATCCCAACCCCACAGGCCCACCCCCCACGCCAGCACGGATGCTGATGCTCCGTCCACTCAGAGTGCAGGAGTCGCCAAACCTACAGACGGGGAAACTGAGGCCTCGGGCAGGAAGGGGCTAGGAGGAGGCCCCACAGCAAGCCAGGAGGGCTCGGACCCAGGTCTGGCTGCACCACTTAACAACTCCGTGCTCTCCAGGGAGAGACCTTTGTGCTACCTGCCCCCCACCCCTGGCCACCGCCGTCCATAAGATGGGCTCCCAAGCCTAAGGCCAGATTCCCGCGGCTCCCAGGGCCTGGCTGTGCAGGAGGAGCAGCGTGCAGCTCAACCCCGGCGTCCAGCAGGCTTGGGGATGTCGGGTGGCCTCCGCAGTTCCCTGCCCTCCAGTCAGCGCCATCTCCACTGGGACCTCCTTGGCTGTGCCCTTACTGGACGGTGGGAACATGGCCCCCGGCCCCGGGTGCACCTGCCATCCCAGGCTCCCGCCATGCCGGCCTCAGTCCATTCCTGCCCCCACCGCCCACCTCCAGCCCCGGCCCTCACTGTCCTCCCGCCTCTGCCTGACTCCCTGGAGCCACGGGCTGGACCCAGTCGCTACGACCAGGAAGAGGGTTGGAGCAACACCTGCCCCCCCAGGGCTGGCGGCCACCAATGTGCAGGGCCACGGCTGTGTCTTCTGTGGTCCCAGAGTCCTACGTGCAGCAGGCGCTCGGGAAAGACCTGTCTGAGTGAGATCTCCGGCCCACAGTGCAGAATCAAGTAGTGAGCACCCCGTCACCAGACGTATGCGAGGGGCTGGCCGCCACCAGGACGCTGCGAGGCCTGTGCTCAGGGAGCAGGGGCCCCACGGAGCCTACCTTCCCGCTTCATGCCCATGGCCAGGCACTTCTGGTAGCGGCAGTACTGGCAGCGGTTCCGCTGGCGCTTGTCGATGAGGCAGTCCTTGTTGTCCCGGCAAGTGTAGGTCAGGTCCTTGCGCACCGTCCGCTTGAAGAAGCCCTTGCAGCCCTCGCAGCTGTACACGCCGTAGTGCTTGCCTGCGGGCGGGCGGGCCAGCCGTGAGCTCCAGCACCCCCCGCCGGGCTGCCCGAGCCACAGCCTCCGGGCCCCACAGCGTCTGAGCCGGCGGCCCCAGAGGGGACAACAGCAGTCCCCCCCCGAGGGCTGTCGGGGTTCAGAGATGGACGTGAGGGGCCCTTCGCCCACGGCTCAGCCCAGAGACGGGCACAGCCTGTCCTGCTGCCCACTGCGCCCGCCATCGTGCCCAATGGCAGCTGCCTCCCTCCGGCCCACCCCACCCTCTGCAGGCACCCCCCATGTGAGAACATGGGGGGTCTGTGTGAAGGGCCCGCCGCACCAGGCGGTCCCCGCTGGCTGGCTGACTCCTGCCTCCCTGCGGCCTACCTGAGGAGCGGTCCCCGCAGATGGCACAGATGTGCTTGGTGAAGGACGCCATGTTCCCTGAGGGGTGGGCGGGGACTTTGAGGACGCCATTTATGCCCAGCGGGGGCTTGATGTCCTCGGTGCTGCTGATGGGGTTCATGGACGAACTGAGCTAAAGAGGGAGCAGTGAAGCGGGCTCAGCCCTGGCAGGTGCGGCAAACCCAGAAGCAGGTGCCTGCGTGCCCCCGTGCCCGCCACAGCCCTGCTTTACAGAAACAGAAACTGAGGCTGCACGCCCGGGACCACAGCCAGGAACAGCAGGGCCCACCCCCCGTGCAGCGCCAGCTGGGTGCCCCCCGCCCCGTGCTGGGCCTGGCTGGCAGCAGCTGCCTTGCCCTTGAGGACACACCCTCCCACAGCCAGCCCAGGCTTCAGGAGGGGACCCCACAAAGCCCCTGCCCCTTGCCCACCTAAAGAACCACTTTCCCTTATTGGGCGTCCCTTCCACAGGACAGTATGAGCCCCATGGCCCTCCCGGTGAGCAGGTGCCCTGGGGACCCCCGACACACCGAGGGACACGAAAGCCTGGTCACAGCGAGGAGGGAAGAGGGCTAGGGCTGGGCCCACCCAGAGCGCACACTGCCCAGGCCTCAGGGTGGGGACCGGGTAGGATCTCTGATCACATGTCTCCAGGGAGAGGGACCCAGAGACATCCCTCGGGCATCCGCTGAGAGGGACACCATCCCCTCGCCACACGGCGGCCTGACGCCGCACCAGAGGCAGCGTGGGAAACTCACCGGTCACCCTGGCAACAGCTGCCGAGGCTGCAATGACACAGCAGTTTTACTTCCGCTGTGTCCGCCCCCAGCCCGGCCGTCAGCTCCGAGGGCCAGAGGTGCTTCCCGCTGCTCCCCACAGGCCAGCCTGTCTCCCCGGCGCCAGGAGCCCAGCCGGGTGGCCGTGGCTCCCCTAGCACCCCCACTTCTGCAAACCCCCGGCAAAGGCGGAAGCCGGGTGGTGCAGATGTCTCGGGGGACTGGCAGTGGCTGCAGCTGCTGCCCCCTGGTAGCCCCGGCCCCTCCCGCACACAGGAACCTGCCCCCTTCCTTCCTCGAGGCCCCACTCCCGGCCCCTTTCTCACGGGACAGGACGAGCCGGAGCACCACGCACACACGGCAGAACCACCACCCCCCCCCCAATGGTCTTGCACAGGCCTCCTGCCTGGAGCCCTTCTGCCAGCCCCGGCTGCTCTGGGTCCTCCCTCCTCCGCCCAGGGGGGCTGGGTGGCTCTGTGAGGACACCTCACCCCCCACGGGACTCAGGTGGGCTGCAGGGAGGCCAAGCAGCCAGCTCCAACCATTCCACTGTCAGGGTACAGGAGCCCAGGTTGGACCAGGCATCCGGGGCCCCCACTGCAGAGCAGGGCAGCGCCATGTGATCTGAGATCCCACTGTGCACTGTCTGCAGGGGACAGGGGTGTGTCCCAGGTGACAGAGGGACTAAGAAGGGGACACGACTGAGACAAGGCGCCGACTGTCTGCCAAGTGCTCCTGCGTCCCGGGCTGCATGCTCCGGCCTCCGATAGCATGGGAACCCCTCCCACAGGGAAACACTCCCCCATTTCCCAGACGTGGACACAGAGGCTCGGGGAAGCCGGGGGTAGCCACAGGCACACAGCGTCCAGTGGCAGGGCAGGGCGCCAGCTGTGACCTCGGAGTCAGCAGGTGGTGACCAGTTTACCGTAGAAGGAAAACTGAAGCCCCAGGTGCCCGCCCCCACATCTGCACAGCTGGCCACCAGGGGAGATGCAGGAGGGTGGGGGGCACAGCTCATCCTCCAGACCTGCGCCTCCGTCCCGTGTGACTTGAGGGAGCCATCGTTCTGAGCCTGAGGTCCCTGGTGTGCAAAACTGGGTGCGAGGTAGGACCCGCCTGCACCAGCCAGGTGGCCCCACGGACGAGAACACGAGCGTTTCCTCTTTCTGTGGCCACCCAAACCGAGCCAGGCGGGGACGGAACACCTGCCCTGTCTCCCAGGCCCCCATGTGCAGGCCTGGGGACTGGAGCCCGCTCTGGGTAAACTGAGGACACATGGGCAGGTCAGCCACGTCAGCGCCAAGGCCTCACTGACTCCCAGGCCGGCACTGCCCTCCCGGCTGCCCGAGCCCCGTGGGAGACAAGGGCTGGGCCCCTCTGCGTCTCATGTCAGCTGCTGGAGTCCCCACATGGCCATCAGGGCAAGGCTCCTCGGGCCGGCAGGCCGCCCTACCCCTCCTCCGCTGCCAACCTCACACCGGGCCCACAGCCCCCGGAACAGAGCTGGGGCAGGCCTCCCCACCTATGGAGATGCAGCCCT
Organism: Macrotus californicus; assembly: GCA_007922815.1. NCBI lineage: Eukaryota > Metazoa > Chordata > Mammalia > Chiroptera > Phyllostomidae > Macrotus > Macrotus californicus. The sequence continues at coordinate 408,717 of VMDR010000036.1, forward strand.
GCATCCCTGCACCCCATCTCCTAGGAGACCCGGGGCACCCCTAGCCCATGGCTGGAGGCTAAAGGCTCCACAGTGCGGCCAGGGTGGGGGCCTGGCCCGTTTCCCCTTTCACATCCTTGGCATTTATTTCGGTTCCCGCCGGAGCCTAGGGGACTTACTAAAACCACCACCCTCCGAGCCAATGCCCCCCCCCACCCCCCGCCCCCGGTCTCCTGCCTGTAGCTCCCAGCCTTCTCCTCCATACCCACCACACCCTTCCTTCCCAAGCGCATGGCAGGCCCCACCGCCAGCCCACGTGAGGGAGGCCCTCACCCGTGGCCGACCGGGCTGGGAGGCTCCGGGCCCACCAGGCCCTAAGAGCAGGCAGGCCCTGGGCCGCTGGAAGGCACCCTCAGCCATGTGTGGATGCCAAGTCACTGAGGCCTCACGGTCACGGTGCCCAGAGCAAGGAGCAGGTGGGGCCAGCCACCCGCTGGGCCTCCACAGGCCCTGCACTGGGGAGGCTCTGCTGGGCTGGCGAGGTCTGGGTACTAAGGTGCCCATATAGGCCACGTGCTGTGGGCACGCTCCAGGCTGTGGCGGGGACACTCCCGGGCCCCACACAGGCAAAGCCCCCAGACCAAGGGAGAGGCACGGGGCAGCAACAGTGCCCACACGCCCACTGCCCTGCAAGGCAGGGCCCTGCAGGTTGGACACAGGGATGGGGTGGCCCTCCTGGCCCGGCGTGCTCAGCAGAGCGCCAGACCCTCCCGACAACACAGCAGAAGTCAGGGGACCTCACTGGTTTCAGCAACTCTGACTTCTAGGTTTGGCTTTGGGGCAGGGGTGGGGTGGGCACATGCCCTCCTCACGCTCCTCCTCCACCCCACCCTCCCGTGAAGATGGGGAACCCCAGGTTTCCAAGAAAGCCGGGAAGCCACACTCAGCTGGCAGGGAAGGCGCAATGGGGGCAGGGGTGAGGCAGGGGCTGGGGACCAGCCCAGAGGGCAAAGGGCGAGCACGAACCCAGGTGTGGCAAGCCGAGTGCGGCCCCTACAGACGGACTGACGGACAGATCGGCAGCTACTCCCTGCCCCGCTCCCCCCAGCCCAACCCCGCCCGGACCCCTGCGTCCACCTGAAGGGGCCTGGGCCCTCCGTGCTCAGGCGGCCTGCACTCTGCACGCACCCGTGTGTGCCAGGGCCCCAGCTGGGTGCAGAGCACAGAGCCGAGCCGAGCCCAAGTCTCCCCCGCCCAGCACCGCCCCACCTCCGCCCCAGCCCCGGGGTGACTTAACAGTGCCAGGGCACCAGGCACCCAGGGTCCGAGGGCAGGCGACCCAGGCCCCACACAGCCCAGCCCCACTGCAGCCTCCACTCGGGCACCCAGTGCAGGTGGCAGGTCTGCAACCAGCAAGAAGCTCACAGGGCTCGGGGAGCCAGCAGATGCCCACCTTGGCCCGGGCTCCCAGTCTTCGTCTGCCCTTTCGCTGCTCATGCCGCACCGCACAGCCAGCCAGAGGGGGTGGGGCAGCTACACTAAAAATAGCCCAGCCAGGCCCAGGAAGGCGGCCGGGCCTCCCTCATGCCAACACCTAGGGCCTTCTGCCTGCTTCTGAAAGGCCAGGGGACCAGAGGCGCCCCGGGGGCCTGCGCTGATGCCCAAGCCCTCGGCACCCCTCCACCAGGCGCAGGAGCGCTGACAGGGTCACCCTGGAAGAGCCAGGGAGATTCTCCACCCCGGCCTACAGAGTGTGCCACACTCCGCGCCCACCTCTGGTGGGCAGGCCCACCAGGCAGGGCCCACGGCGGCGGGGCACTGAAACTCCACCATGGGACCGTCCTCCACCAGGGGTGGGACAGCTGGACCTGGACTGGGGCACAGAGAGCAGGAAGGGCGCCTCCTATTTCAGGAAGGACAGCAGGACCCCCGAGAGGGCGTGCCCGCTGGGGAGCAGGCCGGTGTCCCTGCCGCCCAGCGCAGACTCAGCCAGACCCTGGTTCAAACCCAGGCCAAGGCCGCCTCTCGAGGCTCTGCCTCCAGAGACAGGGGACAGACGTGACAACACCTGCCTCCGAGGGTCCCCGTGGCACTTACCTGGGGGCTGCTGGTGCCAAAGCCCAAGGCAGGTGTGGTGGGCACAGACATGGAATGGGGGCCCATGGGGGAGCTGATGACCGAGAAGGGCGGGCCCATGCCGTTGATGGGGGAGCTCAGGGTGCTGATGGGCGAGTGCAGCTGTCCCGGGGAGCCGAGCGAGGAGCCGATGCCAGGCCCCAGGGAGGGGTGCAGCGAGGGGGCGGCCATGGAGCCGCGCCCCGTGGGGGGGCTGAGTGACGAGGAGTTCACCTGGGTGGAAAAGTCTGCAAGACAAGAACACAGAGCCGGGTGTCAAGAACCCGCACGAGGGTCAGCCTGCTGCACCCCCCAACCCCGGCCAGAAACCTCAGGAGGCCACAGAATGGGGCGAGCCAGCCCCGGGCAAGGCCCCAGGCGCCCATCCCGGTGGCTCCCGTGGCACAGGCCAGGCCAGTAGGCTGCCCTCGCTTCCCCCAAGAGGCACCCTGGGCCTGGCCACCCAGAGAGCCCGGTGGCCCAGAGTGCCCTCCCCTGTGCCCATGACTCAGGGACTCAAAGTGAAGGTGGGGGGGGGTCACACGTAAAGGGAGGCCGACGTTTTCAGAGCACAACCAAGTCCCTGTTCCCAGTGCAGACACAGGAACGCTGGAGGGAGGCGGGCGGACAGCTGTCACCATAGTTCACAGCAGGGGACCGAGGACCTGCGTTCTCACACCTGCCCTGGCAGGGAGCGGCCAGCACAGAGGGGTGGGGGCCATTCCCTCTCCCAGGTCGGTAGCCTTAACCGGCAAGCCACACTGTCTGGGCCTGCGGACCCCCCCAGACCCTCTGACTGCTGGGGCCCAGGAGAGGCGCACGCTTCCAACGTGCCCAGGCCAGGAAGCCTGTAGCCGGGCCCAGGGAGCTTCCGGGTGGGCCTCATGGAGGGGCGCACCCAGCTGTGTGCCAGCCCCAAGTTGGACAGCCTGCAGAGGCTGTGGGGAGGGACAGGGGCCTCCCACTCCCCAGCCTTTCATCTCGGGATTTCAGAGCCCCCACGAGCAAGCCAGCAATCATTACACTCCCCCCCACCCCACCCTGAGTGCTCAGCAGGCAGAGCCCCCCCAGCAGAGCGCCCACCACTGGTGACCCGGCAGCCTGTGGGCACAAGCAGGCTGCTGCACAGGAGCCTGGCGGGGTGCTCTGGACAAGCTCATCCTCCCCGGGCCTCGGCCTTCCCACACATGAAGGATCTCTCGGGCCCCCCAACCTGGCCTATAGCGCCCATGCCTGCTTCTGAAGAGTCAACACACAGCCCGGGTCAGGGACACACACACCCTGGCTGCACACCCCACAGCCGCACAACCAGCCAACAGCCCCGGGAAGACGCTGACTGGACTCCCCAAGCTTCAGAGCAGCCGTGCGGGGTGGGGCCTGAGCCCCGAGCCCAGAAGGGCCCTCCAAGTACCTCGTTCCCACATTGTCTCGTGGGCATGGGCACCTGTGCACACCGAGGCTCAGGGACACATACCATCATGCTCCCAGACACCACTCCCAACCAGCGGGTCCGCCTCCAGCCAAAGCCCAAGCTCTCCTCCAGGGGCCTTCCGACTCGTGCATGGAGCTGCCGGGCACCCTCGCAGCGGGGTGGCCCCCAGGAACGTGAGAGGCTCTGCCACCCCGGCTACACGCCTTCCTCCAGCAGCATCTAACAGAGTCCACCCTGCACCCCCAGAGTGCTGGAACACCACCTTCAGGCCAGGGCTGGGGCCTGCCAGCCACAGTGGCCCCTCCGACTCCGCCAGCAAACCAGCCTCATCCGATCCGTCTGAAATCTCGCCGTTCACAAAACTGCGCCGGAGCCACATCACTGACCTGGGCAACCACAGCTGAAGGAACTCCAGAGCTGGGCGGCAAAGGCCGGCGGCACGGATCAGCCCTGCTCGTCACCAAACCCCCTGGACCAAGGCCTCCGCCAGGGCAGACGAGGGCAGACAGGCGGGAACCGATGCCCAGGACGGCTGCCACGGGACTCTGTGAAGCACTCACGTGTCCTTGGTCTTGCCGTGACAGACAGACAGACTGAGGCACCAGGAGGGCTCGCACCTAGAAATCTGCAGCTGCCCTGAGGCCCGGCCCCGACACCTGGAGTGTCCACCTCACCCGGCCTGCGACCCCGGAGCCAGCCCCGCCCCGGCCCAAGCCTCAGTTTCCCACCTGCATAGACAGGCCTACTCTGCAGGAGGGTGGGCCCTCCGCCCTCCCCCAGCCCGGGCTCCAGAAGCGCCCTGCAGACATCAAGGGGCAAGAGAGAGGAGGGGTCCTGGGCTCTCGCAGCTTCCCCGCCTTTCCCTACCCTCTGCGGGGGAATGCGGGGTGGGGCGGGGGTCTGCCGGCCTCTGAACTAGACCAGAGGGCTCAGTGCTGCCAGGAGGGCCTCTGCTGCCGGCCAGACACACCTGACCAGGAGTGTCCACCTGGGGAAGGGGCCTTCTCACAACCACGGTGCAGGGGCATCGAGGTCCAGGGTTGTTTGTTGGCTGCGCCAGGGCAGGAAGGGGAAGGAGAAGCAGGAGAAAGCTTGGCCGGAAGGAAGGAGAGAGGAGGCAGGGAGGGAGGTGACTGCCAGCAGCCAGGCTGCACCCCAAAGCTCCCCCAACCCCCCGAAGGCACCATCCACACCCAGCCTCAGTCTCAACCCTGAGGCGGGGAGCCGATGAGACCGAGGGGAAGCTGGGCGGGAGAGGAGAGCTGGCTCAAGAACTCTGGGAGAAAGAAGGGACCCTGGGGAAGGAGCCTCGGACTGGGGGGGCTGCCCATCCCCCCCACGGGGGCCCGGCCCCTCAGGTGCACCCCCATCCTTTGCATCCCAGGGTCAAGAGTGCAGAAATTGCTCCAAACAGGCTGCCTGTGAGCCCCTGGGGGCCCCAAGTCCGGACAGCACGGCCAACCCCCCAGTGCCTGCCCTGCGGGGCGCCAGCTGCCCCCAGATCCCACCAGGGGCTTCCTGTTTATGCAGACGGGCCACACAGACGCGCTCTCAAGCCTGGGTGACAATGGACAGGGTGTGTTTTCCGGAGTCTTCTGGAGAGAGACTCTCCGGCCCGGGAGGGGACGTTGGAAAAGGCAAAAGCGCCCCAACAGCCACGTCCCCACGCCACAGACGAGAAGGCACCCTTCTGAAACAGTCACATGGGGCCTTGCAGGGAACTTGTTACCACACACTCATCTGCCCCTCAGCTCGGTGAGGCGGCGTGGCCCCAGGCCCAAACCTGGAGCCCACTGACACCCAGCCCTCCCACCCAAGAGGGGCAGAGGGGCTTCTGAGCAAGGGCAACACCCAACTGCCAAATCCGGGTCCCTCAGAGCCTGGGCCTCACTGGGCCCCAAGCCCCAGCACCTCACACCCTCTGCACCCGCCACACCCCTGAGACCATCGGCCATCGGTGGGACTTGGGGCCAGGAGGCCAGAGGTGGGCCCTGTCCAGACAGCATGGCGAAAGGGCCTCCCCGAGCTGCTGGGTTCAGTCCAGGAAGGCAGCATGGAAGAGGTGGTAGGCAGATCTCTCTTGGCACTAAAAGCATCTCAGGCCACAAAATTGCCTCTAAGATGCAAAACACCTGGAGGTCGGAAATGGAAGCCACGAGGCAGAGACAGAAAGGCCTGGCACGACCAGCACCCCGAGCAGGCGTGGAGGCACTCCCAGCCCAACCCGAGGCCGAGCACTGCCCGCGGTGGAGTGGAAGCACAGAAAGCACGCTCAGTCACTGAGAGCCGCACGGCCGCCTGAGCGGTGGTGAGTTCCCCGTGGCGGGGGCATGCACGCAGCCAACTACAGCCACCTCTCGGGACCGGCAGAGCAGGTGGCCCCTGAGGTCCCTTTGAGACGGAAAGGACATGCCCACTGAACGAAATGCCTGAGCTGTGTGGCTCCGTCCAGAATGCGCCTCCCCACCCTGGACCCTCCCAGACCCCACGACAGGAAGCCGGGGAACCCCCACCCGCTCCCTTCCGGCCTCTGCCTGGCAAGCGGGGGAGGAAGAGGTGGCAGGAAATGCCAGCCTCATGCAGCCAAAGGGGGTGGGGGTGAGCCCCAGACTCAGCCCCTCCCAGGCAGGCAGGGAACCCCCCATTCTTGGAAAGGGGACCTCAGCGCTCCCCCAGGCCCTTCTGCGTGTGCGGGAACGGGAGGGCAGCAGGATCTGAGCATAGCACGGGCACAGAAGAGGGCACGGCTCCTCTGAGCAGGGGCCCAGCGCAGGGGCGGGATGGGGGTCCAAACCAAGGAGCAGGGCAGGGCTCCCGTGAGCCTTCAAGGAGGGCATGAGGGAGGGCAGGGAGGTAGAAAAGGGGTGCCCAGGAGGGGGTGGGCACAAAAGGGTAAGAAGACCCCCTCGGCGAGCCCCTGACCAACAAGACGAAGGCAGACTCCAAACACAAGGCCTGCGCCCCCCCACCCCTGCACGCGCTGCCCTCGGTGCTGCCCCCGGCACGGAAACCCTGCCTCGAGGCGCTTCCCAGGACGCCCACCGCCGCCCCCGCCTTCCGGAAGGACTTCTTCCCCTGCCACCCAGAGGAGGGAGAAGTGGCAGCCTGGTGGGGACTGCGGTAGCACCGCGGCGCGTCGGGGTTTGGGGGAAGCTGGGGGTGGTTGGAGCAGAGGGGGGCCAGCAGCCTCACTGCCCCGCAGAGTGGAGGGGCCTTCAGGACGTGCCCCACCACTCGGTGCTGGCCCTGGTGAGGATGGGCTCAGAGCCACATCTCGCTGGGGGCCCCAGGGCCCCCACTCCCTGGCCTCAGTGTCCCCTCCTGCGAATGGGCACGTCCCCACAGAGGCTACCGACTGGCCCAGGTGCCCCCACCCCGGGAGGTGGGCTTCCACCTGTGCCGCGTACCTGCTTCTGACCGTACCGTGGAAGGGAGACCCAGCCCTGGGGCCGGTCCCTTCCAGCCCCACAGCCCGGCTCACCCACTGCCTCCAGCCCAATGTTGAGCTGTGGCTCAGGTGACCCGGCTGAAATTTCAGCTCCTCTGGGGTCACCCTGCCCTTTGCCCCATTGATGGCCCCGGCCTGCCCCCAAGAGCCCGGGGTCCTCAAGCAGGGTCAGCTGGGAGCAGTCAGGCAGCCAGCAGGGGCCAGGATCCTGGCCCTGTGCCACCCAGGAGTCCAAGGTGGCCCAGACCCACTCCAGCCCCAGAGGAGAGAGTTGGGGAGGGGTGGGTACGGTGAACCAAGACCCACCTCTCCTTCCTCCTTGCCCCCCACCTGCCCACAGGAAGCAGCTCTAAGGAATTTCAGCCCTTGCCACCTGTCCCAAGGAGACCACCGGCTGGCCTCTCCAAGTGCTGCTTTCCAGCACTGCCCACCTGGGCCTGGGCCTCAGACAGCGATGGCCAGGGGCCCAGGAGGGAAAGGCAGGCCGGACACCTAGGGCCAAAGGACCTGAAGGGGTGCTCTGCTGAGTGAAGCGCAGACGCCACTCCTGGGCCAGCTTTGACGTCAAGTGGGACCTGGAGCAACCAAGGGCTGCAGACCCAGGCAGACCGAGGCTCTGCCCAGAGCTTCAGAAGGGTCAGGCGCCCCCCGGAGAGCCCCTGGTGTCCAGATTTCTGAGGGACCCTGGGTGAGTGGGACCAGGTCAGGCCCTGCACTCCCGTGTGCCCACCACCCCGTAAGCTCAGGACCCCGGGGTCCTTCTGAGCACAAGACCTCAGGGAATGCCAAGCCTCCCCACTCTGCTCACCAACCCCTGTCCAGGTCAAGGAAGGCCAGAGCCAGGAACAGTGCTCTCTCCCTGAACCCACCCCTCGGCCCTGCCCCACCAAACCAGAAGGCCTCAACGGCAGGGACCCGTCCAGCTCCCCTTGGAAACCCCCGCAGCCCCCAATGCAGGGTCAGGGGCAGCTCAGAGCAGGAGCCCGGGAAACACAGGGAAGTGAGGGCGCATAAAGTGAAGGCGAGGGGCCGGGGGTGCTACCTGAGGCCTTTGGTCCCTGACACCAGATGGCATGTAGCAGAGAGGACAGACCAGGAGCTGGCCCTCCCACACCCCCAAGGAAAATAGTTGAAAAAGCAGGTAGGAACAGGGTCTTCACCCCAGCTCTGAGGGACTCCTGCCTAGGCCCTCACCCAAGTACCTCTGTGACCTATGGGGCCACGGGGACAAGGCACGGTGACTCACACAGCTGGACCTCCAGGTGCCAGCCAGGAGACACCAACCCAAAGGCCTTCAGCCCTGACCCACCTCAACCTCTCCAGGGCAGGGGGCACATCCCTCACAAGGCCTGTCATGGTGACAGGCCCCAGCGGCCCCAAAGGTCTAACCAGGGAAACAGCTCTCCGTGAAAGTCAGGGCAGGCAAGACTCGGCACCAGCCCCCGTGAGCCCTCGATGACAAACGCACCCGCACCACAGCCATTGCCATCCTCGCCATCACCACCGTCACCACCTGGCAACCCTTGCCCTGCCCCACTGCACGAACCAAACACCGATGCCCAGGGGGGCCGACACCCCACTAAACAAGCTTCGGCCACAGTGGCCCAGGAAGAGCTCTGGGCTCTGCTGGCCCAACCGAGCCCACTCACACAACCTGGGGGCGCTGAGGTCGGGCCAGCAGTGGCAGGTGTGGCTGGAGCCCAGCTGCGGTGGGGGAAGTGGGGGCGCAGCCAGGAGGAAGGGGTGGCCAGCAACGGCTCCCCCCACGACCAGTCACCCCGCGCCGGGGCCTGGGAGCTGTTCAGGAAGGAGTGGGGAGGCCTGGCGCCGACTCACAGAGCCCTGGGGACAGGCCTTTGCAGGAGGCAGTCCTGCCCCCAGGCCCACCCTCTCGAAGCCCCCAGGCCTCAGGGGCTGGGGCCCTGCTCCAGTCAGCCAAATGCAGCTGCACCGCCTTCCCCCCAGCGGCCTGCAGTAGGCGCTCTCAGGGCCCACCCAGCTGCTGGCACTACCGGGGAGCACCAAGGGACAGATGCGGTCCTGAAGCTCTTCAAGGCCTAGAGAGCTGTGCTGGGGGAGGGAGGTGCAGGGCAAGGACACACACTGGCCAGGCACCGTGGAGGCTGGGACCGGACCCCACCAGAGCACCCCCCTGCTTCACCCTCTCCCCGTGACTCCAGGGACTCCCAGATCTCAGGGCAGGGCCTGTTTGTCAGCAGAAGCCAGGTCACCACAGGCAGAGCCCCTGACGAGGACCAGCAGGCTGACCTGTCCCCAGAGGCCGTGGCAGGCAAGAGCGGGACAGGCAGAACTGGCAGTGACGGGGCAAGGGCCAAGGTGCTCAGGTGCATCTCCAGAGCTTGGCCCAAGGAGACCCAGCTCCCACTCTGCGTGCTGTTTCTACATCCACCCAGCGGGCAGAAACCTCCCAGGACGCCTGTCCTCAGGGCGCAGGCAGGAGTCCTTCCCTGGGGCCCCCAAACCTGAGGCCAGACCTTTCAGGACAGCTCCAAGGCACTTCCCACCCCAGAGATAGCTAAGAGATGACGAGGATTCATGTGGCTTTGCTGAGGGCGCATCCACCCACCCCAGGGACCTGGAGGTGATGATGACCCGCATGGCCAGCACCAGGGGACGTCGGTCAAGCACAGAGATAGGCAGCACCCAGCTCCAGCCCAATCCAGCAAGGCTCCCACGTAGCTGGTTTCCAGAAAGGAGCCCCAACAGGGGTGTCGCCAGGGGGGTGCAGGCAGAAGGACACCCACCCAGAAAGATGCTAAGGGGCCCCAAAGAGGCCCCGCACGGCCGTCCCGACCCCTGGGTGCAACGGGCAGACCACCCCGACCTGCTGCCGGACGGCTGGGTCACACCTCCCGCTCAGTGGCCTAACAGGAGCTGCAGTGGGGCAGGGGACAATGGCCAATCCCCAGGCCTGCGGGGGGGGGGGGTCCCTGGGGGGCAGGCACAGGCGCCAAAAGGAGGTAACAAAAGGGACGGGCCAGACAGCAGCTGGGACACAGCTGACATCAACTTGCATGTAGTTGGGCCTCCCTACTCTGTGGGGCGGGTCCCTGTAGGCGGGGCCACCCCTGCACCGCAGACATGGCGGGTGGGAGGCCCCCCAAGGGCAAAGGCTCCACGCACAAAGGCGTGGCAGCACCGGGAACCCATCCATGCCATCCACACCGTGCTGGTGGGCGTCACAGGACATCTGTTCCATCGTGCCCACAAGCGAAGAAAGGGGCTCGGGGAGGGAGGGCGATTCCCGAGCCAGACGGGAGCCACCCAGCCCGGCTTTCCGCCCCTGGGGCGCCCCACGCTCCACCCTGACAAAGAGCACCCCCCACAGCCAGCCGGAGTGGCCCCCCAAGGCCCAGCAGCAGTGACCACCGCGGGGACGACGGGGGTGCAGGGGCCCAAGAGCACGCTCACCTCTCAGGGACAGCAGCCTCCCCTTCAGGCAGGCCCCCCAAACGGCCTCCCCGGAGCCTCCTGGGTGCCCGCCCAGACAGCGCGGGAGGGTGGGCGGGGCAGGGGGAATTCCTGGTGAAACCCCTACGGTCCACAGCAGCCTGCCGGGCAGGGCCTCCCTGCCCGACAGGCTGGCTGAGGCGGTTTCTCTTGAACAGGAAAAGAGATGATTCTCGTTTCATTCTGAGCTGTGTTGCTCTTGCTGGCTGGAGGCGCGCCCAGCGGAACACCTGTGCCTTCCGCCCCTCCAGCTGTTTCTCTCTCTGATTCTCAGTCCATCCTCCTTGGGCTCCAGGAGCGACCTTGCAGACTGGGAGGCCAAGGTTCAGCCGCGCCCCAGCCTCCTGCCGAGGAGCAGGGGACTCCGCACCAAGTGGCCGGCCAGTCGGAGCATTCTGGAATGGTTAGGGAGAGGGGCCACTCTGGGCACAGCTCCCCGGGGCCCAGCATGGTTGGACTTCTCCTGGAGACGTCCCCAAGCCCCACTGCCTGCTGAGCACGGCCATCCTGAGGACAAGCGTGGATGCTCAGAGCCTCCGGGGCGTGGTCGCCCAGGGCTGCACGGGGGTGGGACAGAGCATCTGCCAGGCTCCTGAGGGGGGCACAGAGGGCTTTCTGAATGCCCTGCTGCCAGGTGCTCAAGCCCCGGACCACACAGCGCCCACCCCTTGGAGACTGGCTCACCCACACATACTGACTCAGCCGGCGGCACCAGCCTGGTGCCTGTCAGGTGTGGAGGCCGGGCTGGCAGAGCCTCTGCAGACCAGAGACAGGGCCTCACCCGTGAGACAGACCAAGAACGGGACATCCGCCCGCCCAGACGGGGCTTCCCCGCCACCACCATGGCGTGGGCACCACCCTCACAGGGGCCCGCGTGGTGCGCGCCCAGACCAGCCAGCGGCCGGCCCCCTCCCCAGCTAGCCCCACTGCACCCAGACCTGCCTTCTCCCAGCTCAACCCCAGCACACAGCCCCACCCTGCTGAAGGCCCTTCCTGCTCTTGGCTGCTCTGGGAGACTCCCACCCCCACAGGGCAGCCTCCGAGCCCTCACTGCCAGGTCCCCACTGGGCCAACTCAGTCTGCACCCACCATGCTAATGGGGGGATGGGGATGGAGGTGGGGGGAGGCTGATACCCACCCTCCCCCCCAGCCACCCCCTGGGGACCCGTGACAGGTGGAGGGAGGCCCCATGGCCAGGGTGCATGTGCAGACCCAGAGCCTCCACCCTGTCCTCACACGGCATCGGGCTGTGTCCCTGAGTCTCCGACCCAAGGCCGAAGCCCTAACACACCTGGCGGTGGTGGCCAGGCTGCCGTGGGACCCGCTGCAGACCCTGCGAACATGAGGGTGGACAGCTGCCCCAACCAGGTGCTGGAGAGCCCGGGATGGGGCTGCGGCGAGCACCTGGGCAGCGCTGGGCCGAGCTACCCGGCCCACAGGGTCTCCAGGCAGAAGGGGGGCGGCCAGGGTGCTGGAGAACCCGAGAGAGCCACACAGCAATGCCACCCAGGAACGCCCATGGTCCCCTTTGTGCTGATGAGAGCCACAAGTGGCCACAGCCAGCTTAGCATGCCCTCCCCATGGCCATTCCCTCCGTTGGTCACTTGGCAGGATGGCCACTGTCCACTCAATCACTGCCAGAACCTCCCACGGCTCCCTGCTGCACCCCCAACTCCAAAGCCTTGCCCCACCCCAGACCCAGAGGCGGAACCAGCCCCCATTCCCAGCACACCTGGCCCTTCGCCCGGCCATCTGGGGCCTCTGCCCGTGCAGACCGTGCCATAGCACCCCCTCCTGGCCCTCTCAGCCCTGCCACCGTCCACTTCTCTGGGTCCCACAAGCACCCCTGGGGTGGCCAAGGCCAGGGTCAACGTGGGGGAGGGGTCCAGGAAAAGCACGTTTCTAACCCTGGCCTCGGGGACGAGTGCAGATCGCTTCCATGACAGGCAAACAACGTGCCTGTTTCAACATCCAGGGCACAAGGGGGCAGGGCTGGGTGCCCACCACAGGCTAGTCAAGTGACCAATGTCCACCCCCACTTCATGGCAGGGCCACCTGCTGGGCGACCATGCCCCTGCCTGGGGCGGGGGGCAGCACAGAGTCCTGGGGAACAAGCCAGGCAGGCAGTAGCCTCCAGCCCTCTTGTCCTCCAGACGGAGTGGGGAGGCCATTTGGCATCGGACAGAACCAGGGGGGTGACCCCAAAACTTGCCTCCAAGGCTTCAAACCCACCCGGTTCCCAGCACCCGCACTGTCCAAGGAGTAGCAGCCCCCCAAGTGGGGAGACGCGGTCCCGCCCAACGCCTGGAGTACCCTGAGCCCACAGGCACTCAGCTGTCACCGACGGTCACAGAAGGGACAGCCACGGACCGACAGCCTCCCCCCACCGAATGCAACACCCTCACCCATCAGACCCGGGGCAGCAGCGGGTCTGGGCGAGGGAAGACCGGGAAGTTCATAAGAGCTCCTGGCTCGGGGTCTCACACATGGGACTTTCAGGGGACGTCCCTGCTCGCAGCCGGCGACTGGAGGTCACACCCAACACTGCCGTGCTGCCCTGGGTGACCCCCCCGGAGAACCAGCCAGGAGGAGCTGAGCACAGACAACCCGCGCCCAACCCCCAGCAGCCAGGTGCACGGCCGGGATGGCGCCCCCTGGTCATGCGCCCAGCACACCTGCAGGGCACTGAGCGGGCCGAGACGGCCCCTGACACACACACACACGGACACAGATGCGCTCTGTGTAAAAGTGATCACACAGGGTTGTGATCCTCGGTCATGTCAAGAACCTGGTCTGGAAATTTCCCTTTCTGCACCCATTTCACAGAAAAAGAAATCCAAGCCAGGAGCTGAAGAGGCCCATCAGGGTCATGTGCTGGGGAGACAGGGACGCCGTCAGGGACCTCCACGACAGGACAGGGCCCCGCCCCCAGCCCCACATGAACCCGGGTCTCCGTTCTCTGCTGCAGGGGTGGCTGGCCTCCGAGAGCAGGGGGCTCTCAGACCCAGACCTGCAGCCAGCCTCCAGGGCGCGCATCAAGGACGACGGAGCTGAGCCGAGAAGCCCAGCGTGGGCTCCGGGTCACTGCCCACCAGGGCTGGTCGTGGGACAGCGTGCAGGGCCACACACCCTGGGCGCCTGTCCCCTGAACTCCTGCCCGGGGAGGCGCCCAGCAGGTTATTCCAGGTTCCAGCTCTAAACCCAGTGGTCCCCAAGGCTGCCCTGTCCCCCACGGTCCACACGGCGCACGGGAGGCCGGCCATGGCCCCCTCCACAGAGGCGCCAGCCAGGAAGGACCTGAAGAGCTGACCATTCACAAGTTGCAAAAGAACTGGAAGAGCAAGGGGGCCCAAGCTGCCACCTGGCTGGCCAGGTCTTAATGTGACCCTTCCATGAGTGGCTGTGTGGCCCTGGGGAAGCCACTTCACACCTCTGAGCCCCCACGTGCCCCAGAACCTGGGCCCAGCAGGGCATGTCCCCTCCGGGGGCCAACTGGGAAGGTGCGGGAGCGAGCCCACAAGCCCCAGCACAGGGTGAGTGCTGAAGAAACCAAGTGGAGAGGAACGGAATGAGCTGCTGGGATAGGCAGGGACAGCAGGACGAGTGCCCAGCAGACAGTGCAGCAGTCTGCGTGGAGACGCCCGGGAGACGTCCAGCGCCTGCGTGGGCGAGTCACGGGCTCCCTCCCAGGCCACACTGCCCCCCGTGCCCAGCAAACCTGGCCCTCACCTGCCAGCCACCTACGGTCTCCTGCCCGCCAGCCCAGGCCACCTCCCGAAAGAGAGGCCAGGAGGTGCAGCCTCATGGCAAGAGTGGGCGAGAGGTCCCACCACGGGGACCGCGCCATTGGTCCCCGGCCCCCAGGCTCGGGGTCCCGCAGCCTTCGGCGATGCAGTGTGGCGGCTTGGCGAGTGGCAGGAGCCCGAGAGGAAGGAGGCCCAGGAGGGCGGGCGTCTCCGTGAGGCGACCGGGAGCTCGTCGGGCACAAGTGGCACTCAGGCTGGCCCAGCGGCTGAGTTCCCCTTTCCCAGGGCCCGCCCGGCCTGCCACCCTCACCCAAACACCTGCGACCACGGGCGGTTCCCATTGGCCGAAGCCAAGAGCTTCTTGGAAGAGGACAGGGACCCCGGCTCGTTTCCTCAATCTGCGCACGACAGTCCCGGCCGCGGACACAGCGGCAGGGCCATCGCCCTCCAGGGCCTGCAGCAGATGGAAAGGGCAAGGCCCGGATGGCGGGCAGACCTGTGCCCAAACCCTCTCCACCGCTGGACAGCTGCCTGGCTGGGCCCACCCCACCCCCGACCCCGCGTGCTGGCATGTAGATAGACTGGTGGGACACACCCGACCCGCCGCCAGTGGAGCCTGCTGGCACCCTGGGACCACTTGATCACGAAACGCACTGAGCTCAGCGTGGCCGGGCCTGGGAGAAGCCCAAGTGGCGCTCATGGGGGCTCACGTGCCCTCACCCACCCTCAGGTCCCCTCCGTGCACAGAGCCCCAAGCACCAGCAGCAAGCACCCTGCAGGGGAGACTGCCAAGGCACAGGCCCAGAGGCTGAGACACGAGGACAGGAGACAGATCCCCAGGCCTAGCAGGGTGGAGAGCGGGCACACACGTGCCCGCAGCCAGGGAAGCCCAGCCTGCACAGGGCCAGACGGGCCACAGGCGGGGCTGCGCCTCGGATGGGCTCTGCAGGAAGTGCGGAGGGAAGGGGGCCGTCATGGCTCTTGGCCGCCCTCCAGCCACACAACAGGGTCATTCTTTGGGGGCACAGAATGCCTTTTGTGGCCGGTCAGCCAATGGCTGGGCCCAGGGAGTGGGTGCCGGGGCTACCGCACGCAGCCTTCAGCCCTGCCCGCCCCCGGCAGGCACGTGGGGGTCCTCAGTCGCCGCCCCCAGGAGGCCCACAGGCTGCCTGCCAGGGCCTCGGGGGCCGAGGCTGCACACACACACCTACCACCCACAGCTGACGCCGGGGCCCAGCCACGAAGACCTGGAAACCCTGCTGCCCACCACAGCCGGGGCACCAGCCGTGGCCACCAGCAAGGCTGGGCGGTGGGGGCTCATGCCCCTGCAGGACCCGGAGAGATGGGCCAGCGACCTCACACCAGGGCTGACCACGCTGCCTCGGCCTCGCCACCAGCGACCTGGGCCCCAGGCCACCCCAGGGCAGCCCACGGCTGACCCCCCGCCTGCAGGGATCTCCCGCCCCACGGCGCCCCACCACGCTCTCCAGAACCCATGCCAGGGTGGGGTTCGAGGATGATGCAGAAAGGCCCCCGGTGACACTACACAGTTGAGAGCCCGGGACTCCCAGCTCTGGGGGAGGGGGACAGGCAGTATGTCACCTCTTGTTATCTGTTTGGGTTTGTGCCTTGGACAGGTACTGTTTCCATGACGACAGAGACCCCCCTGCAGTAGCCTAATTTTAGCGAGACTCCGGTCAGGCAGTCCGGGGGCTGCCACCGCCCCTCCTCCGAGTTGGCGGGGATCCTTCACTCAGGCCTCCCCACTGCCTGCCCAACTGGCTCAAGGCCCAGACCGCACCTGGATAAGCCCGCGGAGGAAGCAGGGGCGTGGTGAGGCCCTGCCTGGAAGGGAGTCCGGCCAGGCCCACTGCATCCTCACCCAGATCAAGGCCAAGCTTTGCTCCCAAGAGGCAGGCTGTGCCAACTCAGCTGTCCACCGGCCATCCTCGGCTGCCCCAGGGCCAGGCCAGCCAGGATCAGGTCACTGGTGCCCAACAGACCCCTCTCGTGGAAGCCGACTCCTGCCGTCGGCAGCCGGCCGGGAGGAGGGGGTGCGCCCTGAGCCACACAGGGCAGACGGGTCCAGAATTGCGGGGCCACACTCCACCAACATAGGGCTGGTCCCAACCAGCCGCCCGGCTCTTAGCTCACAACAGCCCCCGGGCCCCCCAACACCACCCCAACCCCGAAGGTCCGATGTCACTCTGTCCCACCCCAACATGGCTCATCACTGGTGGGAAGACAGGCTCTCTGGGCCCTCTTGCCACCCCCCACTTGCCTGCCAGGGACCAGAGGGGCTGAAGAGCCAGTCTAGGAGACCAGGCACAGGGCCTGTCCCACCGCCTGGGTGGTGAAGCCTAGACACCTGTCCCCACCACAGCCCACCTGTGTGCTGACACCCGGGAGGCCTCTCACAGAACCTGGAGCTCAGATGGCCAACCTCTGCCATGCCCGCCTGTGCCCACACAGATGCCACACCCGCGTCGCTCACGCAGCCTGCAGTCCGAGCTGAGGGAGGCCTCCTGGCCCCCGAGGGGTCTCATGGACCAGGCCCCGGCCTGGGCAGGCCAAGCCAAGGGCGCCCGAAAAGCTGGCGACGGCCAAGGACGCGCCAGGAGCTGAGCAGAATTCAAGCAGCCTGTGCCACCTCCGGGAGAGCAAAAAAGTAGGGGGCCGGGGTTGGGGTGTGGGTACCAGGGGTCAGGACTGGCTCAGACCGGCCTGTCCCTTCCCGGCCAGCACCCAGGGGCAGGGTGGCTGGAGGGTGGCTGTGGCAGGAGCGCTCACACCGCGGAAAGTGGAAAGCCTCGCAGATCAGAGGCAGAGCCCTGCCCCCGCCGCCAGGAGGGCGCTCTCCCAGGCTCAGCTCCCCCCACACCCCGCAGGGCTGCGTCCCTCCCCCACTACACCCCTCCATCCCACAGACCTGCTGCTCCTTCCAAGCACAGGGGCCCTCCCTGTGCCATCCGCAACCAGCCCCCGTCACCCGTCCAGCAACATCTGGGGGATGGGCAGCCTTGGGCCTCCCTCCTACTCCAGCCAGCTGGCCCTCCCGGAAGCCTCGGGCCCCGCCGAGGCCCCCTCACCTCCCTCCACATGAAGGTGCTAGAGGCTGGCGCCCGGGCCCTGGCCAGCGCCCCTGGGCCCCAGTCAGAAGCAAATACACTCACCCCCCCAGACCTCAGCTTCCGCCACACACAACCACCAGCAGCGAGCAAGCAGCCTCGGGGGAGAGCGGGTGGGTGGGAGGCGCCAGTCCCACGTGCGGGGAGGGGTGTGCTGGCCAGCTGCCCCTCCCCTCCGTCCCCAGCCTGGCAGGGACAGAGACCAAGGGCTACTCCCACTGAGGCCAGCAGGTGTGCCACATGCACCTGGTCTGGGGACAGCAGTCGGGGGTGAGGAGGTGCCTGACACTGACACCTGAGAACAGGCACTGGGGACATTTCTAGTCCACTCCAGCCGCTCCCACCAGGAGGGGCACTGGACAGCTAGCTGCTGGACGTTGCTCCTCAGGGTGCCCACTGGGACAGGACGAGCCCCTTCAAGAGCCCTACTGTGCACCTAGGCCCCACTGCCTTGGATTCTTGTTGCTGGACAGGCAGAACCCCAAGCAGGTCAGAGCTAATCCCAGGTGAAGCCACTCTGTCGAGGTCCTGAGGTGGGAGGTGTAGGTGGGCAGAGCCAGAAGGCCTCCAACCCCCATCAGCTTGTGAAAACCCTGAAGGAGCCCCGGCGACACCATTGGCCACTCCCCAGAGCCAGCCCTGCCTCCCTCTCCCAGATTGGCCCTGTGGCCATGGGGTAGCCAGGGGCACGCTGCCCTGAGCAAGCCTCTGTGCCTCACCCTGCCCTGCTCCCTGCCTCCCAGTCCTCTTGGCCCCAGCCTGGACCCTCACAGCAGGCACAGTCCTTCCCTCTGCGTCTTCCTGACAGAGACACCTCCTCCAGGGAGCCCTCCCTGCCCCTGCCTGACAGAATAGAGAGATCCAGACCAGATACAGTCCCAAAAAACCCTCAGAACACGTGGCCCCCACCACACAGGTGCTGGCGTAACTGAGCCCATTGCCCCGGCCTCCAGGCTCTGCAGAGGCAGGCCCACCCCGGCCCCCGGCCCTCTCCAAAGCCCCTCAGCCTGGCTGTCCAGGCAGCCCCCACCTCCTCGAGGACCTCCATGACCAGCCCGGCTACCTGTCTGGCCTTCCTCGAGGGCCAGAGTGGCGCCCACACTGGCTCACCGCAGGTCAGGAGCTGGCCCTGAGACCCGGCTCTAAACGGGTCGGCACCACCCCTCCCCGCAGCGGGGCGCAAAGCCTCACCTGCTGCAGGGCTCTGTCGGAGTGGGCAGTGGGGTGCTGACCCTCAGGAGGAGGTAGGGCTGCTGTCCACCTCGGAACCCCCCAGCTCAGCCTCCGGACCCCAGGACTGGCAGCCCTACAGCCCTGCAGGGGCCCTCTATCTGGCCTCAGAGCCAGGCCCAGGTGCAAGGGGTCTGCAGAAGGGGCTGAGGCAAATTGGAGGCCAGTCAGTCCCAGGAGGCCTGGGGACAGCAGGCACTGAGGCAGCTGTACTGGGTCACCCCCTCATACCCCCTACACAGCCACATCTGCTCCGTGGACCCCAGGCACATCATCCCTCAGGGACCTGGACTCTGATTCCAGGTGCTTGCCCACCTTCCCCTCCCAGTGGGCTGGGCCCTGGGGCAGCATCTCCTCTTTGGGGAGCTCTGGCCTGGGAGGCTCCGACTCCTCACTGCCGCCAGCTCCCCCAGCCCGGGCCCACAGCACAGTAAGGTGGGAGGTGGGGTCTCAGAGGGCTGGCCCCACCCCAGCTTCTCCAGGCGGCTCACACAGGCCCCTCGGCCCACTCTCCCTCGCCACGACAGGTTCCTGCGCCAGGCCAGCCGCACGCCTCAGCACGTCGGCTGCAGCCAGGCCCTACCACCCCCACTGCCAGGATCAGGGTGACTCACAGGGCCGGCACGCTGCCTCTGGCCCCACTGCGGGCGGCCGCCCTGAACACATGCACCTGTCCAGACTTGACACCAGCGGACTGCAGGACGGGCCTGGGAACTGCATGTCCCCAGCCCTGTGGGGCCCTGTGGAGCTGGCCAAGCAGAGCACCGCAGAGTGGCTCCCAGGAGAGGCCCAGGAAGATCATGCTTGGCAGGTGGCCAAGGACATGTGGCCCCTGCAGGGCTGGGCCCAGAGGGACACCTCAGGGAACAGGCCTAGGAGTCCAGAACCCCCACCCTCTCCTGGAGTCACCCAACCCAGAGATTGGCCCCTGGAGGACTGGGAAGGGTGCTGGACCCTCCAAATCCACGCTGGGCCACTACCTGTCCCCATGTGAGGCTGAGCTTCACCCCACGGGGCCATGGAGGTCCGTGGGCCCCAGTCCCCTACAGGCCACAAGCATCTGGGTCTCAGCCTCCAGCCAGGGACACCCGGAAACACCCATCCCAAGGACGGGCTCGGCCAAGGCCTCTCTCAGGGCCAGCCCCAGGTCCCAGCTGTCAGTCAGGCTTGTCACCTCTGAGGAATGAGGGGGCCGAGAGGGCACGGACAGGAGGCAGGGGCCCCACCAGTGGTCAGAAGAGTGTGGCAGACGCCTCCGAGGGGCAGCTCCACTTCAGCTCCAAGATGCCAGAGCAGGCTTGGAACACGGGAGGGCCACCCGGCCACTAGGCAGTGATGGCCAGTTCCCAACTCACCACCCTGGAGGCAGGGGCCCCCCTGGCCACGGGCCCCAGGTGTGGGTCCCAGGTGTGGTCCTCACAGACGTCCAGGGAGTGGGGAGGGCCTGGAAGGCAGGACCTCCCCGCAGGGCCGGGGGTGGAGACCAAGAAGAACATTGCAAGGATAAGCAGGCAGGACAGGGAACAGCAGTGACGCAGGGAGGGGAGCAGCCTGGAGCCTGGCCCCGTCCCAGGAGCTGTGTCAGCAGGAGAGGGACCCGCAGGGACAGTATCTGCTGACGGACAGAGACTCAGCACAGGCCCCACCTCCATCGTCACCCCCCCCCCCCGCCCACTGCAAGAAGATGAGGGGCACGTGGCCCCTCCCGAGGACAGAGGCAGGCCTCCCTTCCGGGCACAGGATGGAGTAGGACAATCTGACTCAAGGAAACAAAACAAAGTCACAGCCAAGGGCAGCCTGGCTTTCGGCCTGTGCTCAGCTCGAGGGACCCACGCAAGCAGTGCGCAGCCGGGCCTGGGGGGTACCTGCGGGCAGGACCCTCACTGGACTCCTGGAGGCAGGAGGACACACATCCCCGGGATCCGGTGCCCTCGGTAAATAGGGAACCAAACTCGCTCAGGAGCGGAGTGGCTGGGCAGGGCTGGCAGCGCCCACCCCTGACCGCGATGGAGCGTGCCCTGCACCCACCCCAGCTGGCAGGGCGGGGGGGGGGGGCCGGGGCAGAGAGCCCCACCTCTCGCCTGCCCAGCACTGCCCCCCCAGAGGACAGCTCCGTGGGCATGGGGACCAGGGCCTTGGAGTCCACACAAACCCGCGGGTACCCTCCTTCCCCCGGGTCACGTCCCCCACAAGGACAGTCGCTGCTTCTCTCTCTGGCTCGGGAGGCGAGCACTGCAGCTGCCTGGGCGCAAGGCGCTGTGCCCAGTCATCGCACAGCAACACCTGCAAAGGGCCTGGCACCCCGAGGCACCCCCGAGCTCCGGGCCGCGCCTGCACTCTCTGCCCCTCCCTCACCTTGCCCAGACAAGCGGCGGCTGCCAGCTCCCTGCAGAGCACGGTCCTGACCCCAGAGAAGCCGGGTCGAGCCTGCAAACCGCCCTCGGCACAGCCATCAGCCCGCCATCCGGGAGGGCCATGCACTGGCAAGACCACGGTGGGGGGGCCCCACACACAGCAGCCACCACCCAGCATTTGTTCAGCCCTCAGCGGTGACGGAGCAGGGCCTCGCTCGGCACCCAGTCACCTCCCAGAGCCAAGGGCGGCAGGACCCACGTCTGTCTGCACAGCAGCAGCCTTCACCCACTGAAACACACACAGAATCTTAAAAAGGAAAGAAACCAAACCCCAGAACAAAAAACTTAAGTCTCCAGAGGGGCAGGGTGCTCCTCATCACCCTCAAAACTCAATACAACAGAGACGGCCCGAGTGGACGGCGGCCGAGACCCAGGCCGCCCATGGTCCCTGTGCCACCACTGACACAACAGGGGGCCCCGGCTCCCCACGTTTAACAAGCAGGTGTGAAGGGCCGAGTCCGTGGGGTGAAACCCAGGAGCCCCAGGACAATTGTCACCCCCAAACACGCTCCGCTCCGCTCCATGGCGTGGCGGCCCCTGGCTTGTGTGCTAGAGCAGCCGTGGCCGCATCCGGCCGCCAAGGCCAGCAACCCGCAGCGACAGGTTACCGGGCCCACTGGCGGTGACCGTGACCTCAAGTGGAGTCCTGCCTGCTTGTGAGACAAGACAACGAGACAGACACCTGTGCGGACAGGCCCCGCTCGGGGCCTCAACCCCACAGCCCTGGAGTGAGTGGAGGCCCAGCTAGGGCACCCAGGCAGAGCCTCCAGCCCCATCTCCTCGCTCAGGCAGCCACGAGGACAAGCCATGACCCCTGCGCTGGGGGTCAGCACAGGGCAGCGTGGACCGGCAGCCAGCTCAGCCCACCAGCGACCCGGGGCCCGCCAGTCTGGTTGAGGGCAGCAACAGCCAACTTGGCCTGGGGCTCCCGGGGACAGACGGCGGGCTCCTGTGGTCCCACAACTCGGAAGAACGGGGTTGGGGGTCTGCCCCAAACTAGCGTCCCTGCTCCCAGAGCAGCTCCTCACTGGCCCCTCCCCACAGCCAGGGCTACAGAGCCTCCTCAAGGGACTGTCCCCGGTGCAGGGCCCCTGTGCTGGGCCCTGGGGAACAGGCGCCTTGCTGGGCTCTTCCAAAGCCTCCACAAGCATCACTGTCTCCTCACGGCGACGAGGCTGAGACATCAAGTCCAACCTGCCCAAGGCCACAGCACAAGTCAGGCCGGGCCAGACCGTGGCCCACGTGCGGGGCGCTGGTGAGACCTCTGGTCCCCGAGGGGGATGAGGGCCGCTCAGGGTCGTGCAGACAGATGGACACCAGCACACACGCCAGCCCGGGGACCCGGGAGCCCCTAGAAGCCTCCAACCTCTAAATGCTCTCGGGGTGGCGAGCACTGCTGGTGGTTGGGGGCTGTGACAGGCACGGGACCTGGGTCCTGGGGCCAAAGTCCCCTCCACTGGCCAGTCCCACCGAGAGGCCAACCTCGCCCTCCCCCAAAAAGGCGGGGGGGGGGGGACCGTCGTTCCTACTGGAGATGCTGGCCCAACAGAAACAGCCCACCCGCACTCCATGTTTGCTGAGCTCATGGTGAGCGCCAAGCTACTCGTGGCCTCTCCACGGAGGGAAAGGGCCGGCGCGGTGGGAGCCGGATGCGCTAACCGGGACAGGGGGCGCGACACGGCTCTCCCTGCTCAGCTCTGGGAACCGAGCTGCGGGGCAACTGCTCTTCTGGTTTCCCGTGGGGTGGGTGTTTCCAGAACCTCAGCCACAGGCACGACCGCCCCCACCGAAAGCTTGCGCCAAGCCCAGCGCAGACTCGACTCTAAAACCCCACCTACCCCAGAGCGTCCTCCCCTCAATGGGAGCTGGAAGGAGCCCCGGGTGCGGGGTGGGGGTGGGGGGCAGCCTATGTCCTCGGCTGTAAGATGAGCTGGCTGACCCAGCAGCCCATCCGCAGGGTCCTGGGCTGACCCCTCCGTGAACCGGGTTTGCTCTGGGCCAGGGCCTGCCTGCAGCCTCCGCCAGCACCCAAGACCAGTTTCCCACAGCAGCCCTGCCCCGAGCTCCAGGGAGACCAAGGCCCAGCCGGGGCCCCTCCGCCTCCCAGACCCCTAACCCTCCCTGTACCCAGAAGCTGCTGCGACTCTGGAGGCAGGAAGGTCTCCTGGGGTGGCCAGGCCAACCTCGGCCTCAGCTGCCACCCGCCCACCGCCTCGCCCGCCCTCCCACGCTGCCCGTGTCTCTGGCTTGCCCGCTCTCCAACACCAGGCCTGGGAATCAGGTCGTTTCCAGAAACACACTGGCTCTCGCGCCTCGAGGCTTCGACAGGCTGTTCTCTGGGCCAGAAACTCCCCACGCATCTCCTGGCTCCCTCCAACCCAGTTTAAACAACACCTCCTCCTGGAAGCCCTCCTGACCCTCCCAGCCAGGACAGAGGCCTCTTCTGCTGCACACCCTCCGAGAGCCCCCAGCCTCCCAGTCTGAGGCCGCTGAGGTCCAAGGGCCCAGGGGGAGGGGCCACACCGAGTCCTCGGCGTCCCCGGGGCCTGGCACACAATAGGGGCCGAACCAAGGCTTACTGGACAGATGGGTGGACAGGGTGGGGGCAGGAGAGCTGGGAACGGGCCCATACAGGCTGTGGGTTCACCACAGTCCTTAAGAACCAGCAGAATAAGCACCAGGGCCCAAAGAGACCCCACGGCACGGACAGGCTGTGCAACCCCAGCAGATCAAACAACCTCTCTGAGCCGGTATCTCCTCTTCTGGAGAATGTCACGTGCGAAGGAAGTGGCTGGGAGGCGGTGGGCAAGTGACCACGAGGCTGGCCTTTCCTTCTCTGTCCCCAAGAGTGAGGAGCACAGGTGGTGAAGGACAAGTGGCCCTCGGCCAGCAGACCTGGGTGTGAGTTGGGGCTGCGTGACTCACAGCCGGGTGGGGCCACAGGCACCTGACTCAACCCCGCTGGGCCCGCGTCCCCGTCCCCAGGAAGGGGCAGTGCCTCGGCTTTAGCTCCCCTCCCATGTCACCGAGTACTTGTTAGTGGGGCACCTATGCCCCCAGTGCCCTCTGCACCAGGAACAGGAAGGTAAATAAGGCCTGGCCCTTCCCAGGGACAGCCAGTCTAGAGGCAGACAGACAGACAGACAGCCTTCCCCAGGAACCCAAAGGGCCCAGTCAGGGATGCACAAAAGAAGGCGGAGCAAGGGGTATTCTGTCCAGGTGCAGATATCGAGGAGGGCTTCCTGTAGGAGGCACCACTCACCTCCCTCCAGCTATAACACAGTGGACTCCTACATCCCCCCGAAGTGAACCCTGGGCTCTCCGCACACGGCTGGGGGATGGTTCGGTCGGACCTACGTACATGTCTACCGTGAAGACAGCCACCCCATCCACAGCCCCAGGGACGGCAGCAGGCAGACAGGGGCACCTCTGGCAGCAGGAGGCACTGGGGTCCAGTCCTACGTCCTCCTGGCCAAGAACCACAGCAAACAACGTGGGCTGTCTGGGCAGCAGTGTCCTCCCCTGGACAGCGGGCTAGCACGCTCTGAGGACAGGGTGGCCCAAGGCCATCATGGCGGAGGCTGCGCCCAGCACCGGGCACGCAGTAGGTGTGCAGGTGCTGCCGAGGCCGGCCACAGCCACAGCTGGCGCACGGAGGTACAGGATAACCGAGCACCACTTCAAGGGTCACCATTCCTCCCCTGACTGCCACCCCCAGTCCCAGGGAAGGTGCCGAGTGACACTGGCTGGAGCGCACGGTGTCCTTCCCCCACCCCCCAGACCTCAAAACCTCTGCCTCACCAGAGCAGTTTCCGGACGCCCCTCGCCACCGACCCCTGGCCCAGCCGCCTCGCTGTGGCCCTGGCCCAGCCCCTCACCCTTTCTGGGCTCCGGCTTCCTCATCCATCAGACTCGGCTCCAGGCCCCTCCCCTGCTGACAGGCGACAGGCAGACGCCGTAGGCAGGCACGACCACAAGTTCCGAGAATCCCAGGCCCCACCCAGCTGGGGACTGGGCTGGGGTCTGCAGCAGTACCCCTGTTCCCGCCTCGCCCACACAGACAGAAGCACTCCCTCCAGCCCCGCCCCGGGCTGTCTAAGTCCCAGCGGGGACCAGGAAGCCTCAGCCACTTGCCCAGAGTCTGCAGCGCCGTACATGCCCCCAGAGCGCACTACCCCCCCCCAGCCCCATCCCCTCCCGGTGGGGCCTGGTGGGAGCCCAGAGAGTGGCCTTTGCCACCCGGCAGCCTGGACGGTGGCCCCAGCCCCCTGGCTGCGTGCGCCACTCAGAGCCCCTGGCTTCCTCCTCTAAACCCTCAGCGTGAGAACGCCCACCTGGGAGGTCACAGAGAGGGGGCCGCACTCCCCAGAAGTCGCGTGCCCAGGGCATGGCGGGTGAACACCTCTGCCCACCGCAGGCCAGTCTGGGCCTTGCTCCCGCCACCATGTGCTGCCCAAGGCTCCCACCGCCTTCTCGATGGGAAGTCTGCCCGGGAAGGAGCCTGCACCCCCAGTCCAGGGCTGCCCCTCAGAGGGAGCAGTGGGCTGGCACACCTGGCTGCCACCCTCTGCCACCCAGCTGGTCTCTGCCCACCGGGCTGGCGGGCAGTCCTTGGCCTCAGGGCCACAGCGTGACAGGCTCCAAGGCCTGGGTTCCAATCCCACTCTCACTGCACAGCCGCCTGACCTGCCCAGAAACAGC
This sequence comes from Macrotus californicus, assembly GCA_007922815.1. Taxonomy (NCBI): domain Eukaryota; kingdom Metazoa; phylum Chordata; class Mammalia; order Chiroptera; family Phyllostomidae; genus Macrotus; species Macrotus californicus. The sequence goes on from VMDR010000036.1 coordinate 434,381, forward strand.
AGGTCACGAGGATCTCGTGGGCCTGAGCAAGGCCGCCCTGCCCTCACGTCACACCCTCACCACTGCCCTGGGCAGCAGGGGAAGGAAACGGGGAGCCAGGCACCCCGAGAGGGTGGCCGGGCCGGGCCTAGCACCCAGAGCCCTGACCCCGTCCCGTGACCGGCTGGCAGGATGTTGGGAAACCCACGAGCACTTGTTTCAACACCGCCAGCCACGTCGCCGCCTGGTTGCCACACTCGGCAGCCCAGCAGAGGGTCGCTCCGTCTTGTCCACCCGCCCAGTGGCCTGGCCACACGAGGCAGGGGCGGGCCCCAGGCTCTGGCTCCCAGTTCCCCGAGCCACCCCCCAGCTCGGGTGACGGCCCTCACCCTCAGGGACATACAAGACAAGGGTGGGGCCGCTTCAAAGGGGCAAAGGTCCTCATAGCCTGCTCCCCAGGCCCCAGCTGCAGGCAGCAAGCCTGGGGTACCAGGCGGAAAATAGGCCACCAGGCTCTGCTCAGAGCCTCCGACCTGTGGCCGTTAAAGGGGACAAGAGTTCTCTTCAGACCAGCAGGGGCGTCTGAAGCCACCTCGTTGCCAGCCCTGGGAGGCAGGGCCCCGTTGGCAAGGGTGCCTGGTTGCCCTGCCAGCCCAGACCCAGCTGGCCCCTCAGGCTTGCCTCACTGTCCATGCCGGGAAGGCCCACATGTCCAGCCAGGACCGGGCCTGCACACCCATGCAGAATTCCAAGTGAAAACGTGGAGTGGGGACAGCAGCGACCACCCAGGGCCACCCGCGGACTCTCGGGGGCTCCAGTACACCATGTGCTCCCCAAGGGGCTGACATTCCTACCTAGGCGCCCCCACCCCCACGGCCCAGCCCATGCAGGGGGACAGCTCGGGGGGACGGAAAAGGGGACCTGGGGCCATCGCAGCACAATGGGCTGAAAATCCCGACGTGCTCTCTGCAGCCAGGCCACACCCGTGGCCACCTGAAAGGCCCACGGAGGGCCCACCACACGGCAGAGGCGGACTGGCGGTCTTTCCACGCCGGGTGAGGGTCCAGACCTGGGATAGGGTGGACAGAGAGTGACCAGGACAGACACACGGCAGGTGACTGGGGTCACCAAGTGGAAGGCCAGTCTGGACACCGTGGCCAGGAAAGGAGAGGGGTCTGCTAAGCCCAGGAAACCTGGGCCAGGGGCTGGGGGGCTAGAGGGCAGGGAGCAGGGCCGGGAGCAGGCAGGGCCCAATACCTGGGCGTGTCCCTCTTCAGGGTGGGGTGGCCTCTCCAGGAACAGGAGCTCACAGGGACAGGGCCCACGAGGAAACTTGAGTTTTGATGCCGCCGGCCCTGTGCTGTGGCCTCGTGCAGGTGACAATGGAGGAACGAGTATCCCGAAACTCCAGAGAGAAAGGAGTGACCAGTGGGCTACTGTCCCCCACTCAGGGCCGGGGCTTCTCAAGCTCAGCCCCTGCCCTCACCTCTGATGGTGGACGAGTCCCAAGGGGGCCTGAGGAGGACGCCAGCCCCCGCTGCAGCCAGGCGCCCGCACCGCACAGCCTGGCGAGAGCCAGCTCCCCAGCAAACATCACTGTTTGTTTAACCGCCCAGCCGACAGGCAGCGTGCTGTCAACGAGGCCCCTCCGGCAACGCCGAAACCGCCGGCTGACGGCAGGGAGCTCTGGGGACCATCAGCAGTTCCTGCAGGGTCAGCAAGAGCTGAGGGCTGAGCGGCCAGGGAAGCAGTGTGGCCGCCAGAGACAGCGGGGTGGGTCCCCGGGGAATGGGCTGGTGAGGGACAGGAACCCAGAGGTGCGAATGAGGGGCCCCGAGACCGCCTGGGTGTGACCCCTCGCAACTCTCCAGCCGTGGGCAGGAAGCAGGCCTCTGCTCCTGCATGCCCACTGGCACAGACGGGTAAGTCAAGGCCTGTGAGGCGGCACTCCCGGCAAATAAATAGAATAACCAGGGCCCCGACGAGGATGGGAGCCAGCACACTGTCCCCACAGCCAGGCCTAGGAAGGGCCTGCTGGTGGACCTCCCAGCTCAGGTGCTGGGTCCTGGCTGCTCTGTGCTGCCTGCCCTCGCCCGCTGCCCCTCCAGGGAGGAGCCAGCCCACAGGAGGCAAGGGTCAGTCCTCGGCCACAGGGCACTGCATGGCCTCCAGCCATGGACACCTCTCGGGGTCATGTGGACAGACAGTCCCTCGGCCCTTCACACCCTGACCCCTTGTTTTCAGGAAGACCAGGCCGGCCAGAGATGGATTCCGCAGCCCCAGCCGACTCACAGTGCGCTTCTCCCTGCCTTCCCACGGCCAGGCCTGCCTCACCCTGCCCGAGGGGGCTCGAGGGGCAGCTGTGGCAGGGGCCACTTCCTCTGCTCCCCAAGCGCCTACTGCCGCTGGGCCCTCTGCTGCCGACACCCTGGGGTAACACGTTCCAGATGTGGCCGGTGGGCAACCAGAGAGGCCCTGCGCCCTGCTGGGGAAGCTGGAAGGGCCGGAGATAATGCAGAATTCCTGAGTCCGGGCCAAGGCCCGTGGGCCGGGAGTGGAGGCCGCGCCCCCGCCCCTGCGAGCGCGGGGACCACCCAGGCAGCACCGACGCTGGCGACACCCCAGGACCGCAGCCCCTCCCCGGTCCCTCCCTGCGGGGCCCTGGCATCGGCGAGGCTTAACGCCCCCGTGACCGGCCCACGCCTCTCCCAGGGCTGCTGCCGCTGCCACCACACCGGGGCCACCCTGAGAGGGGCAGACACAGGGCCGACTCTGGCCCCAGGAGGGTGGCACACAGGCACCAAGAGGCTAGTCTTAAAGCTACAACCAAAACAGAACAAGGCTCCTAGAGGTCGCTCGCCTGACCCCTGACCCTTGACCCCTACCTCTCAGCTGTCCAGGCCCTAGGCGTTCACCGTCAGCACTGCACCCAGACCCCACCTCCTCTCCCAGCCTGCCACCACCGGGGCCTCACTGGGTCCCAGAGAGCCGAATGTCACCCCAGGCAGGGCTGGCCACGGTCAGCCCTACAAACGGTCTCCCCCAAAGTCCCAGGGTGCCCACGGCTGCCGCCCCTGGGACCACTCCATCCCTGCCACACACCTCCACCAGGAAGCCGCCCAGAGGGCCTACAGGGGCTGGGGCAGGGGGGCAGGAGGGCAGGGCAGGACGCCAACTGGAATCCCAGCCGGCCCCGCTTGAGCCTCTGTTTCCACAGCTGCAAACTGTCCTCTCCGGCTGCTGGGACATGACAAGGGACCGTGCCCATGATACGTGGGTGCCCAGAGGGACCACTGTCCCTGCTGTCGGCCAAGACACCGACCCCAGTGCCCCCAGGGGTGCTCACCGGACCTCACGGCCCACCCCACAGCTCTGAATCCCATTCCTGGACCCTGGACCTCACGAGCAAGACGGCGTGGGCCTCACACTCCGCTCGGCGGGAAGACGTCTCGGCTGGGCTTGGGTTCGGGGAGGCCGGACGCACCAGCGGGCAGCGTCCAGACAGCCGGGCTGGGGGAGAGGCCCCACGCCCACCACGCAACGCCACCGTTCTCAGGACTGGCCCTTTCCTCTAGTTCACAAGTTCTTTAAGGCCCTCCCTCCCCTCGAAGCTGCTAAAATGGGTGGGGACGTCAGGAGCCCGACTCCTGCAAAAGGGGATGTGAGGGGGTTTACCCGGGAGTCACGCCAGCCCGCCCCCCACCCGACCTGCGCGAGAGGCGGGGAGGCCCAGGCACAATGCGGTCACTGTCAGGAAGGGGCAGCGCGGGGCCTCCCTCGGCAGGCCGCGCTCAGGTGGACAGACGGTGCCACCGAGGGGTCAGCCCCCGCCGAAGGCCATGCAGGAACAGAGCGAGGGGGCCACAGCCAATCCAGCACCAGACACGATGACCCCAGAAATGAGTGCCCGGCACCCAGGAGGGCCAAGGCACCGCCCTGGCTGCCAGGAAAATGGGGGGCAGGCAGGCGTGCCAGCAAGGATGCTCCCCAGAACGGAGCCGGGAGCAGCGGGGGCTGGTGGTCCCGACAGTGTACGCTGTGGGGTAGGGAGGGAAGTGGCCTGGGAGCCGGGCGGGGGCAGGCTCAGGCGAGAGGTGAGCAGGCAGGGCCCTGCTCGAGGACGAGTCCCCTCCTGGCCCCAGCCCGGGCCATGGCGGTAGGCGGGGCTCCAGCACAGACCCGAGCCCACTCCAGCAGGGCCCGTCTGTCTCTCCTGCTTGGAGGGAATGACTGTGAGCCTCCCTGGCCCGCCCGGCGCCTAGCTCGGCAGGAATGCTCGGGAAGCCACGGGCCCACCGAGGGGAGAGGGGGCGGCCCCACTGCTGGAGGTGGCTCTGCTATGGCGGATGCCACCTGGACTCACTCCATGCCCCCTGCCATCACCACGCTGGGCACTGAGGCGCAGCAGGGACCCGGGCCTGCTTGGCTCCTGCCCTCTGAGCTTACAGTCCAGTGGTGTTGGAAGACACAGGCCTGGGACAAGCCACCAACACATGGAGCTTGTGGCAGGAGGGAGAAATGCAGGGGAGACCCAGGAGCATCCAAGGGAGACCCCAACTCAGGCAAGGGGCCGGGCAAGGCCCTACCCTAGGCAGAGAGCTATGACCTGAGCCCTGTGTGGTGACAGCAGCAGCCCCTCTGGGGTGCAGGTGGGGGCATGGGCTGGGAGAGGACGAGAGGGGCTCCTCCAGCCAGCATGGGGCCCGGCCAAGCCAGACAGCACCCCTCAGGGGTGTCCCCGGGGGCTGCGGGGGAGCAGACTGCTGGCCCGTCACAGACTCGTGGGGGTCCCCCACCCAGGCAGCCCAGGGGGAGGCCCCACATGCTCAGGCACTGAGTTCTTGCTCCAGAACCTTCCACCTCCACCGGGTCACCTGGACAGGCAGTGGGCAGCCCCAAGAGCCACAGGCCTGCTCCCAAACGAGGACTCTCCAGAGTCCCTCCGCCTTTAATCAGAGCCGTCGCCACTCGCTCGGGATTCAGAAGACAGGTCATGGAGTGGAAAACCTCGCTACCGACCTGTGACGGCACTCGGGCCCCAACGCACCGTGTGCCTCAGGGGTGGCCAGTCTGCAGGGCCACAGCACCTCAGCGGCCATTGGCACCTGCCGGCTCCCACTGTCCCGGCCCCCACTGGCCACCCCCACCGGCCCGGGCCCCACTAAAGCGAGCAGAGAGGGGACAGATGGGGTTCTCAGGCCGGCCTCGCACTCAGAAGCGCTTCGGCCCACGCCGGTGGAGCAGGCCCGAGTGGCCGCAGCCACCTTGGAGGAGGCCTCCGTGTCCCCAGCTGTGAAATGAAAACATTTAACGGGATCTCCAAGTGCCTTCTGCTCTGAGACCAGGTGCCTGACCCAGAGAAAGTTCCAGAATCACTCCGTTGATGAATAAATTAGCAAAATGTTCACTGCATTCATTTGTGGGCCAGACAGCAGAGCACGCGGGAAACGAGTCTGACGCCAGAGGCCTGCTCTCCCCAGGGGACAGCGCGCCGAGTCGGGGGGGCTCCAAGGCAAAGGCAGGCCCGAGCCAGGCACGGCGTGCGGCTCCCCTGGCAGAGGCCCTGCACTAACCCTGCCAGGCCTCCTGGGTTCCCAGACCACCCAGAGGGGCCTCCCAGGTCCCAGATGGGGAGAAGACTGGGCTCACCTGGGCTCTGACAGGCACTGGGCCTAGCACCCGGCTGGCACCCACCCCACAGCTTTCTCTCCACAAGGAGGCAGCCCTGTCCGCCCACCCATCAGCCCAGGTGGAGCTCCCAGACCTCAGCCCCCCACTCACAGGGACCCCAGGACATAGGTGGCCTATTTCCTCTGAGAGATTCGGACCGGGGTGCCTCCCACAGCAGCCACAGGTACTAGGCTCAGCCCCCACACCGGGCTGGCCCAGGGTCCAGGAGGCTGGGGACTGCTCCTCACTTCCTGAAGGACCCTCGCTGACCTGAGAGAAGGGAGGCCCGGTGGCAGCAGCGTTCAGACAAGGGACCCGCACCACCCCTGCCCCCATCCCTGGGAACAGAAAACGGCTCAGGGAGGCCGCAGGGTCCAGCACGGGGAGGCTGGCTCGAACCCTGGACCTCCAACTCCCACCACACGCAAGGCCACGGGGCAAACCCAGGCCTCGTTGTCACTGCGTGACCCTGTGACCAGCGGGGACAACGCGGGAAGGAATAGCTGCTTCCTGCCAGCCCTGCCCCTGCCCCAGAGGACAAGCAGAGCAGCAGCCTCTCACGGGCTCAGGGGCGGCCGGACACCAACCCAGCACCCCAGGGCCCCGGCCACAGTGATCACGGACCGGGCTGTCCCTTCTTTATTCAGCAGAGTGAGTGAGGGGCCTTTCACTGCCAATCCTGGGAAAACTCAGTGCAGACCCACCGACGGTGGGGAGCGGGCTCAGCCCCGGGGACCCTCTCTCCGAGGCCTGGCACCCCCACTTTGACAAAAGCCACACTCAAAGCCACAATGCATGTCCACAGAGAGGGCTGGAGCCAGAGGACACAAGAGGGGATATTGGCAGGATTCATTTTCCACAGGGGCTGGGAGCCCAAGAGAGGGGAAGGGGACCCGGGTGGGACAGGGCGTGCAGGAGGGCCAGAGAGTGAAGAGGGATGGGGGGAAGTGCCGGCGGCGGGGGGCACACCCCCAGCAACTAATCAGCCCATTATTACCACATAATCATCAGGAGGCGCTCCAAAATGTTAGGGGCCCAGGGCTCTCAACCTCATCTGCTGAGCCTCAGTTTCCCCAGCAGCGCCATGGGACCAGTGGCTTGCAAATGGCCCGGGGGCACCGTGATGGCGCTGGGGATGTCCCAAGGCCCGGGCCACCAAGAACCCCTTGCCTTCCTGGCTTTCACGCACAGGTGGCCTGGGAGCACTGTGCATAGCACGTCTGGGCCCCACACTCCACAGGCCTCCCCCAGCCACCCTCCCCCACCCCTCCTCCTGGCCTCACCCCAGACTTCTGTACCCAAGAGGTGTTTAATACGTGCTCCCTGGTCTGCCTGGGCCCCTGTGCCAGGGCAGGGGGTGAGGGGGGCCCCAGGCTCAGACCCGCCGCCACGTGGAGGGGCAGCCCTCGAGGCCCGCCGCCGTGCCCCCTCTTCCCCTCCTCCTGGCCCCCGGCCCGTCCCCAGCCCTCTGCCCGCACACACCGCACGCTTCCACACGCAGGCCGGGCGCAGACCTGCCGACATTCCCACCGTCACCACCGCCAGCTCGCCAAGACCCCGGCCCAGAAGGCTCATCTCCAGCAGGCTGAGCGGCCCTGCTGTTCCCGCCGAGGGCCAGGGCCGGAAGAGGCGGGCGAAGGGGAGCCTGGGGCAGGGCGGCTCTGCAGCCACGCACCCAGCAGAAGCCCGGAAAGCCAGATTCCTGGAGAATTTTCTGGAACTGGGACCTGTTGCTTCCCACACACAATGCTTCCAGCCCCACAGGGTCAAGTCCAGACCACATACAGGGGCCTCAGAGGCCAACACAGCCTCGGCTCTTGACCGTCCCCTTGAACCCAGAACTCCGCTCACCTCCGAGCCTTTGCATCTGCCACTCCTCCACCCACTCCCTTGTCCGGACCTGCAGGGCGTCACCCCCTCCAAGAAGCCTTCCCTCGGGCTCCGCCCCAGCCCAGGTTGAAGGAGGCCCTTTCAGCCTGGACCGTCAGTGCTCGTGTCCCGTCCCTCCTCCCAACCACACCCTGCACCCTCACCGACACCCTGCCTGGTACTGACCATGGACAGCCTGTCCGGGCTCCCGCCTGGCTCACCGCTCCTCGGGCCAGACTCCCTGACTGGGCTGGGCAGAACTTGGCTGTTTCCGCTCTGACCTGGGCAAGGAGCTCACTGTGGCCTCCTCCCTGGCTGGGGGCCCGGGCTGGGGTCGGTGTGCCACGGGGTGGCCGCCTTAAAAGGGCAACGCAGCCTCCGGCAGCGCCTGCTATAAAGGAGATGACCCTCGGGTGCCCAGGCCACGGGGTCTGTCCGTGCAAACACGCCAGCCACGCCCCAGAATGTCCGAAGGAGCCCCAGCCACCAGGATCCATGTCCCCGCCCACACCCCTGCGTCCCTGGGCACCGTGGACAACTGTGGGGTCCCCAGGCCTCTGCTGAGTGGCCCAGGCTGACGTCCGGCTCCACTGCAAACCGCCCCCAGGGTCCCTGCCTGTGATGAAGCAGGCCAGAGGCCGCCCAGCAAAATCAATGATGAAGAAACCATAATTTACACAGTTTTCTAAGAACAGAGGCTCTGACCAGAGGCTGGTCCTTTCTGCTTACTTCTGGCACATGTGTGTTCCGGAAAGTTCTGGTTAACAGACATCTCACTTCTGGTTGGGTAGGGCATTCCCCATCTGAAATCTGCTCAGGACAGTGTCCGCCATGGCCAATCCCCAGGCTCACAGGGCCTCGCACCCAGGCCACGCCGGGGGGTGGGCTCAGGGGCTCCCACCTCCCCGCTGACACAGCCACGGGGACCTGCCAGTCACCCGAGCGGACGTTCCTGGAGGCAGGCCTCTTTCACCCCCGGGGGCAGGTGAGGAAACCAAGGCCCCGGAAATGCTCACCATCCCTGGGCTACAGGAGAGGGGCCACGGCAGGCCCTGCTCTGTGCCCCCCGCCGGGCCTGCACAGCCCCCTCTGCCCAGGAGCCCGCAGGAGGCTGCGGCCCCTGACGCCGAGGCATGAACTCTGGCCAGGTTTCTCCTCGGGAGTCGGCCCTCCGCCCGGGGAACTAAACCTGTCGGACTGCCCAGACCTCAGCGCCTGGTGACTATCTGATCATCGCATTTCTCAGCCCGGCAGCCGGCAGGCCATCGCAACAGCCGGAGAGAGATAAGGAGGCTCGGGTGTGGGCCGGTGCGCGGGCTGGGTCTTTGTTTTGTTTTGCTTGTTTCCGCCCCCACCGGGCCTCTGCTCCCAGCACTGCTGGGCCAGAGGCTTCCGGGGGCACCCTGCAGGGGCCTGGGCACTGGGGCTCTGGCGGGAGGGAGGCAGGGAGGGACCCTCAGCCACAGGGTGGGGGGGAGGCACACTCTTCACCCCTCGCCCGCCCCTGGAGAAAGCCACCCTGTCCCTACTACAAACGCACTCGAACCACCGGTCAGGCTGTGACCACCCCTTCCGGCAGGACCTTGATGAGAAAGCCCACCCTTCCCTGTCTGAGGCCCCCCTGTGTCTGCTCCCAGAGCTGCTGGACCGGACCTTCCTGCTCATGCAACAGGCAGGGTGCTCGGAACACAGCACCCGCACCAGCAGGGAGGGAGACGCCCAGGAAGGGGCTCGGGCTCCCCAGCTCCTCTGCACAAGGAGGCCGGTGGCTGAGCCGCCCTCGTCCGCAGGGCCGTGTGACGGAGGAGGCAGGAGCTCAGAGCGGTCCCTCGTCTTCCCTGGCCTGGCCGAGGGTCGGGCGTGAGCCAGGCACCTGTCTTCCACGGCACAAGACCCACAAGGCAGGGCTTTCTCCTCCCCATGGCACTGCTGAGGAATCGGGGCCCTGGGTGGTTAAGTGACTTGCCCAGGGGCCCCTGCTCTGCAGTGGGGTCACCCACAAAAGCCTGGGGCCGCCCCTTCTCCTTGGGAGCAGCCTGCCCTGCCCCACGGGGTGGGGAGCTGGGAAGTCGGGCAAAGGTGGGGCAGTTTCCCAAGAAAGCCCTGACCTGCTCCGGCTGCCATGGGTGGCAGAGGGAGTGGGAGGGGACAAAAACCAGCGGGGCCATGCTTTTCCTGGTCAGCGCCCAGGAGAGCTCAGGGTGGGCCTTGCTGGGACCCTCGGGGCACAGCCCTGCCTCTCTGGGAGGGGGCGGTAGAAGGCAATGAGGCCCAGCAGCCATCCCAGAGGGTGGGTGGTGCCCCACAGCCCCGCTCCCCCAGGCTGGACGCCTGGAGCAGCAGGTCAGCCTCAAAGCCTCTGCCTCCGGGCCCCAGGGCCCAAAGCTTTCCCGACAGAGCGGGCTCCAGGGCGGCGCCAGGCCCGGAGCCTGGGAGGAATTCCCCTTCGCAGCAGCTGCGGGTTTTGCACAACCGGCCAGGTCCCCACCTGCCTCCCAGGTGTTGCAAGGGCCCAGCTTCCAGGAAGGAGGGTACTGTGGGGCAGGGGGCGGGGCCTTTGAAAACCTCTCTGCAGACAGCTGCCCCCCAGCCCTCCTCTCCTCTCGGAGTCCGCTATCCCCTGCCTTCTGGCCTGTGCCCTCCACCCTCGCCAGCCCACGTGCAAGGCGCAGCCTCAGCATCGAGAGAACACGGGCAGCACCGCCAGGCGGTGGCTCCCAGGGCTGGCAACTCACCCTCCCGACCGCCCCCCCCCCCGCCCAGGGCAGATCAAGAAACTGTGGCCGGGGTGGGGTGGGGGTGCTGCTCACGCTGCCTTGACCCACCACAAGGCTGGGCTGGTTTTCACTGCCTGCCGCTCAGTTCTCAGGGCTCCCCGTCCCTCCGAGTCCCACGAGGCAGCTGGCCTGTCTGGGGAGCTCAGACACCCTGGCTCGCCAGGCATGGCCCACGGCGACCCTGGAAAACACTCGGGCTGTACTTCCCCCACGGGGGGACAGGGCTTAGGGGGGGTGGGTAGGCCAAGACACAGGCTCCACAGTGCGAGCCCTCCCCCACCCCCGAAAGCCCTGTGTCCCTCACGCCTCAGCACAGGGGCCAAGGACCAGGCAGGTGGAGGGGCGCCAGGCTCCTGCCCGCAGGTGGGGCGGTCCAGCCCCAGCACCAGGCTGCACCCCAAAGGCCAAAGTGAGCAGAGGACAGAGAGACACACGCCCCTCCTGGAATCATGGGCCCTGGGCAACCTCCTAAGAGAGGAAATAGTGTCTGGAGGTCCACCCGGCTGGAACACCCCAGAACTTGGGGGCAAGCCTCCCAACTCCTAACCAAGACTTCCTAGCAGCCCCTCAGCCCCTGTGTCGCCAGCCCTGGAAGGCCCACGGACGCTGGCGTGGATGTCCGACGCACAGGGCTGTGGGGGCAGGAACCACAGATTGGGACTCAGGCGGTCGTGGCCTCAGAAGTATGGAGGAAGGCATGGCGAGGAGGACCCCAGGGACGCGCAGCCAGGCACCTGGGATGCAGAAGGCCCCCAGTGCTCCTGCCAGAGGCCGGGGCGAGAACCACCAATCGCATCGGCCCGGAGCTACCGCCCCAGCACCCGCCCCAGCACCCCTCAGACCTGGCAGCCTTCCCATGCCAGACCACTCAGGACGGAGGAGGGCTCCGGGCCGGTGGCTAGAAACCGTGCAGGGGTCACCGTGAAAACGCTCCCTGGGCCTCGTCTCTCCGCTCTTGGCGGGAGGGGTTACTGTGAGGAACGCTGGACTGCGGGTACAGCACCCACTCCTCCCGCCCAGTCCTCACCCCGGCACAGGGCACCAGCCCATCACGGCAGCCTGTCCCCCAGGCAGCCCCTCAGGACAGGGGCCTGCGGGGCTCGAGACCTCACCCTCACCAGCAGCTGCGGACACGTCCCTCCCAGCCCCCACCACACACAGCTCTCTGCACTCACCCTCGGCGCGGCGAGTACCGTGTGTGGAGTTGCCCCTGAGCCGCGCCAACCCCATCCACACGAGGGCAGGGATCTCGGGTCACAGACGGCTGCTCACCAAACGGGTGCACCGGCCACGTGAGTCACCTACCAAAGCACCCAGAGGCTACGGAGAGAAGGACCCTCCTTCCCCCAGGCCTGGCACCACCACACAGCGGGGCCTCCTGCCTGCCCTGCCCGGGGAGGGCCTGGGAGGCGCAGGCCCCCTGCTCAGCGGCAGAGGAGGGCCCAGCGGCAGGCACTGGGGACACGCGGGTGCTGAGAGGGGCTCAGTGAGTCGTCTGGCAACTCAAGGCCCCTCTGGAGGCGGGTGAAGGTTTGCTTCCAGCAAGGAGGGCCTGTGGCGAGGCCTCGAGAAGGGCAAGCAGCCCGGCACCCACCCCCAGGCCACCTGGGGCCCCTTCGCCTGCTCCGTGCTGGCTCAGGCCTCTGACAACCAAGGGCCGACAGCCACCGAGAGACGTTTATAAGCAAGACTACGGCAGCCCTTTAAACGCGTTTCAGAAAGTAAACAGGCCCCCTGCCCAACGGGGCCAGCTCAAGACCGGCGTGGGCTCTCGCTCCCTCAGCCCCCAGAACCTCCAGCTCTGGGCCCCCCCACAGCTGCCCTGCTAGCCCGTGCCAGAGGGGGACCCTGCACCCCAGCTCGACAGGCAGGGAGAGAGCCCCGGGCTGCTCGCCCTCCCAGCCCACAGCCCAGGGGCCCATTCCGGGCGATGTGGCTGGAACCGGTGCCTGACAGGCCAAGCCGCAGACAGCGGCCAGGAGTGCAGGGCCCTCCTACCTTTCCAAACAGGCACCAAAGCCCACCCAGGAAGGCAGCCAAGGCCCCTTGCAGAGAGTGGACAGGAGGGACCCGAGCGAGGACTCGCAGGGGCCTGGACAGCCAGCCGCCTGGACACTTCAGCAACTCAGCTCCCACACCCCTCCCCCAGGAGAGGCCAGCGGAGCCATCCACGTCCCCAAAGTGAGTAGGCGCCCCTGCTCTCCCGGCAACAGCGCAGACGACGGGAAAGACCCTCTGGCACCCTTGATAGGAGGCGCACCGGACTGGAGGGCTGGCGTGGAGCGGCTCCCAGGACCGTCCCTCCACACAGCCCACCCCTCTGCCAGCCCCATGGCACCGGCAGACCACGGTGATGCTCCCCTGGAGAAATGGTCACCCGGGCCATCCAGCACTTTGGGGAGGTGCAGGACGTGGCCAGGGCGTGCTGCGCCCAGCGCCGTCGGCAGCCGGAGATCGGCTCCAGCCCCACCAAAGGAAAACGAAAGGCCCGACGGGAGAGTGGCTGGAGGCTGGGTGGTCCAGACACTGAGCCTCGGATGGTCTGCTGCCCGGCGAGAGGCCACTTCTGCCCGCCACCGAGCAGGGGTGAGGCGGGGAGGAGCAGGGCAGGGCATCTGTCTGGGGCCTGGATGGGGGGCATGACACTCTCCCTCGTGCCCAAGACGCACCCAAGGACCCTGATGTAACCCCTAAGACCACCAAGGGCCCGGTGAGCAGGCACCACCTCCCAGTCCCCACCGGGTCCAGCGCACGTGCCCACCTGTCCTGGCACTGCCCTTCCAGGCCCAGGTGCCCTCATGGCCTCCAGAGGCCCAGTGTAGGCTGGCCAGGCCCCCCATCTCACCAGCCCAGAAGTCCACAGCTGCCCTTGGACCAGGCCAGCTCCCCCTCAGCCCTGGCACCCAGAACACTGTCCCCTGGCTCCACCTCAGCTCTGCTCACCCTCCACACATCAGCGCTGGGCCCCTCGCCCCCTCAAGTCGGGGGCGGTCAGGACTCGGGGCCCTCACTCCCCCCACGGGGCGGTGCAAACGTGGCCGCCGCACCTGCAGGAAGCCGACCTCGGCCTCCCAGGCTGTCCTCACCCGACACGCACACTCACGCACACGGGGCCCACAGACACACAGACCAGAGTCACCCCCCAACCCACACCCACCACGCACACCCCGCGGCCCCCGCACGCCTACAAACAGGGCCCGGCACCACCCACCTCTCCCGTATGACGGTTAAAGGTCTGTTCAGGGCAACAGCCTGGCTGTGACGTCTCGCCTCAACGACCGGGGGCCACGGGACGGCGCCATTTTCCAGGGACAGGGCTCCATTACCAGGAAAAACACTCGGCCTGACGCTGAGCCCTGCCCCTCCCCCACTCTCCCGGAGCAGGGGATGGCCGGCCTCAATGTTTCATCCGCTGATGAAATATTCAGGGGCCAGTGAGGGGATCATGTTTCCCTGGTGCAGGTTCTGGCCACTCCAGGGGTTCCCGAGCCGGGGACACCTCCCAGGTGACGAGGTCAGGTTGCTTGGAATGGCAAAGCCCGCGATGCAGGGGCAGGATACCCAGCCACCCCACAACCAGCACATTGCCCATCCCATTGCTGCACCAGACACACCGCAAACCCCACTGGGCGAGGTGATTCCCTGTGGGGGATCGCTGTGGCTCGAGGTGGCTGGCGACATCCTCTGGGCCCCCAGGGCCAGGGCAACCCCTATGGGAGAGCCAGGCCAGTGCCCGGCACTGGCCACGTCCTAAGGGAGGATCGGCGGGCCCAGCCTGATGCCCACAGGTCCCCATCAAGCGGCCACGCCTCATGGCTGCAGACACTCCCTGGCAAGGCTGAGTCGGCTGCGCCCATTTCACAGGCAGGGCTGCTGAGGCGGGGGGAGAGGCTCTGCCCGCCCTTCCAGGGCCCCCTCCCACAGGGACTGGCCAACCCCCAGCACCGGGCCAGGCGTCGAGGACGGGGATCCACGAGGCAGGTGCCTTTGACTTTCCATGCAAACATGCACAGCGAGCAAGGGGTCAGAGGGCATAGCAGCTGGTCTGGCCCAGGCTTCCCTATGGCCTCAGCCAGGTGCCCACCGAGGAGGGGGCATAGCAGGAACCACGGGCCTCACCACACACACACACACACACACACACACACACACACGCAATGCATGCACACTCACATCACATACACATGTGGACACAGGCATGCACACATGCACATGTGCACACAGAGAACACGGGTCCCCTGGTTCTGCACCACCAGAGACAAGGACAGGCCTCCTTCCTCACAGATCAGAAAACTGAGGCTCAGAGGGGCCCCGCAGCGCCAGCCCCAGGTTCACTGAGGCCCATCCCCCCTGCCCCCCACGACACTGGTCGGTTTCCAAGCAGCCTCCGTGCATCCTGCCGTGGGCCTGACGCTGACCAGCTGCCCGGTCAGCCCGACAGGCCGTTTAATCAGAGCGCACGAAACACTGGGCAGATGTGCCCGCCTGGCCATCTGGTAGGGCCGCTCTTCTGACCCTGGGCCTGTGTGCGCTCTGGACCGTCAGGGGTCCGGCCATGGGGGAGGGGCCCGGCGGTGCCAGGGACTTCAGGAAGCAGGAGCTGACCCAGCTGGGAGGAGGGGACCCTGTTAAAGGCAGAAAGGGGGGCATGTGCTGACTGCTGCTCCGCCACAGAAGCCGGCCCCCTCTGAGCGGCCTTGCCGAGGGGCCGGGCCCGCGGGCACAGAGCCATGAATCCAGGGCTCCCGCCCCAGACACACTCCAAGACAGAGGCCCAGGCGGCCCTGAGGGATAGAGATCCCCAGTCTCCTGACGCAAGGCAGCAGGCTCACGGGGACCCTGCCCACACCAGGTGCCCTGCTGGCACTGGCCCTGCCCTCTAATGCTCCCTGCACGTAGGGGCTTCCCAGCCTCAGCCCAGCCCCTGCGATCGCCACTGCCCGGCACAGCAGCTCTGCCCCAAGAGCAGACCCTGCCAGTCCCACAGACACTGAGACAGCAAACCTCTCGGGCCACCACAGCTCCAGGGCAGGTCCCAGGCAGCCCACTAGGGCCGCCACAAATGGCCCACCCCAGGGGGCTGCTTCACCCACTCGCAGAGACCAGCCCCTCATCCACAGCCCCCGGAGGCTTGTCCCCGTCCACTCCCTCCTGCCGTCTCCGGATGCTCTCTCTCTCACTGCCCACCCAACTCGGCCAAGCCCTCCACCCAGGCCCAGTGGTGCCTGGGCCCAGTGGCCCCCTGCCCAGGACTGCCCTAAGCAGGGGTCCAGGCACAAAGCCCAGGGTATCTGGGGGAGGGGAGCCCCTCACATCCTCACCGATGGGAGGTAGCAGCTCTGGGCCCAGCTGGAGCAGGGAACAGGGAGACTAGCTGGAGCAGGTGTGCAGGCCTAAAGGGGCCCTAGAAGTGGGGCAGTGCTCAGGGGCCCCCGCCCCTGGGAGTCCAAGAACAGTACAGGCCCCTTACCAGGTGTTGCCCGCCAGGCTTCACCCACTTCCTTGGTGAGGACCCTCTCTCCACTGCTAGTGGCAGAACTGGGGCTCGGACACACCTGCGCCTGCTCCGGCACCCCTCTGCCCGCCGGCGCCACACCAGACCCGCTCATGCTGGGCAGTACCAGCGTGGGAGACAGGTACTTCCAGGGCTGGAGTGCAGCACAGAGCCGCCCTGTGCTTCCCAAGGCCGCGGACCAGGGATTTGGCACCCCACTCAGAAATCTGCTCTCGCTTGGGGGCCAGGGGACCCCCACCACAGCCCAGCGACCCCACCTCAGTGTCCGGCATCCCCGGAGGCACCCTGGGGGGCACCCGGGGCCTGACAGTGGGGGAGTCGGCCAACATGATGAAGCTCCAGGACCCCAGTACAAGGAGAGAGAGTGACCCCTCTCAGAAGGAAGTGACTACCCCAGGAAGGGTCCCAGAGCTGCTGAACTCAGCCAAGATCCATCTAAACGGTCCCCAAGGTCATCTCAATGGCATGCAGGACCACCCCAACCTGAGTGGGACCCACCCACGACCGCCCCGAGCTGAGGGGCGGGGCCCCCAGAGCCGGCTGCCGGGCACCCGCCCCACCACGACTGCACGCTGGCCGGCCCAGCCAAGGCTGCTCGGAGACCACTGCCCTGTCCTCACCCTCCAACCGGCCCTGCTCACAGTGCAGCGCCGAGAACATTCTGTGCCCCGCCCACAGACCCCGGAGCTCCACATCTCCCCCCAAGGCCGGGCATCGGCACCCCCACCCTCCGGCCTCACCACATGCCTGCACCCAGGCCCGGAACTCACGTTCTCCAAGCCTCCGCGCCGGGCCTGTGCACCCAAACCCACCCACTCCACCGTCCCACGGCCACCACCCCGTCCCGGCCTCAGGGCCCCGCCTGCCCCCGGCCCATCCTCACCAGCAGCCAGGGCTCCCAGACTCCACGGCTGGAGCCTGGCCCCTCGCCCACACCCCACCTCACTGCTGGAAACAACACCGGCCTCTGCTCGGACCCTCCCAGCAGGCCTCAGGGCCTTCGCAGGTGCTGCTCAGGCCGGAGCACTCTTCCTCCGGTCTCCGCCGGGCTGCCCCTCCCCTCAAATGTCACCCCCACACACCTGGCACGTGCCCATCGTCACGGCAGGCCCCAGACCCCTGTGGTCCCTGGAGCTGGGTGTGTGGGAGTCCGCAGGGTGCCGGGCCCAACTGGCCAGGCCACAGAAGGCCCCGCCAGGGCCCCCTCCTCAGCAGGTGCCCCAGCACCCGGCTGCCAGTCCACTGGGCGGGGGTCGTGGTCTCTGCCCCTCGCTACCCGGCCCCTCGGGGCTGGCAGCCGCACCGACCTCCACTGGGAGCGTGGAGACAAAGGCAGGCTGACCTCGGGGAGCCCACGGTTAATCTCGGCCAACATCACACGGGTGGGTCGTCCTCCGCCCCGCGATCTACATTTTTATTAAATCAAACAGGAAAATTAGAAACGTTATTACTTCTCTCTGTTTTTAACCCTTCCTCTGCCCTGAGCTGGACACAGCCGCCCTGTGCCATCTGTCCGAGGAGGACGCGTAGGCTCCCGCCCCGCAGCTGCCTGCCTGTCACCGACGTAGTGACCACCAGGGACCCCCACAGGCCGGCCCCCTGCCCACGGCCCTGGGTCTGGCCCAGGGGGTGTGGCCAGGAGGCAGTGCCTCCCCAAGCCTTCCCCGGTGGCCTTCAGTCAGGGAAAGCTCCTCCCCACAGCCTCAGTTTCCCCTTCTACAAAATGGTAAGAGTTGGCAGCTGGCGGGGACTCAGCTGGGCCCCAGCTGTCAACCCTCCACCCGTCACCATCCCGGCTCAGCCTCTCCAAGTGCCTGGGGCCCTGAGAGCTCTCGCTGCCCAGAAGCCAGCAGCACAGCACAGGGACTGTCTCCCAGGAATGGGACCCCCATCACCCCTCCTACGGGGTAGGAGAAGGCAGTGGGGTGGGGCAGCAATAGACCCCAGAAATGGGAACACAGCCCCCGGGGAGCACCACACCAGCCCCCAGCCATGCTCTTCCTTCACCCACCGTGTTGACAAGTCGGGGGGGGGGGGGTGGTCCTGGGGTACAAGGCAGGCCCTGCAGGCCTGCGGGTGCCCACAGTCCCGGAGCACGTGCCCAACCATCAGGGGACAGACAGACGGGAGCCCAGCCAACCAACCACTGGCAGGATGTGCGGAGCCCCAGAAGGAAGCGAACAGGCTGAGGTTGCCCAGGGTGATGGTGGGGTGAGGCCACAACTCCCGGGGATCCCTGGGGGTGACACCCAAGTGAGACCGGAAGGAGGGGTGCAGCAGCCACGGGACGACACGGGAAGGGCGTGTGAGGAGGAGCCACAAGCGCAAAGGCCCCAAGCAGGGCAAGAGCTGGGAACGTTCCAGCAGCAGGAAGCAGACCAGCACCGTTGGTCCCCACAAGCCGGGCCGAGGGCCAGGGCTGGGACTTCACCCCGAGGACCACGGTGGCGTGGGAGGCAAGCGTGTTAGAACACGGGAGCACTCACTGTGAGGAGGCCCTGGTGGTCCCTGAGAGCACACGGCTCCGGCTGTCACCCCCCTCATGTGCCCCAACCCTAGGAGCTGTCACCCCTACTCCCAACACAGTCCCTATAGGGGAACAGAGGAAAGGTGCCATCAGATGCAAAAGGCACTGGGCCGAGGGTGTGGGCAAAGTCCTCCCAAGTGGGAGCATCAAGGAGGGCTCCCCATAGGAGGGGGCATCTGGGCACAGCAGCATGGCCCGTCCCACCAGGCGGCGCCCGCTCCTGCTGATTTGTTGACCCAGATTCAGTCATGAATGACCGGGGCCAAGAGGTGAGATTCTAATTACTTGTCACTCTCCTCGAGCTTTGCGCTTTACGCACCGACGGGGCATCGGGGAGGAGCACGCGAAGCACAGTTAATTTCGGCCCCGACCGCTCACTCCCGCCGGGTGCCCCACTGGGGAAGAGCCTCTTTTGGCTCCGTGTTTCACGAATACCTTGAGGGATCGAGCAGGCAGCGGATGGTGGCAGACAGTGGTGGCACTGTGGGTAGGGGCACTCGGCCACTCCCCATGGGAAGGGAACATGACAACAGAGGGGCAGAAGCATGTCCCCACCAGACCACAGCCCTCGGCCATGGGCCCCACTTGCGGAAGGCCACCGAGGCCGGACTCCTCCACCCAGACTCCAAAGCCCTGGCAGGTCAGCCGCCTCCGTGCCGGCCCCAGGACGGGCTGGAGGGGCTGCGAGCTGATGGGGCGCCCCCGCTGCTGACCGCCACAGGGCTGGGAGAGCCGTGGTGCCGGATGCGGCCGAACTTGCACCCTCCTTCCCAGGCCGGGCCTCAGGCTGTGCAAACATGAGCTCCCTCAGCCCCGCTCGGCAGACTGGGAGGCTCGAGGGTGCCCGTTCCTGCAGATCCAGCAACAGACCCGTGAATGCTGACCCCAACTCTCTGCCAGGCACCTCGGCCCAGAGCTCCAGGAGACAGGCCCCAGCTGGGTGGCTGCCACCACCCCTGTCCCCGCAGCGCCACGTTCACTGGACTGTCGGGCCCAACCCTGAGGCCAACGAGAACTCAGTCCCATCCCATCACCACTGCCAGATAAATGGGAAAGAAGGTATTAGTCATGGGGCGGAGGGCCTCACCCGGGGGGCTGCCTGGAGGAGGCTGCGTATATGGGACACCTGACAGAGCAGGGCTGGTGGGTGAGGGGCAGCATGAGCAGGACCCAGAGGCAGGAGGACTGGGGGGTATCCGGCCTGGTGGCAGGTGCAGCCTGCACCCGGGAGCAGGAAGAACATCACCCCAAGGGCACTGGGGAGGGAGCAGTTCCACAGCACAGCCCAGAAAGCGGGGCCCAGAGCCCCAAACTCCTAAGGGGAACCCAGAGGCAGGAACCGAGAGCTCCACTTCCCGGGAACTTCTTCACCAGAAGACCCGGACCACGCGGTGGGCGCCCCTGGCTGCGGCTTCTGTCAAGAAACCTCCGGTTTCCCCACCCTGCGGCTGCTGAGTCAGGAGCACAGGGGCGGGCCGAATCTCAGCCCCTTCCTGCAGTGCAGGCCCAGAGCCAGGCCCGCCGGCCCCCCACCCCCACCCCCGGGTCCCCCCGAGACCCAGGCCGAGTGCACCAGCTCCCGACCCCTCCCCACCAGCAGCCCCTTCCCCAGGCCCAGACAGGGACAGGTGGCCTTGTCCACGTCCTGGGCCACAGGGCAGACATGGGACGACAGGGACCCTTAGAGAGGAGGGACACAGGCTCCCGGCTTCAAGGGGGAGGAGGCCCTATAATCGGGCTGCAGGGACCAAGCAGAGACCAAGCAGGATGGGGCAGGCGCAGGGAACACAGGTTCAGTGGGGGGACACAGCACAGCCCCCAGAGCCTCGAAGGGCTCCACACGACCAGGGGGCCCCCACAAGAGACCGCCAAGTCGGTGGGGGGGGGAGGGCTGGCCGGGCATGCCCACCCCCTTGGTCACGGGCCGTGAGCGTCGCCGGCAGGAGGGCAGAAGGGCAAGAGGGCGCCAGGTGGTCACATGTGCTGACCAGGCCCCGGCCCCCACCCGCTTCAGGGAGGAAGCGCTGCTTCCCACAGTTACGCAAAACCCTCTTCACTGGAAGGAAGACGGCAAACCCCGAGTGGCACCGCTGCACGGCCCCCTGCCGCACTCGCTGGGGCTGGGGACAGACCCCCGAGGCCTGGGGGTCCACAACAGGGCCCGCCCACCGAAGAGTCGTGCACCTGGACACAGGCCTCTCCCCGGGCACCCGGGGAACTACGCAGGGAAAGGTCCCTCAAGTCGGCACCAAGGCCCACCCAGTAGCAGGTGTCACCTCCTAGCCTGGGAAACACCTGCACCCCAGCATGGTTCTGACACCAGCTGCCCCCGAAGCCAGCCTCCCAGGGTGCCACTTCCTCCCATGGGAGGAGGGTCTGGGCCTCATGTGCTCCCCACAGTCGAGGCCCGCTGAGCCTGGCACCTCCCTCACCCCCACAACAGAGCCAGAGCCCCTCTCCCCAACCCCGGAGGAGGGGCCCCCGAGGCTTGGAGGGGCCGCCAGCTACAGGTCTCCCCTCCCCTGCTCCTGCACACGAGCTGAAGGCTTGGCCCTACTTACGTCCCCTTCACGGCCACCCTAGACACAACTGCCGTCTCCCCACTTCACAGATGACAATCCAGGCTCAGAGAAGGGGGCACGCCGCTGCGTGATGGCCTGAACGGGGACCCAGGAGTCCTGCCGCATCGGCACTCAGGCCCCCAGCCTCCGGGGCTCTGAGGAGAAATCCCCCGTCCGGTCGTGACCAGGTGGCCCCGGCAGCCGGATGCCCTCTGCCCAGGCCACTTCCCAAGGGCAGGGGTAGAAAGCCCATAATCTCCGGGGCCTCTCCAAGAAAAGGCCCCTCGCCCCGCCTTGCTGTGAGATTCGGTTTCCTGGCCTCTAGCCAAGGGATTACCAGCCATCCCAGCACCACACGTGCAGGCACTGCCACGCCCTGGCCACCCACACCACTCACGCCAGGAGGACAGGCCACAGTGGCAGGTCTCGGGCCCCCTGCTTTGGGGCTGAGCCAACCAGGGCAAGAAGGGCCAGGAGGGAGCCTGGAGGGCTGCCCGCAGCTCCCTACTCTCTCCCCTTGGGCCCGAATCCCCCAAGCCCGCCAGGCAGGCTGGGCACAGCACATCAGTCTTGGGGGCCGACCTGGCACCCTGCGGCAACCGGGGGCCAAGGGCTGTGCCCAGAAGCCCACACGGCACCTGCAGGGAGGCAGAGCATGCGGGGCCGGTCCAGGATCCGCTGGCTGCCGGGCTTCTCCAGTCCCACCCCTCGGAAGACCTGGAACAGCAGCTCCACGCAGTGTCCCAAGCTCGGGCTCTGGGCCCAGCCACCTGTGGGGCCTTGGCAGCGGTGCCCCGGCTCCGTGCCTCAGTTTCCTTGTCTGTGTAACACAGGGAAAGGGTGTGGCACCCGCCACCCCACACCCCCACGCCATGTGGTCCCAAGGATGTGCTCGGCCTCTCGGAACCCCGTCCTCTTCCGTAAAGGGAGCACAGCGGGCCAGGCGCAGGCTGGCACCCCACTCAGGCCTGGGCACCACCGCCACCAGCCAGCACCTTCCCCAGTGGCTCCTGCAGTTCAGGACCCCCATCCACCCAATGCTTGTGCGAGGCCCCCTGCCCAGGCTCCCGCAGGTAGCTGAGGGTCCCCTGACCCAAGGTGCCCCTCCAACCTAGGGTCTTCACATCCCCCGCCCCAGCCCGCCAGATGAGCGGGACCCCACAATATGGCGGGTCCCTGCATGGTTCAGACCAAGGCCCACAGTGGACACGGTCTGAGGGCAGTCGAGCCCAGCCCTGCCCCTCCCCGCACCCTGCCCAGCCGCGTCTGAGGCAGGGACACTGTGTATTCATTTCCCTGCGTGTCTACAGCCCACCCTGCCCACCGCAACCCCCCCCCAAGTCACTCTGTCTCCTCTATCACGGCCACCCCAAACCTAAACCTCCAGCCGGGAATCAGGGTGTGAGGAGGCTGAATCACACACTGAGGCACACCCGCTGCCACCACCCACTCCCCAGGTCTGGTCCCGGAGACGAGAAAGGGCTGCCCCACAAAACTACCCCAGGAGGGAGGGAGCTCCCCATCACCAAGCGTATGCAAAGCCGAAATGCCAGGGCCTCCCCCACCGGGGTGTCTCTCTCTCACATGCGCACGCACGCGTGCACACACACACACACACACACACACACACACACACTTTCTCCCAGGGCCCAGAGCCGGCCAGGAAGCCCGATGGAGATTGCAGGGTGGGGGCCTATCTAGCCCACAGTTACTAAAAAGAGCCGATGGGGAAGTCAAAATAGGAAATAAAAATAGTTGCTCCAGCCACCCGGGTTGTTTGTGTAGGAAACAAGGCATCTCCAGCCCCTCCCAGATAAGGAATGCCCCTCCCCCACCAATTTCCAGCCGCCACCAGGTTCTCAACCTCGCACCCAGGGCCCAGGGCAGCAAGCACCTCGAAGAGGGATCCCAAAACTGGGTCCGACCCAGCTGTGCCCATCGCTAGCCGTGTGACCTTGGGCAAGGAGCCGACCCCGCTCCCTGGGCTTGGGCTTCCGCACAAGCCACAGGGGTGCCGCCTCACTCCTGGCCGCCCCAGCCCACCACAGCAGGGTGCCCTGCGCTGCACCTGCTACACAGCCCTCTGCCAGCCTCCCCGTGTGCACGCTCACTCGCCCCAAGCTGGGCAGTCGGGAGAGAAGAGCCCACCCAAGGGAGTCAGAGATCAAGCCCGGCCCCACTCGCCACACAGCTCAGGCCTCCGTTTCCTCATCTGCACAATCAGAGGATGCCTTCCTTCCTACCCTTTCCCATGGGGCCTTTTCCAGGGTCGGCACTCGGCTTGTGCACACTAAAGTATGCATGACCGGCCCTGGCTCGTTCTCCTAAGGTACAGAACTCCACAGGAGACAGCGAGCTGATCCTGGAGCTGAGACAGCCCAGCCGAGGGCGAGGGTGTCCTGCTGCCTCCCCACCCACTGCGCCTGTCAGCGAGGCACCTTCCTGGGGGCGCACGTCACCTCGTGAGTCTGCCCAGGGCACCCATTGGAAGTCTGAGTGCCGCCCACCACAGCCTGGCCTGGAGCCCCGGGGCGCCTGCTGCAGATGAGGCCCTGGCCCACCAGGGACTGCTCTCTGGGAACTGGGGTCACTCTGGGGGGCTGGCCCAGGACGTCTTGGGACGACATCACAGGTGGGACCCAGCGCCGAGGGCCCCAAACCACCCTCCACATGACACCCTAAGACGAGGTCTTTCTGGCACACACCTCTGCCCTCGGCACTCTCCACTTTCCAGGCCCTTGCACGGGCCACCTGCCCCCGGCTCACTGCCTCTGATGCCACCTGGCGGATGCACCTGTGCCGCCCGGCAAGCCCCGGGCTGGGCTGGCCCCTGCGCTCACCGCGCTGCCCCTTAGCCTGGGTTCCCACTCCTCAGGGCACCAGCTGACTGAAGAGCCCACCTCCCACGTGGACCAGCCTACGCAGACCAGCAGGTGAGGGACCCTGGGGGTGCGTGTACACCCAGGCACACACATCATGCACACGCATGTGCTCACACACGCACACTCTGGCTCTGGACCCTGGCTACAGGAGTAGCCCTGCCCAGTCCCTTCACCAGGCACGTCTCTGGCTGCAAGCCCCTGAGAAGGGCCTGGGGAGGAAGGGGCCCTCTGGCCTTTCTGCCCAGCAGGCTCCAGCTCAGACACTCAGGGCTGGCAGAGAGCATGGGGCGGGTGTCCCCGAGAGCAGTAGCAAGGCCAAGAGGGCAGACCCTGGGCTCTTTGACCGCTAGCGCCTGGGGACTGAGCCTGAGGGTAAGGGGCTCCAGCAGCCAGCAGCCAGCAGCCCACCTGGCACAGGCAAGAGGGCCAGCGACCCTGATCCCGGAGACCCTGATCCCAGCGACCCTGATCCCGGGGACCCAGATCCTGGCGAGCCAGATCCCAGCGCAGATCTGGTCCCAGGTCCTGGCCAGCATGGGCCACCAAGCACCGAGTGAGGAGTCCAGACAGCCAGGTGGTGACGACATCATCTCCTTGTCCTCAGAAACGGGAGAGGGCCAGCCACCGAGAGGGTGCAGGGCTAGCGGGGGCGGGAGGCCGGGACCGTCGCCAGCGCCCAGCGGGAGCTCCTCGCTCAGGCATCCCCGAGGAGCTTGGGTCTGCTCAAGGCCTGCTCACCCCGAGAGGCCACGATCTGGGCAGAGCACAGGGCCTGGCCGCAGTGCAGGGCTGGAGCGACGGCCAAAGTGGGGGCTGCCCCCTCCGATAACAAGCTCGGCAGCTTATCAGCCACCTCCAGGGTCACTCCATCCGCCGGCCACCAGAGTGTCCCCACTGCCCAGTTAGGAGACACGATGCTGTCCACAAGCAGGTAAGTCTCGGCAATGGGCTCCAGGCCGGGGGGCCGCCTACCCCCAGACGGCCCGCTGCAGCTGGGCAGAGGTCCACGGGGAACACACCTCTCCCAGGAAGCCCGGCCAGCAACGGCACCTGGAGCTGTGACCCACCCATGACCCTGGAGCTGGGCGGGGGGCAGCACCAGCCCGGTCAGAAAGATGGACACTCCACCTGGGCTGAGGGCCAGCCACCTTGGAACCTGAGCCTCCGCCCTGCAGTCCTGCAGCCAGGAGGGCGGGGTCACACCCTGACACGCAGAGGCCCTGTGAGCGACACAGCATGTCCCGGTTCTAAGTCCCAGCCACACGGGTCATGGGAGCCAGAAGTCAGTCAGCAGGGACCACGCACCCGGTGGCGGCCAGCCCCAGGCCCAGCCTGGTGCCCACACAGATGCCTGCCCTTCCAGGCCGAGGACAGAGGCCCAGAGAGGCCAGGGAGGCCAAGGTGCAAGGACACGCGGAGGCGGGCCCTGTGCCGCACGCGCCCCGGCGGTGCCTCCTGTCTCCTGGGCGCTAGGCTGTCAGGACCCTCCTCGCAGACACAGAGCCTGAGCCAGAACCCAGACCAGGCCCTGCTGGCGCCGGGCGCACGCTCCGACCTCCCAGCTGCCCAGGCCGGGCGGCAGGGGCCACGGTGGGCCTACCACCTCTCAAGTGCCAGAGCCAGCCCTCCTGGCGCAGCCAAACCAGAGCTGGGCGAGGGGCTCTGGGAGTCCCAGCCACAGCAGAGAGAATGACCTCTCTCACTTCCACCATCAAGGGCAGAAACCCTGGGCTGGGGGCAGGGGGCACCCTCCCACACCACACGGGGAGAAGAGGACCACTCCTCCTCCTGTGGGTGACGCCAGGGTGCCACCCCGCTGTCGGGCTCTTCCCAGTCCTTCGAGTTGCTCCTGGCGGCTGCTCTGCGGCCACAGGCCCACCAGGATGGCAGGCACGACTGTCCCGCGGTGATGGCCAGGCCAGGGAGGGGGACGGGAAATGCGGAGCCTCCTCCTGGCTCCCTGACTCCGTCTGTACCAGCCCCCTCGCTGGCCCCAGCCCAGCCCCCGGGCGGATCCAAGGAGCCCTGCCCGGACAGCGCTCATACACACAGGTGTGAGCGTGCAGACACTGACTTCTCCCGGGCCAGCGCCTCGGCCCCTCCCACCAGAGGCCTCACACCAGGGCAGGCCGACGCCGCTGCTCGGTGCCCGTCGGCTTCCACCACACCGCTACGCTAGCCAAGATGGGCGGAAGTGACACTACAGGGGTCAGCCTCGGCACCACACTCGTAGCAAGTGACCTGCCCGGACACACGCTGCCAGCCCACTTTACAGCGAGGCAAGCTGAGCCCCAGGGAGGTTTGAAAAATCTGGTCCAAGGCACCACTCACCCCTGGGGGGCTGAGCCTCAACTCAGCTCTGCCTCCCCAGCGGCCAGTAGGAGCCAGGCACCTGGGGACAGAAAGCCAGTCAGATGGACGGAGGGAGGGACGGATGGATGGACAGACAGCTGGCAGGAAGGAGGTGCACTCTAAAATCTCGGCCAGGCCTCAATCCCCCACCCACCCACCCCCCATCAGCCTGTACTCAGCAGCGGAGGAAGGAACCAGGCCCCAACATGGCAGTCATTCACGGCTGAGGGTCCCCCCACTCTGCAGCTGGGCAAGGGGTCCAAGGACCCCAGGTTCCAGCTAGCAGCAGGGGCAGGTGCGTCTGAAGCAAGCATTGCCAAGAGGGGGGGCTTGCCCGTGGGCAGGGGCAAACACGGTTGCACCCCGCCTGCGGGCTGCCTGGGGGCTCCTGGAACCCCCGGCACTGAGTACCAGCCCTGAGCATCCTCAGGGCAGCGCCCCCAGCCTGTCATCCCAGCCATCAGCACCAGGCTGCACTCACAGCAGGACTTCCCGCCCTTCAAGTTTGGGACAGATCCCCCCACAAAGGAGGATGATTCAAATCACGATGGTAATTTTAAAAGTCACCTTTGCCAAGCACTTCTGAAATGGAGACTGCAGGAGGAACCTGCAGAAAACACAAATTCATTCAACAAACACCTCACGGGGCTGGTGCGGCACCTGGAGCAGTGGGTTCGGCCAACTCGACCTCCCAGCCGACCCTGTCGACGCACAGAGGCTGAGGTCCCCAGGCCCCACTCCGATGGGCGATGCCAGCCCAGGGTCCTGCCGGGGGCAGCGGCTCAGCAGTGCCTCCCCCCGAGACCCAGCTCCACTTCCTTCCTTCCATTTCACAGACGAGGATGCCCAGACACAGAGCGGGCAAGTCCTGCAGCTCCCGCGGCGGGGCCAGACTGCGGCGGGGCCAGACTGCAGCAGGAGGGGGGCCTCTCCCACCAGCCCCCGGCAGGGTCGGCGTCCCTGGGGTCCCAGCCTCGGGGAAGGCGGGTTGGTGTCCGGGCCCTGTGCCCAGGGAGAGGAAAGAGGGAAGGTTCGGCTCCCCTCCCCCCATCCCTGCCCCTCCAGCTGGGCCCAGGATGGCCCCTGCCAGCCTTGCCCCGCCCCCAGCCGTGGCACCCTCACCGCATCTGAGCCCAGAGTGGCCAGGTGCCTAAAGCCTATGGCAACCCTCCTCCTGACCTTGATCCTGGGCAGAAAGTCCAGGAGCCAGAATGGGGTGGGGGAGGCACACCTCCCTGGACTCTGCCCCCAGGCAGAGCCATCTCCCTCGGTCCCAGCAAGGACAGGGTGACGGGCCCTCAGACAGCCCGGTGCATGCAGGAGCCTGCGGGGCAAGCAGCACCCACAGCTGCCCACAGAGAGAAGCAGAGGGCACCGAGGGCACGGACCACGGGATGTGGAGACCCACAGGTGGCCAAGGGATCCAACAGTGACACTCACCCCAGGGGCCAGAGACCCGGGCTAGGGGGCCCGCGTGGTGCATGCTCAGCTAGGCCAGGACATCCCGGGGCCAGGAAGCAGAGGGGACATCAGGCCGGCCGGGCACACACTCAGAGGGGGCTCTAGGCAGCAGCTGGGCCCACTCCCAGCCCCACCTCCTCCCAAGGTTAATTATTCCCTGACCAGCTGACCACACCCCCTATGGTCACATGGTTCCTCCCCAGCACAGGCCTGTAACCCGGCCAGCAAGGACGGAGCCTGGCCATGCAGGGGGGTCCTCTAGTAGGACCCCTGCCCATGACCACACACGCTCCCCCTCTCCGTACCCCCAGTTGGGGCCAGCCATTCCCTCCGCCTGATTCCCTGTCCACTGTGACCCAACAAACTCCTATTCATCCGTTAAAACCCACCTCCAGCACCTCCTCTGAAGCCTCCCTGACTTTGCAGGTGGTTTGCGGGCGAAGAGGGTGGCTCCCCACACGGGGCAGCCCCTTCCTCCATCACATTTCGTTTTGTTGTTTTTTATCCCCGCTCAACGACGTTTTTTTCGTTGCTTTTAGAGAGAGGAGCAGTGAAAGAGAAAGGGAGAGAAACCTCTGAGAACAGCCTTGGTCAGTTGCCTCCTGTATGCACTGGACTGGGAATCAAACTTGCAACCTCTCGGTTACAGGACAACTCTCCAACCCACCGAGCCACCCGGCCAGGACCACCATCACGTTTTAAACACCAGAAAGACAGGGAGAGGAGTGGGTGGCGTGGCAGGAGAGACTTCAGGGCCACTGAGCAGAGGCCTGGCCTCCACGTGGGGGACAGAGAGCGTCCTAGCAGGTGAGGTCAGAGATCCAAAAGAGAGGGGCCTTGGGTGGCAGCCAGCAAGACTCACTGTCCCCTGCTCAGCCAGTCCCAATAAGTGAGGGCCACTATCTGTGCTCCGCACGCTGCTCGGCCCCAAAGTGTCTCCGGAAGCCAGTCGGTTCAGAACCAGAGCCGGGCCTAGCTGGAGCAACCATACTCCCCAGCCAACGCAGAGCCCTCAGGGACCGAGCCGTCCCAGCCCGGGGCCTGCGCCCTCAACAGAGGAGCTAACAGAGCCATCTCCTGAGGAACTGGTCCCCAACTGTGCCATCCCAACCGGACAGCCAGCAGCTCGTGGGAACAAGGCCAAGGTGCCGGCAGGGAAGGGCAGACTCTCCGGCAGCCAGAGTGCCCAGGGAAACGAGGCACGGAAAGGAGACGGGACAGGCCAGGCTCGCAGCCAGCTGGTTGGAGAGCAGACCTGCTTGGGAGTGCGGGACCGCCTGCTCCCGGAACCAGGTGGGACAGGGGGCACAGGGACCTGCTCAGAGCTCCGAGGCACAGACCACTCCCGGAAGCAGCAGTGACGCCTCTGCTGAGGGTGCCCCACAGCCACTCGAGAATGAGCCAGGTGTCGGGGGTGTGCAGTGGGTGGCGGCCATCTCCGGAAGAACAGATGTCACCGCTCAGCCCCTAGCACGGGTACGCCGGGTCCTCATCAACAAGCCCAGCTTGGGTCCCTCATCCAACCTCCCCACGTCGGAAGCCCTCATCCCCAAAACGTGGATGTGCAGGCCCCCACCTTGTGGGTTCGTCCACACAGAGACCTGCGCCACCACCGACCCCAGGCCCCCCACACCCCGCCCTGCCCAAGAGCCAATGGGCAGCAAGCCAGTGCCCTGGCCACGGACCCTGGCTTTGCTGGAGAACAGGGGCCGGGGCAGCCAGTGGTGGGGTCTTCCCTGTTTCCCGGACATCCTGCCCTCGGGAAGCCTCAGACACGGGAGAGGGCGGGCTAGGTGGCTGGCACGTCCCGAGCTCCCGCTGACCAGGCACCTGCTCTCCTGGGACGTCCCTGAGCCCTCCACAAGCACCGAATCAGCTCATCCTCACGTGTCCCCTCAAGAAGACAACACGCGGCCTGTGGGCCTGACAACGTGGCTGGCCCCAGGTCCAGAGCTGCACCCCCCCCCCGAACCCTGATGGCACACAAACGCCGGGGACGGTCAGCTGGCTCTGGCCGGGGGAGACTTCCAGAAGGACAGGGCTTCGGGGCTGACCCCACAGACGGATGGGGGCGGGAGGCCCAGGTGGAGCACAGGGCCAGCCTGGACCCGCCACTCCGCAGTGTTCGGATAAGGTGGCCGCGACTGTGGCCACCTAGGCTGTCACCGTCCGACCTCTGCCCAGGGCCAGTGTGGGCACTCAAACTAAACTGGTCAATAACGAGATGCTCAGGCTCCTCCCCGGGGCTCCCGGGGCTCCCGGGGCTCCCAGGCCTCCCCGTTCTGGGCAGCAGCACGAGAAAGCCTGTTGAAGCAATAACCTCATTACAGCCCGGCGCCTACACCGGGCGGCTTTGAACTCCTCGGGGTTTGTCCTCGGCACACCGGAGAGTGCACACACGGCCTGGCCTGGCCCAGCCCAGCTCGCGCTCCCCGCCCCCCGCCAGAGGTTCATGGCTCAGGACAGTGGCCAGAGACTCTGCTGAGCCCCCCGCCCAGGGCAGTCAGGGAAACTGAGGCACAGCTAGATACCGCTGTTGGTCCAATGAACCCAGAGAGGCGAGGGGAGGCCAGGGCCAGGCTCCAGACAGCCCAGAGGCCGAGCGAGGGCTCCCCTTTGCTGACAGAGCTCCGGGTCGTCTATCTCAGGAACTCGGGGCCAGGGGCCAGTCGAGGGCCTGACGTGGCATCTCACACGGGGGCCTCAAATGCTGGGGTCCCCGAGAGTCCCCCAGTGTCCCGGTCCTCAGCCCCAAGGTCAGTCCCACCACAGCCCCCAGACTACTGCTTTGACCCCAGCGGGCACAGCCGCAGTGTCCCCGCAAGGACAGCTTGTCCCCCAGCATCAACCGCTCCCCTGGGCCTGGCATGTCTTTTCCAGGCCTGGGCTTGAGCCCCCTTGACTGCCAGACCCGGCTTCCACCTCCGCCGGAGACCCCAGGCCCCTCCCTGGCGCCCCCACAACCCAGGCCAAGGGCCAGGACAGAAGAAGGGGTCAGGACAAGGGACAAGGCTCAAGTAGGTGTGGGGGTCCTCACCCAGCCACATGCTCAGGGAAGGTGGGGACCCCAACTCAGCCTAGGGCCCAGTGCAACCACCCCAGGAAGCCCCTCAAAGTCCCCCTGGCCCAGCAGCGCAAGGGGGAACAGGCCACACTGATGGGGCAGCTGCCCTATCAGACGTCAAGCCACCTGGGACCCTCCCCGTCGCCCCTGCCCACCTCCAGCCGCCCTCTGCACGGCACTGGGGGCCTAACTCCAACCAGGGCTGCTGCTATGACCTCAGCCGCCTGGCTCCCGGCCCCCCACACCCGACCGGGCGCCAGGGCCCCATCAGGACCGTGTGTCTCTGCAGCCACCTCCCGGAGGCTGCCACCTCTCCAGCCCCAGCCACACGAGCCCCTGGCCTTTGTCCTGGCTGTCCCTGCCACGGGAGGGGGGGCAGGCCTGTCCCCCACCACCCGTAGCCTCTCCCTCAGAGCCCGCACCAGAGGACTTCGAGCCCGCCTACCCCTCACACCACCTCCGGGCACAGCAGGGCGAGGCCAGCACCCAGGGGTCCTTCTGAGGAAAAGGCGGTCGAGACGGTCCGGATGGGCCAGAGAGGCTCAGTGTGTCCACACGTGGGCATGTGTATTCACGTGTGCACGTGCCCGTGCGTGTTCACCCGCACACTGTACGTGTATACACTGTGTTCGTGTATGTGCCTATCTGGGCATCTGTGTGCACATGTGTTGGGCATGAAGACCACAGAGATGACCAAGGCCCCACCCTGCCCTGGGGAACAAGTGGCCATCCTTGCCCAACACCTCCCCAGGTCCCTCAGGAATTTGCTTCCAGACAGCCCGCCCTGGGGCAGGGGGCAGGGAGCAGCCCCCAGGCCCCAGGGGCCTCGAGTGCCTCTGGCTGCTATCAGCAGCCCCCACCTTACCCCACCCCCAGCCTAGGGCCACCCTGGGTAAGGGTCAAGGGTCTCCGGTCCCCAAGGGCCTCCAAGGGTGCACAGGGACAGAACAGAGACAGCTTCACACCTCCACAGAACAAAACACTCACCCACTCCAGGACCCGAGACGCCAGGAAGCCCGACTGTGGAGCAGGCCCAGGCCCGAGCAGGCCCAGGCCCCGGCAGGAGTGCAGCTTCTGAGATGCTGCCTGAGGGTCAGGGGAACACGTCCGTACCCCGGACAGGGCCTGCTGGGCTGGTGTTCAGGGCCCCTGGACGAGGGACCCAGCTGGCTAAGGAAAGCAGGCAGTTACCCGGGGACCTGGTCTTGTCGCAAAGGCCAGATTGGGTCACACAGCAGGGCTTCATTTCCCCACCGGCTCACGAGGCCATCTCGGGGACGCCTCTGTGAGGTCCTGAAGATGCAGCCCCAGGTGCCACGCAGGTGCAGAATGCGGGAGGGGGGGTGGGAATCAGCACCCTGATGGGGTAGCCCAGGGCTCTGAACAGGTCGGAGACTCCCCAGAACGCAAGAGCCAGAAACCAGGGAGATCCGTGTCTGTCTGAAGATGAGGAAATCAGGCCCAGAGAAGCCACCTCACTTACCCATGTCGCTCACACAGGGGCACGGGGACACACAGGGACACAGGGTCCCAGGGACACAGACACAGGGGCACGGGGTCTTGGGGACACACAGCACACAGTACCGGGTGGAGCTGCAGGCCGGCCCCAGCAGCAGGGGCAGGGGCCTGGTACAGCCAGAGCTGGTGGAAAGGGCATGTGTGCGCGCGTGTGCTCAGCCAGGCCCTGCACGCATGTGTGTGTGCATTCCCACTCTCCTAGCCCCAGCCTGGGCCGACGTGACGGAGCTGCTTTCTGCTCCATTTCACGCACGCTAAGCCAGACAACCACTTGGTAACTCTAGGGTGCGATTTCCCCGCCTGGGAGGCGCTGGGGCGCTGCCGCCCTGAACGGCTCGCTCGGGCTGGGGAGCGGGGCGTGCCAGCGAGTCCTCGGTCCCATCTGCCTCCTGGGCGCCCCGGCAGAGTCCGGGCTGGGGGGCCCAGCAGGGGAGGACACGGGACAGCCCTCTTCTCCCAAATCCGCTCCGCACGCTGGATGGCACCAGCCACTGTCCCTGCTTCGGGGTCTTGTCTGGGTCCAACAATCAGACCAGCCCCCACCCTGACCCAGGCAGCCCGGCCCCCTGGAAGACATTCGTCCATTCTACAGATGGGCAGGGGGAGCTCTGCAAGGTGGACGGTCAGGTGCCACACACTCAGGCAGCAGGGAGGGAGGACCAGGACCCAGTGTCCCGAAAAGCGACAGGATGCAGCCCCCAAGAAGGCACACCTCCTGGGGTCCCTGCCCCGGTGGCCTCTTCCTTCTAGAGAGATTGGGCAGAAGGAGCAAGAGCCAAAGGGGCCAGAGTGGGAGCAGGCGGAGGGGAGGCAGACAGAGCCACGGTATAGTGTAAATGCTGCCGGTAGGCGAGGCCAGGGACGGATGCCCTCCCCCACCCTTCCTCTGCACCCCGGAAATCGACCTGCTTGACCAGGATCGGGAGGAAGGTCTGGAAGGTGATCCCCCAAACCCCCGCCCCATGCCCGGCCCCACCACTGGCCAGCTCCCGTGAAAACAGGCCCATTAATGGGCCGCCTCAGGCCCTGGCTACAAAAGGCAGCTACCAACGATGAACTTGGAGCCAGTGGGGAAGGGAAGGAGGGCAAGTCCTGGCTTGTGAAGCCTCAGCAGGAGCCAGCTCGGTGGTCTCTGCTGTGTCCCCTGGAGGGTCGCGGAACCAGGCCCAATGGCCGGGAGGAGCCCTCTGCCCCGAGAGGATGGATGGTCCTTGCCTGCCCCAGGAACCACGGCCCTGACACATGCCCGCGTGGGAAGAGCCCACGGAGCCCGAGAACAGGACACTCCGCGGGCAGCTTCCAGTGGACAGGCATTTACGGCTTTCACCCCAACCCCCAGCCCCACACCACCTTCTGCGTAGCGAAAGCCTCACCTCGGCCCCTCTCCCGGTGCCGGGGGCCCAGGCACACACACTCTGCCCCGCCCGGGCAGGGGCCCACCCCAGAGCACCCATTCCATGCCTGCACAGCAATTTCACAACCACCCGCCCCCGGGCTTCCTTCCCCAGGAGGGAACATGAAGACCACCCACCGAAACTGCCCCAGAGCCTGAGGCGGTGGGGGGGGCTGAGGGAGAGCGGGGCAGAGGGCCTCCTGGAGGAGGTGCAGCTCCCTTGGGCCCTGAAGGACAGGCACAGCTGGAAGAGCTGGCGGAGCCGCCTAGCCCTGGCTCCGGGCCCCAGCCCTCTCTCTCGGCCCATCCTCGGGGCCCCAGGCTCGTCCCCCCCGTGCCTGGGCAGAGGGGTCAGGGCTGCTCGCTGGGCCCAGGGACGAAAGCCAACCCCGGGGAAGGATGCAGGCCG
Organism: Macrotus californicus; assembly: GCA_007922815.1. Taxonomy (NCBI): domain Eukaryota; kingdom Metazoa; phylum Chordata; class Mammalia; order Chiroptera; family Phyllostomidae; genus Macrotus; species Macrotus californicus. Next base: position 468,358 of record VMDR010000036.1, read on the forward strand.
GCCAGGCCAGGCCACAGCCACGGTCAGGCCACACGTGAGAGCTGTTTTTCTCGCCCTGACACTTCCCCGTCAGCAAACAGAGCCCCCTCCGGAGTTTAGCAAAACAAACGCCCCAACAGTCAGCAGTGCCCAGGCCAGACAGAGCTGCCTGGGCAGGCAAACCCAGCCCGGCCTCCCCAGTCATGTGACCCTGTTATTTCGGGCGGCCCAGAACACGCTCTATTTTGGGTCCCGAAGGCTCTGAGGTTCCCAGAAGCCCCTTGCCAGGGCTCCAAGCTCACCCAGGTCTCAAAGAGCCCCCCGGGGAGTGGTCAGTGGGCCTATGGCTCCGAGACTGGCCTCCCACCCCTAACAGGGCAAGTGGGTCACTAGCTGCCAAGGGGTCTGGTGCGGCCTGAGGCCTCCAGTCATACTGCACAGGCTGCACCGGCCAGTCCCTCCGTCCCCGCGGCGGATGCCAGCACAGGCCTCGCCCGAGGAAGGGGGTGGGGGCGCTGGCCGGCCCAGGCAGCAGGGGCAGGAAGGAGGGGCTGCCTCGGGCAAGTCACTCGGCCTCCCTCACTGCACCCTGGGCCCATCCCTGCCCCCCAGGCAGCAGCAGCTGGAAGGCTCCTGGAAGGCTCTGGGGTGGTGAGGGTGAGTGTCCACCGAGCCCCACAGGGCCCACCGAGCCCCAGGGCGCTGGGCGGAGGAAACTCTCTCTGCCCGAGGCCCTGAAGGCAGCCAGACAACTCCCAGGAGCTGCGGAGCCTCCCCAGCAGCTCCGGGCCAGGCAGGCCTCCTGCACTCGCCCCCCGGGAGGGATTAGGCTGTGTTGACAAAGGAGCTTAGTCAAGTGGCCGCTTAAATGGACCTTCGACTCCACTGGACTTCAGAGCTGGTCACAAGCTTAGAGGAAAAGAAAACGTAATCAGAGCCCAGGTCTCTCGGCTCAGGCCCAGGGTGTGTGGGCTGCCTGGGAGGCCGCTGCAGCAGTGGGGAGCAGCCTCCAGCCTCCTTAGGGTGGCGGGGGCACCCATCCAGGGGCCTGGGGCAGTGGCTCATAGGCACCCCCTCTCCTCTGATGGGGACTCTGGCACACCCGCCTACAACCTGGGCCCCACGTGTGCCGAGTCCGAGGACGTGTCAGGGATAGCAACCTGTCCTGTTCCCAAGCACCCAGCAGGGCCCCGCCACGTGGGGGGTGGGAGGGCATGATGGAGCCAAGTGTTCTGGTTCCAGAGGGGATCCCCTGGGAGAGCCCGGCTCTGCGTGCGTGTGGGTGCGTGTGTGGCTATGCACATGCAAAGCTTTAATGGAGAAAAGGAGGTGCCGGCCCACGCAGGAGCCCGCCAGCCCCACCACGCCAGGCCGGACGCTAAGTCACAAACAACTCAGCTTTCTCACGGACTGGGGGTCTGAATCCCAAAACCCCTACTTGGTAGCCTGTGGCCTCAGCCTTCCCCCCAGCCAGTTCTCTTGTCTGTGAACTGGGCCTGAGTGCCCACCTCCGGGGGTGCCTAGGGGAAGGCCAGCTGCCTGCGGCGGGGTCTTCACCACACAGAGTCGGACAGGGAGCCTTAGACCTGAGAAACTTGGAACCCTACCCCCAGTCACCCTGAGGCAAGCCCTGTACCAGTGCCCAGTGCTCAGACCCTCGCCCTGCCACCCTGGGGGCCAGCTGCCGATCTCACCAAGGTCCCTGCGGCCGTTCTGACCGCCAACCGAGTGGCCGAGCTGCACCCCAGGCTGCAGAGGAGTGGGCAGACGGGAGGGGGGCCTGGCCGTGGGGTTTCATTGAGAATCAGCTGTTTTAATTTCCATTCAGGACAAATCCTTCACCCAGCCTGACAGCCTGTCTGCTGTCCCCACCACCAAATTAATATCCTCCCGGCACTCATTTATAAAGTCTCCCCACCGCCTCTCCCTTCCCTGCCTCTCTCTGGCTCCCAAACCCCGGGGAGGGCAACAGTGGGGGGGGCGCCTGGCCATGCCCCCTCCTCCTCCCAAGTGGGTCCCGGCCTGGAGTTGGAGGGCAGTCTGCGGTTAGGAAGCCACCGAGCAGGACGGCAGCGCGAGGACAGGAAAACTGACCCTCCGTGCCTCTGGGGCGTCCTCGCCCCGAGTGTAGGGCCAGCCCCGGAGAAGGCCCCGGAGAACACCCCGAGTGCGCCAGAGTGAGGGGCCCCAATTCTGGGAGAAAGCATTCCCAGGTTTGACGTTCCCGGTCATCCGGCCCCTCGGCGACCCTGCCCACCGCGCCGGACTGCTCTAGGGATCGAGGGTCCCGTGTGCCCCGGCCGGCGGCCTGCTGGACTCGGCGGCCCCGGGCGTTGGCGCGGAAGCCGTCCTGGTACCGGGGCGGCCGGAGGCTGCGAGCGCACAAGTTGCTCCGCCCGGCCGGCCCGATACCTGCGCCGCTGGCTGGAGCCCGGCGCCGGGGCCGCGGGGCGCTGCCAGGCCGGGGCGCACGGACCCCGTCCCGGCCGAGCCGCCGCGGCCCGCCGCCCTCCCGCTCCGCGACCCAGTCTGCGGCCCGGCGCGGGCCAGAGGCGCCCGCCACCCTGGCCTCCTCCCCGCCCGACGCGCGCGGGGAAAAGTTGCCGGGCCCCCAGCCCCGGGCCCGACGCCCCAACTCCGCGGAGGCCGGGCGGGGGGCGCCCCGCGCGCGCCGAGAACGCGCCCCCGCCCTCCGCCCGCCGGCCCGAGAGCACTCACCGAGCGGCAGGAAATGTTTGGTGTCCATGTCGGCGGCCGCGGCGGGCGGCGGCGAGCGCGGCGGCCCCCGGCGCGGCCGGCCGGGCCCGGGCGGCGGGAGCCGGCGGCGGCGGGGCGGCGGCGGCGCGCGGAGGCCGCGGCGCGGCGAGTTGTTGCAAAAGTCGCCCAACAATGTAAACTACTTGTGCTGCGCGCCGCCGCCGCGCGCCCGCGCCCGCGCCCCCGCCGCGCGCGCCCGCGCCCCGCTCCGACCGCTGCGGCGCCGGCGGGGGGGCGGCGGGGGGCCTGCGACGGGCGCGAACTCGGCGCAGCGCCGCCGCCCCGCCCGGCGCTCCCGCCCCGCCCGCGCGCGCCCCCCACCGCCGCCCCCGCCCGCGCGCGCCCGCGGCCCTCCCGTCGGCCCGCCCGGGCGCCGAGTTGCGAGCGAGCCAGCGCGTTGCAAACTTGCAAGTTTGCCTCCGCCAGGGGTTCCCAGGAGCCGCGCGGGGGCGGCGGGGCGGGGGCAGGGCGCAGGCGGGAGCAGAATTCCCTCCCCGGCCTGCCAAAAAAAAAAAAAAAACAGCCACTCGGGCGGAGGAAGAAAAGAGAGAGGCTGGGGAGCCCAGCGCGGCCGGGCCATTGTCTGCGCGGCCGCACAAAGCACCGCCCGCCGTGGCCCGCAGTGGGGAAACTGAGGCCGGGTGGCCGAGCCCCGACTCGGGAGCACGGGCTCGGCTCCTCCATGGGGAGGCTGTTTTTTTCCGGGGCACCCCCCCCCAGTCCACCCTTCACTTTCATGCCTGTGGGAAAGCAAAGGCCAAAGGGCACCCCAGCCCCGCTCCTGCGACGGACCCACAGCAAGCCAGGAAGGGGGGGCGGGTCTCACTTGCACTGCAGGTGGACCCCAACTTCTTCGGGGACCCCTCTTTAAAGGCCCTGGGCCAAGAAGGAGCTGCTGAGAGTAGAGCAGTGACTTCGTGACTGGTGGCTATTTCAATGCCTGGGGTAGTTGTCCGCCCCGACTTTTAAATTCAGGGTTTGTTTGTATGGAGACAAAAGGAAGCTGCCTACCCTGGACAACTTGGGCAGCTGGACTTGGGATTGGGTGGGGGTTACCTACTCGGGGGCCCAGCCCCCCCAAGCGGACACACGCAGGACCGAGGCACCTCCCTGCGCCCCCGCACCAGGCTGGCCCAGGGCCAGACGCTCCCCTTCACTGCCCCCATGAGGTTGCTGCTATCCAGACCCACCTGCCCCGAGGGGACCCAGGCTCTAGGGGACAGAGGCCGCACAGGGTGGCCCTGGGGCCAGGGCTGCTGATGGAGGGGAGGTGATGCCTGAGTATCAACGGCCCTCCCGGCTGCCCAGAGACAGCCATAGCCCATGGCAAGAGATGGAGCCCCACTGCTGAGCACACTGCCCTCCCACGTGACCTCTAGTAAGGCTGCCATACACGGCTCGACGGTGCCCTCTGTGAAATGGGGTGGGAACAGGGCCCACCTCCATGCGACAGCCAGAATTGGGTCCCACAACAGCCCTTGGGACCTGTCCAGGAGGGAAGCGCCGTTCCCTCGGGATGGGAGCGTCCTAGGGGTGCCGGGAGGGCAAGCACTGGCTTGGGGAGCCCTCCCCCCTACAGCCGCTGGCCGGGCAGCTGGTCCTGAACTCCTGGCTCTGCGGGATCCCTGCTCCCCTCCTGTGCTCTAGAGAAGCCTGTTCCCTGTTGGCTCCTGGGCCCTCTGCCCCCCTGCCCCAACCCCTCCCTCCTGCGACCTCCTCCTGTTTAGCTGCAGCCACAGCTTCTAAATCCGATCCAGGGCTGGGGGCAGGCACACCTAGGCGCACTGACCCCGAGGGGCACGTGCTGTGTGGAGCCCGACTCCATCACCCAGACACGAGCGGTGGCCAGCTTGTCCTCATGGCCTGTGTCAGACGGCTCCACCCCTGCTAGAGAAGAAAAGACCATGGGCCCTCTCCACGCAGAGGCCCCTTTCGGGTACAAGTGACCAGGAGGAGAAGCCCCTTCCCAGACCCATGGTGCCCAGTCCTTTGCTCATCACCCCAACAACTGGTGGGCAATGGGCACTGCTAACCGACTCGACCGGTGCGCACAGCGAGGCTGGGACAGGTGACATCATGGCACGTCACACAGCAGTGAGGACAAAGCCAGCATTTCAACCCAGGGCCATCCTTGGGACCTCTGGGCCACTGAGGATGTGAGCCAGGGACCAATGGCACAGCACTGCCTGTCTGTCACCTCCTGTGTGGACAGCCCATTCACACTGTGTGTCCCTGTGTGTCACTCAGCAGGGGCCAGGGACGCAGGCAGAGGTGTGGTCCCAGATGGACAGGCATGGGCCGAGCCCCAGCTCTGCCGCCCACCAGCCGCACAGCCCGGCCAGGTCACTTTCCTCTCTGTGCCTCGGTGTCCTCATCTGGAAAGTGGGGAGAGCCACACCTTCCCCCCTGAGTCACTTCGCTGACTAACCGAGATAACGCGGGGAGAGTCTGGCGCGGGGGGAGGAGCACAGTCCTGTGACTCCTCTTTGCCTGGAGGACCGGTTAGGCCTAGGCCCTCCAGGAGCCCCCGCCCAGACAGGGCCCAAGACACGCCCACAAGGAACTGTGGTTGAGGTGGAGCGTGATGGGCAGACAGGAAACCTTGTGGACGGTGAGCAGAGGGCAAGGCCGGGTCCAGCCAGGGGGCCAGGGCAGCTTCCGGGAATGGCTGGTTCTTGAGTTTGGTCTGCAGGTGGGAGTTTTCCATCAGGCAGGCAGAAGGACAGGCACAAGCAGGGTCCTGGAGGGAGGAGGCGGCCCGCTGGGCGAGCAGGTTGGAACACGCCGAGTGCTGGTGGGAAAGCCGGTCCCGGAGGCCTGCAAGGCTGGGCTCAAGACTCTGTGGTCGCCTCCGGCACTGGGCAGCCCGCACCCTGGGCTCCCGCCCCTCCCCCAGCCACAGCCTGGCCGCAGAAACTCCAGCGAGCCTGAGACCGTTGGCACCTGAAGACTGGGAGCCCCACACGGACAGATTTCCACCTGGGCTCCTCGCCCCAGGGGAGGGAGGCACCAGGGCTCAGGGCTGTCAAACGTGGGAGAGGGGCCCTCTGTTCCTGAGACCCGAGAAGGCGTCGCCCAGCCTAGCCGGCCGGCCTCTGTCCTGAAGTCCACGTGGACAGTGGAGTGAGCAGGGGGCCCAGCCTCACACAGACCTGGCCGAAACCCTACAGACGCAGCCGGCTGGCTCTCTCTCCACCAGGCCCCTCTCACCTGTGGGCGTGGCAGGGGTTTTGGGGAGCAGAGCAGGCAGGCTGGGGGGGCAGAAGAGGGCGAGGCCCACAGGCTGGAAAATTCGAGTTCTGCTTGTTTTTTCTATTTTCACTCTCCCCTCAAGCTGGGGCCCCTTCTTGCAAATGATCCCACGCGACCCCGCCTGAGACGGTGGCTGCCCCACTTGGAGTGGCCAGATCCAAGCTAACCATGGAAAAATCCGCCCTCCCCCCCCCCAGCCCACCCCCCGCCTTCCTGCTATGTGCTTCTGCAGCCAAAAATATTTTTGTAGTAATATCCATCTATTTACAACCTGGGATCTGAGAGGGGTTTGTTTTTTGTTTCGGGCTTTTTTACTCCCCCTGAAGGGCGCTTTTTAAGGTACTTGGGTCTGCTCCGTGCGCCTGTCTCGGCTCCGTCTTGTAAACAGTCTCCGGATTTGCTGGCGAATAATGTTTTTAAAGTCGGGCGTCTGCCGGGCTGGGGCCCCTGAGGCTGGCGTCTGGGCAGCCGGCTCCCAGCAGCTGCTGCAGCACCACGAGGCCCCTTGGCTGCTACCAGTTCCTTCCCCCCAAGGAGGGCAAATATGATCCTGAGGAGTGACCAGCGAGACCTCAGAGGAGTGTTGGGGTGCTCGTCCCCAGAAGCATGGCAGTGGCTTAAGCACTTCCCGCCTGTCTCTGTCCCCAAGCAGCCTAACCTACAGGGCCCTTATCACCACCTCTGTAGCTCCTTCGGGGGTGACACTTTCTGCTTGTGGTGACAGATGACTCAGGGGAGGTGGGGATGAAGCCCAGAGAGGCAAGAGCTTGCCCAGAACCACACGACAAAGCCAGATGGAGCGACCAGCCTTGCAGACTCCTGTTCCCCATTTCACACATGGGGACACTGAGGCTGAGAGGGGACATGGACTGGCTCCAGCACCTCGTCACCACGGTGGAAGTTAATGATCAGACCCCCCCCAGGGAAGCCTCGGGACCACCACTGGCCGTGGACTCCTGAACTACGGCACCTCCCTGCTTCTCAAGGTGGGGGGCTGGGGTGGGAGGTGCCGGGTACGGGCAGGACCGGCCCCCAGAGCGTGGGGCTGGGCAGCAGACTTGGAAAACTGGGCACCGGAAAGGGCCTGCCGCAGCCTGGCTCAGCCAGCAGCTCGCTCTCACGCGGCCCCCTCTAACCTCCGTCTCTTCTGTGAGGTGGGCAAAAAGAGCCAGCGAATCGAGGGGCCGTGTGGGCCCGAAGTGAGCACCCATCTGGGGAGCGAGGAGCAGGCTCCGGCCTGGCAGCCGGATCCCAATGATCCCAATCCCGGCCGGCGTCCCTGGCGACCCTGGTCCTCTTCAGGTGCCACCCATTGAGCCAGAGGAGAAGGTGGTTCCCGGGGCCATTTGTCATCGACAACTGCCCTACCCATCTCTCTCCGTGCGCGTACACACACAAGAGAGGGTGCACATGCAGGGGGCCCCCCATGCTGGTTCACTGCTGGAGTCCTTCGCCCCCATAAAGATAACGAGAAGGGATTCATAATATTTATTTGACAGACATGATATGAACCGTAATAGCCTGTTGGGATTAAAAATGCCCGTATGTCTCTGTCACCCACCAGTGTGGTTTAAATATTATATATGTGGCCGCCGCGGCCGGGGGGACGGAGCGGTTATTGATGGCGGCCATAAAGAGGAGCCGTTCGCACTGAAGAATGGCAGAGACGTGGCCGACCCAGCGCTCCTCGGCGCTTGCCTCCAAAGGAGCGCCATCAAAGAGTGTGCCTTCCCCTCCCGTGGCGTATGGGCGCCCACTGGTGTCCGGGGAGGGCTGGGCCTGGCACAAAGCGGCATCCCACAGAGGCAGCTCCCCTCCCCCCCAGCCCAGAAGGCCCAGGCCCTACCCTCTCTGGATGGAGAGACCCCTGACGGGTCAGCTGGTCCCGGTCTCCTCCCACACATCACAGAGCAGACCCACTGCCCACTGCCCCGCCCAGTCTCTCCCCGCTTAAGAACCTGTCCCTGCCCCCACGCCTGTGGGTCAAGTGCAGTCTCCTAAGAAAACCAGCCAGGCCCTCCCTCCTGTTCGCACCCAGCCCCTCCCAGGCCAGCCGGGCACTGTGGCTCTGGACCCCCAGCCACACCGCCGGCTACCTGAAGGCCCAGCTCCAGCGTGGCCTCTTGGCAGCTTGTTGAGCGCCGCCTCCCCAACCTCCACACAAGCCTGGCTGGGCCTTCTCCGTGCCCCCAGCGCCCTCTATACCTCCATGTGGCCTGTCTGTGAGCTTGATATTCCCCTGAGTGTCCCGGAGGCCAGAGCCCCCACTGCGCACAGCATGGGATGTTTGCAGGGCGGGTGAGGGGGAGCAGTAGGGGGAGTGTGCAAGGGCCTGGCTCCTGCCGCTGTGGCCGTGGCTCCTCTCCAAGCCCAGGGGTGGACTCCCAGGGTCCCTGGACACAACTCGGTTTTTCTACACTCAGAACATCCCCTCCCAGGCCTCAGTTTACCTCTCAGCACACTGAGTGTTTGGTTCCGGGGGTTCAGGCCCCTGGAACATCCATTCATGAGGAAGCCGTTCAGGGTTTGCTTTGGGAAGGACTCACAGACCGCTACTGAGAAACATTTGGGGTACCCACCCCCTCCACTGTCCCCCATCTCTCCCTGCCACCCAGGGCCCCACCCACCAGCCCCAGCCCCTGGCCCCCAGCCCTAGAGCTCCATTCAGGGGAGCCCTGTCCCCAGGCTGATAAACAACAGCTCATGGTGACAACTGGCCTTTGTTTCTCCCCTTACGAGGGTCCCAAAGGACAGGTCTGAGCTGAGGCACCGCCGGAGGGAAGGGCTGGCCTGGCAATGAGGTAGCCCAGGAGGACAGCCCAGACCTGCCTGCCTGTCCCCTAGCAGGGAAGGTTACAGGCCCAGGCAGGACCCACGGATAGGAAAGGGGAGCAGCAGGCCAGAGCATCACCGATGAGCTGGAAGGGACAGAGCCTGAGGTCCCCAGGACCTTTCGGTGAGACCCCTTCCCCCTGGGACCCCGGGGGTCTCAGCCCCCTGCTCCACAGCCATGCTGGTCAGGTGGGTGCTCCTGCCAGGCACCTCTACTGCCTGGGACCAGGAGGGTTCAAGTGCACTTGGTGACAGACCCTTTCCGCAAAGGCCCCTGGTCGGGAGTCCATGCCCTGGCTGAGGCCCACGGGGGCTGCCCGAGCCTGCCCACACACCCCCAACCGCTGAGGGGCTGGCAAGATTCACAGGGTCACAGACACTGAACCAGGAGGGACCCCGGGTGCCGGGCCCAACAGGTCCCCCCACCCCCATCACCTCAGATGAGCATTCGGGGTGGGGCGGTCCTCCCCAGTCCCCCCCGAGCCCCCCATGGCCGCTGTTTGCAGTGTGGTTGTCGGGGGGCATCTGGTTTTCAGGAAAACGTGACTTTGTTTCTCGCTGGATGTTTTCTAGGTTCGTTGTTCGTATGTGTCCTTGATGAACCCAGGCTGGCTGGTGGAAGTGGCAGCCCAGGGCGTCGAGGGCTCAGACCCTCTCCGCCTGAGTCTGTTCTCTGCCAGCGGGTGAGGCCCCGGCCTTGGTTTCCCCGTGGGCAGGGGGAGAGGGGTACATGACAGACGGACCCTGCGGGGCTCAAGTGTGGATGGAGGGAGACAATACCTGCACAGCGGTCAGTGCGGGCCTCCCAGAGCAACACAAACCCACAGCAGTGCACGGGCTGCCAGCCGGCCGAGTGCATTTGGCCAGAGGGCCTCTGGGCCCGGTGCCCACCTCGGTGCTCTGCCGAGACTCCAGCAGTTCTGGGAGAGGCGAGGCCCCAGAGTCGCCCGAGTTACACCATGTGGCAGAATTTCCCGACTACCTCAGGGTCTGCAAGCTGCTCCCTGATAGTCCGAGGCATGTGGCATCATGGTGGGAGCAGGCCCATCACAGCAGAGCCCACCCTCGGGTGGGAGACGGGCAGGTGGCTTGGGCCCCAGGAGCCGAGGGTGAAGCGCTCCTGCCCACCCACTGAATTCTGCTGGTGTGGCCCTTGGCTCTCAGCTCCTAAGAGGCACTACGCTTGGGAAGGCATGGGGCCTCCCCACGGGGTCCCCGCGCCACTCAGAGCCGGGTGGGCAGGGCGCAGGTCCCCGCTGTCACAAGGCTGCCACCGGGACCCAGCGGAGAGGTGAGCCCTTGCCTTACCCACAAGCCCCGGCACCTGCCCGCCCAGCTGCTGGCCCTCTCAGCTCACCCGGTTCAGAGACACAGAGCTGACGGGAACACCAATCGCCCTGATAGCCCGACAGGTGTGCAGCCTCAGGGAGTGCCCGGCTGAGGGGCAGCCCACTCTCTGCCAACTCCAGCTTCTGCTCTGTGGAGTGGGCCCCCCGCCCCCACAGGTGTGCGGCCCAGAACGTCCTCCTGAGACGCCCTGGCCATCGGCGGCCCTGCGAGCCAGCTTCTCCCTGTCCAGCGAGGGGTCCTGAGGAAACACAGACTCAGAGGAGGAGCCAGTGACCAAGGGGTTCGACGGGGCCCAGCCAGCAGCTGGACAGGCGGGGACGGTCCACAGAACTCTGAGTGAGCAGTCTCCACTACGGTCCACGCGTGTGCTAAAAATAACGCACTTCCAAGTGAAACACGCAGGCTAAAATTACCTACAGAAGGATTCCAACTACTAACACACACACACAAAATCGTGGGGAGAAGCCCCCCATTTCTGCACGGTGGTGAGTTCTGGGGGGAAGGCAGGCCGGCGCCCCCCCCCCACTCTGCGCTGTTCCTGCCATCAGCCTTTGTCACCCTCAAGGTCCTCAGGACACGTGGCTAACAAAGGTCTGTCCAAAGCTCCTGACTCCCGGTGCCTGCCACCCTCCCACCCCCATCAAAAGCCCCCGGCCCACCCCCGCCACAGGCCACTGTGGCAGCCCCATGGGTCCTGGCAGCCAGTGGCCCTGCCCCTGGAGCCTTCTCCTCTTCTCTCCCCACCGCGGGGCTCCCAGCCCCGTCCCCTGGGGCAGCCTCTGCTCCATCGGCGTCTCCCACAAAACGCCCCGTGTCTCCTCGGTGCCGACAGGAACAGGCTCCCTCTCCCTCCACCTGCGGCCAGGATATCTACCTGATTGGCCCACCTGGTCACCGAGCCAAGTGGGATTAATAATCCCTCCATGTCACCGGCACAGAAGCATCTAAATGGCCAAAGTGTTTGAACCGCGCACAGGTGAGCTCACTCACCTCAGCGATGGTGCGGCTGACGCAGAAGCCCCTTGGCTTGGCTCCGGGCTGTGCGCTGCCCGCACTGCTCGATGGCGGGGCTCGCCCGACGGCGTGAGCCCCGGTGCAGCCATGGGGGAGGGGCAGCAAGGAGGCCGCTGCCCGGGAGGCCTTGTCCAGGGCCACTCCACGGAGGCTGCCAAGCAAAAGGCTGATGGGGCCGTGTGGCCTGTCGCCCCTGCAGTCACCCCCTTCGGCGTCTAAAGATGAATCAGTGTCCACATTCGTCCCTCTGCCCGGACCACCACCCACACCCTCCTCACATCTGCACCTCATGGCCAGGGCACTGCTGAGCCTGAGGTCAGGCCTCTCTGACTGGGACCGGCAGGCGACCCTGCCTACACAGATGGCCAGCTGTCCTCTGAGGCAGACGCCCTCTGCCCAGGACTGGGGCCCGTGGGGTGGGGGTGCGGAGGGAGCGGGCCTATCGCAGCGCCCGAGGTTGGGTCCCCGCTCTGCCGGTTTGTGTGTCCTTGGGGCCCAGGTGGTCACCTCGGCTACCCCGACCCCGCTTCCTCCCCCTGAAGCAAGGCCCCGTGTCAGAGACTCAGCACCCAGTGGGCGCCTGGAGCCTGCCGAGTGTCACCGCTCCGAGGGGAGCCACCGTGCCCTCAGTGGTGCCTGCCGCTGCTACCTCGGCCGTGTGTCTCGCCGCAGGGGCGCTCTCACGGATGCGGTCCTGTCTCCCAAGAGGTGCTGTGGCCTCCCGCAGGGCCCTCACAGCCGCCCTCTGTACCCGAGGGACCTGCGTGTCCAGGCCACTCCAGGCACCCCCACCTTCCGGCCGTGTGTCCTGGGCATGGCACCTCTCTGGGCCTCAGGTCCCTGGCCTGTGCAATGGCAGTGACAGGGACCGGCCCGCTCGACACGGGTGGCAGTGCAGGGGGCTCACAGGGCGAATCGCCATGTGTGCATGGCGCTTTACAAAACTAGCGCCTGACGGTGAGGAAAATAAAACGCCCCAGAAGCCCCAGACCGTGCTCGGGGCGGCGGAAGGGATGGTTCCCCATCTAGGCAGCGCGCCCACACTGCTGAGCCCAGCCCACAGCCAGTGCTGGCCCAGCTCGGGGGTCTCGTCAAGGGGAGGTGGCCCCTCTGGAGCAGAGGCTCTGGCCCCACCCCAGCGAGGGCTGCCCTGCTCTTGAGTGGGCATGCTTGGCGGTCCTGGTGGTACCCCCTGGGCCCAGGGCAGCCTGGGCACACACGGTGCTGGGCTCTCTCCAGGCCCCTCCTCAGCCTCCCGTCTGTGACTCTGCAGCTCCCTGAGCACCAGCCTCAAAACACGCGGGGAGGCCCGAGGGCTGAACCGTTCTTTGTCTAAAGTGGACCCCCGAGCAGGGCAGGTCCAGGCAGGTGACCCAGGCCTGCAGTGCCAGGCCAAGCAGCCACCTGTACACACGTGTCATCCAGGATGTGGCTGAGGACCAGGACCACCCCAGCCGGCGGTGCCGGTGGCCAGCGTTGAGTTACACACTGCCCCCACCATCGGTGGCTCACAACAGCCATTTTATTCTACTCATAGTTGTGTGGTCAGGGACCCCTGCGGACCTCCCACCGGGCCCTGGCTGGGTGAGCTCGGTGGCTGGTTTTCAGCAGGCAGCCAGGCTGGCCTGCAGAGTCCAAGGCGGCCTTGCTCACGTGTCCGGCTCCTGGGCAGCATGACTGGAAGGCTGGGCTCGGCAAGGGCTCATCTGCGCTTGGACTCCCCACACAGTGCCCTGGCATAGTCGGCATCTTCCACCGTGGCTCCCAGGCATCCTGAGAGGCCTGAGGTGTGGAGAAGCTGCCAGGCTCCGTCTGGCCTGGATGTGGAAGTCACGTGCCATCATTCCCACTGTTGGTTAAGCAGGCAGTAGAGGCAGCCCAGGCTTCAGGGGGGAGGAAGGAGACCCCCACCGCTCAGTGGGGGAGCTGTCACTTTGCAAGGCTCCTTGGCCAGAGCTGTACAGTGAGCCCATAAAAAACATGTTGTGTCACCTCCTACAACATCATCATCTTCCTCCTTACCACCATCACCATCATCACTATCACCACCATCATCATCATCACCATTACCACCATCACCACCACCATCATCATCACCACCATCATCATCACCATCATCATCACCACCATCATCATCACCACCATCACCACCATCATCACCATCACCACCATCATCACCACCACCATCACCACCACCATCATCATCATCACCACCATCATCACCACCATCATCACCACCATCATCATCATCATCACCATCACCACCATCATCACCACCACCATCATCATCACCACCACCATCACCACCACCATCATCATCATCACCACCATCATCACCACCATCATCACCACCATCATCATCATCATCATCACCACCACCATCATCATCATCACCACCATCATCACCACCATCATCATCACCATCACCATCATCATCACCATCACCATCATCATCACCACCACCATCATCATCATCACCATCATCACCACCATCATCACCATCATCATCACCACCATCACCACCATCATCACCACCACTACTGTCACCCTGGGCTGTGCCTCTCCGAGGCCGAGGCTGCAGGACGCCTATGAAACAGATGAACGAAGAGGCCGAGGTGCCATGTGACTCGCCCACGGAGGCCTGGGGCGTCATCCAGTGCGTCTGCGCCAGCCCCGCCCCACCTGCTCTCCCTTTCAGTGCCTGCGCCCCTGGCCTTCCCAGAGGTCTTCTGGGAACCAGCCCATGGCCCCCACCACAATTGTGAGGGAGGCTCTGTCATCCCCACACTAGAGCCAAGGAGATGGGGGCACAGAGAAGGACAGTCGGGGGGCCCAGGATCTTGTATCCAAGGTTCTCTCTGTTCTGCCACCGCCATCTGAGCTCCAGAAACCCTCTCGGGGGTGGAGGGGGTGTGCAGAGCAGACGGCGGTTCTGTCTACACTAATCAGGTTAATTGGATAATTGCCACTCTGTGGTGTTGGGTGTTGGCACAGCCTTGAACTTGGCTTTTACAAAGGCTTTCCCTCAACCCTGCTCTGGCGATGAAGAGAGCCTCCTGCTCTCCCAGGTCCAGGACACGGGGTCTCCTTCTCCAGATAGGGGCACCGCGGAGGAAGAGAAAGGCTAAGTGACTGTCCGAGGTCACCAAGTGACCCGTGGATGAGGTGACAAGAGACGCCCGCGCCTGCCCGCTGCCTCCAGCTCTGAAAAGTAAATCACCGCAAAGAGACATGTGCGATTTCATTTCTACTCCATCCGCAGGAGGGGGAAAATCAATGTTTGCTAAATGAAAAGGAAAAACATCCGCAGGAGAAAATGTATTTCCAACTTCTAATAGGGCATCATTGACAATGACAAGCCAGAAGGAAAGTGGCAGGGCCCCTCCGGCCACGGGGCTCAGCTGCGGCAGGGGAGTGCGAGCTCAGAGGCCTGGTGCCGGGCACAACAGGGGGCAGTGAGAAGGGGCACAGAATGGGGCCCGCAGACGCCCCTTCTGCCAGGCTCGGGGTGGGTGGCAGCCTCCAAGTGAGCTCTAGCTGGACACCCCCAAATGTGCAAAGTGGGGGTGTAGCTGGGAGAGGAGGGTAAGAGCTCCTCTCTGAGTGGGAAGGAGCGCAGAGCCCGTGCCCTGCCAGTCCCCCAGGCTCGCCGCGGAGGGTGATGAGGGTCCAGCACCCGGTTCCTCTAGCTGGAGGCACGCCGCCCGTCTGGGGTGCCCACGGGCCTCGGAGACCTGCACAAGGGGCCTGTCCAGGCGTCATGGACTGGAAAGGCTCCGGTTTTAATCACCCCGTGACTCTGGCATCTGCCTAGAAAAGTGTTGTTGGACACCTCCGAAGTGCCCAGCTCACTGCCCAGGGCTGGCCGCACGGGAGGGACCGGGGCGGAGACGCGCCCTGTCCGAGGGCTTTCTGGTTTGGCCATTATGGTAAGGGCGAGCATTGTGCTGGCAGGGAGTGATGGTGGAGTGTGGGGGCTCCAGGGCTGGGGACTGACCCAGCCAGGGGACTCGGAGGAGAAGCCCAAGGAAGGGTCGCAGTGCGTGTCTCAGGGGAGGGTGCTCTCAGCTGAACAAACGCCCAGGGGCAGGAGAGAGGCTAGTGAGGCCGAGGAGTGGACCAGAGTGGACCAGGTTCCTCGGCCTCCTGCTTTGAGGAAGGGGGCCGTGGGTGGGAGAGGCCGGGCCCCAGGCCCACCCCTCCACTCTCTAAGCCAGGAATCTTCCACGGGAGGCTCAGGGACGGGCTCCTCCAGGTCAGGACGGGCCAGGCTCTGGAGGGCAGGAAGCACCCACAATTTGCCTGTCTCTAAGGAAACAAATGCAAAATCTCCAATACAGAATTAGGGGCCAGGGCCTTCGATGAGGGGCATGCGTCCCCACACGCCCTGAGCCTCCTCCTCGCAATCCCCTTTCCGCCCATGCGTCCTCGCCCCTTGCTGTTTCTCTCCAGCACCCACTTCGCTGACATCTGTTCGGTAACCTGCAGGACCTGGCCCACCTGACCCAAGCCACGGGTGCTGCGGCCAGCCTCCTCTGTCCTGCGTTCTGTTCTGGCTCCGGGCGACCTCTCGTTGCTTTTCTTCCAAGAATTCAGGCACTCGGTCAGACGACCTTTCTTGGGGACATGCCTCTCCGCCAGCGTCTCTCTCATCTCCCCAGCCGGACACCAGCTCAACGCAGAGGATTCGGGAGCCTGGGAGGTGATGTCCTTTCCTTGGCAGGGACAGCATTGATGACAAGAGTGAGCAGGGGGTGTGAGGCTGGGTAGCGTCCTGACCGCAGCTGATGGACAGACGACCCGGGCGAGAGAGAGCACTCCCAAGACCGCGCCGTGAGACAGGAGCCTCGGCAGGGTCTTTCCCCACAGACACTGTTGGACACAGTGCACATGCACGTGACACATTGCCTTCGCCCCATGATGCCGTGCGCCCGAGACGCGCCTTCTCTGCATGCGGGTCCCAGGAGGCACGGCTTTCTACGCTGTTTCCTTCCTAAACAAACACAAAAAGCACTTCATCTGAGAGGGTCTGGAAAACGCACGAAGGAAAAGGGTAACAGGCGAACTTAAAACACGAAGAATCCCAGCAGGAGGACATCACCCTTGTTCAGACTCGGCCCCCGCCCCGCACCCCCACTGCGTTTTTCTTGCAACTGTAGGAGCTTTAACCTGGAAATCGCACTGCATTCACCGTTTCCATTGCGATTCTACGCTCATGTCTTCCTGTCTTACTCAATACTCACGCGATCACGTGTAACAGGTGCCTCGGGGACCAGACGTCCAGTGGTCTCCTCACCTCTTCCCTGCAGTGAAGTCCCTCCGGGGAAGCCCACTCAGGCACCGTTGTGCATCCTGGGTTACTCTGACCCCTGAGTGGTGGGTCCGTTGGTCAGAGGTACGGTCACCGGCCAGCCTCACCCCCACTGTCCACTGGCAGCGGGTGCATCCCTGCCCATCCAGCCGTGAAGGAACTGGCCACCCACTTCTACTGCAGGCTTGATGACTTTTCTGGAGTCTTCTTGGGGTTTGGATTCACGTTTCCATCGTGGCCTGTGTATGTGAACATTTTCTCTCATGGCTGTGTGCACAGACACAGGACCCACAAGGGAGCTGGGTCAGCCCGTGGCCAGTCCTCCATCCGTTTTCCCTTCGGAAGCGGGGTGCCCCCCGCAGGCGCTCTCACGCAGAGGAGCTGGGGGTGTTTGCAAACGGGTGGCAGCTGCAAGGTGAGGGCCCCCCCCACCCTGGGGCTGTAAGCAGTGACCTTGAAGGGGACACCTGGCAGTCGCTGGCCTCCCCGAGGAAAATCCACTCCTGGCCTCTGCCTCACTGGTGCCGACGAGGCTGGAGGGCAGGGAGCCAGCTCCAGCTTCTACCCCTGGGCAAGCCCTCGAAAACGCCGCACCACATGGGGATGAGGGCAGAGGAACCCTGGAGCAGGCGAAGAAGACCCGAAGCCCTGGGTGCCCTTTATCACCATGGCGTCGCCCTCCCGGGAGCACCGAGCATCAGCAACATGCCCTGCTTTTGTCCTTGCTGGCCAGCTTGAGCCCTGGTACACGGGATGGGGTGTGCGTGGGATGCTTATGGCCCTGTGGAGACATCCAGGTAGGCAGAGCCAAGGCCCCGCCCACAGCCAGCCCCGACTCTGTCCCCAGCTCACCAGAGGTGTGTGTGAGCCCCTGCCACGTGGATCTTCGGCGCTAGGCAAGTCATGACAGCCCCATCACCATCCTGAGGGCGGCTTCCCCCATCTTGCCCTGCCCAGTGAGGCTGTCCCTCGTGGGTGGCCCTCCGTGTTTGGCCGCCAAGTGTCTGAGGGAAATTTCCCACCTGGCCCTAGGTGGCAGTGCCACGCTTGACGCAAGCCCGTGGAGCAGTGTGAAGTCAAGGGTTGGGGTCCAAGTTCTCAGGCTCCCGGAGACCCCAGGAGACCCCCATCAAGTCCGCGCCACTTTTGTGCTGTGACCTCGGGGAGAGTGCAAAGCCGGGGACTGGGGGTTCTGAGCATTCCGGGGCCGTCGTCCCTCCCTGAGCCTCAGCGTCCCCATCTGAGCAGCCTGTGACAGAGCTGTCTGAGCCCTGACCTTCGGCGATTCAGATGTCACCGAAGACAGCTCCCAGCCCACTCCTGACACCTGTCTTCCTTCCGGGAGCTGATACAGGGTGGCCCCTGCACCCCAATTCCAAGGGCACCAGGAACACGACCCGCTCAGCTGTGTATTCAGCCAGAGGGGATGGCATTGCCCCTGGCCAACCACAGCTTCTCTGGGTGGCTTTTTTCTTTTTTTAATTTTTAAAATCGAGATAGGAGCTGCGTAAAATTCACCACTTTAAAGTGTATAGCCCAGCGGGTTTTCGTGTACTCGCCGAGCCGTGGGGCAAGCATCCCCTCCGCCTAATCCCCTGGTATTCTCATGACTCTGAAAGGAAACCCTGGACCACAGGGCGGCCTCTCCCATCCCCCCTCCCCCACCCCGGCCTCCACTCCTCCATTCTCCATCTCTGTGCACTTGCCTGCCCTGGACGCGATGCTTCTGAAGTTCACCCGCCTATGTCTCGTGCCAGGACGGCTAGCCTTTCCGGAGCTGAATGATACTCCAGGGCCTGGATATGCCACATGCGGCCCTCGTTCATGCTTGGCGGCGGGGGGGGAATGCTGGGCTGCGTCCACCTTTTGGTGACTAGAACCGCCCTCACCCCAGGAAGGAGAGACCAGCCAGGAGAGCTGGCACACGACCCTCTTGTTCAGGGTTACTCTGTGAGTGGCCCCGGGAGGGAGGCTAAGACCTGTAGAGTTTCAGAAGCACTTCCTGGACCTGACCCCCTGGGTCCACGGCCCACTTCCCCGCTGCTCCACGGGGCGCGCGGGTCCTCGGCCTCTCTGTGTGGGTAGAGGTCAGGGTGGGCCACCTCCGACCGCACCACTGAACCCCGACCGCCACGTCCTGAGGCCCGAGGCCCCACTTCCTCCTCTGTACAATGGGGTGGACACCCCATCCTGGACTGTTGGGGGAGCCCACGAGGCCTTGCCAGGAGACGTGGGTGTGCAGAGCCAGGCTGAGAGGGGAGGGGGGACGGAACAGGACGGCTGTGGGTAAATGATCGGACACGAATGGAGAACCGAGGCACATCGTGGGTCGGTGTGTCAGTCGCCTCTTGTCCTTCCAGCCTGGTAGGAGCGGGTTGGGGGTCCCCTCTGTCCCCCTCCCCGACCGCAGGGCTGGGTCCAGGGGCAGGAGCAGGGGCGGAGCAGTTTAGAATTAGGGTTGAGGCCGAGGCCCAGCCTGGGTCCCTCAGGAGACCTGGGAGGCAGAGCAGAGTGGCTGCAGGGAGCGGGCGCCTGCCCTCGGCCTCGGCGGGACACCTCCTCTGGCAGCCCCCTTGGTCCTGGCTACAGGCATAGCCGCCAGAGCTCCAAGGGCCCCAGGGTGGGAGGGAGGCCCTGTGCGGCCCCTCTCTCAGTGCCCGGGGCCATCCATCTCGCTCTGACCCCATTAAAATACATTCTAAAGGGAAGAAAAGGGTGGGCCGGAGAGGGAGGGGAGAAAAATGATGCTGTGCCGGGCCATTGTGTGTCCCTCCCGGCAGGACCTCGCAGGAGAGAGGAAAGAGGCCTGGGCTTTGTGTCTGGGTCTGGGGGAGGCCCAGCTCAGTGGGGCGACTCTGTGGGAAGAAGAGACACTGATGGCACGGACCGTGGGACGCGGCGCATCTGTCTCAGGCTCTGCCCCGCCCCCGCTGGCTCTCGCACCCGCAGACACAGCTGCCTGGGTCCCCGCACGCTGCTCGGCTGCCCACAGACACCAGCCTTGCAAGCCCATCAGGCCATGGGGCCGGGCTGAGACATGGGCAGGACAGCCGTCCTGGGGTCTCACAGAGACACAGCCACTAAAAGCTGGTCCCAGGCTCCTGACACCTTCAGGCAGGTCCTGCCCCTGAAGTGGAACCTGGGCAGCTGGCCCAGGGGTGGGGGCCACGTGGGCGGCCTTGGCCTCACCCTGGGGCTGGGGAAAGGGGCAAAGTCACCAGGAAACAAACACTCCCCCCAGGCCCTGGGCCTGGCACCCCCTCCAGCAGGAGGTGCAGCCACCGGGCCGCTGGGAAGCCAAACCCCACCATTTCCATTCCAACCCCTGGGGCCACCAATGGGGAGCCAGGGGGGACAAGGCCTTTCGTGAACACCATCGATGGCCTTGACCCTTGAAGTCACTTGTTTTGAGTTGAATTCTACCCCCAAATATACATCGAAGGCCTTGCCCCCAGGACCTTAGATCTGGCTGATGGACCCAAGTGGGTGAGCCCCAATCCGACAGGACAGGTATCCATAGGAGGTCGGCCTGTGAAGACAGACACACGGACACCCAGGGAGAAGGGCGTGAAGGCAGAGGAGAGGTCCAGCCATCATTGTGAGCCATGGCGGTGACCGCCAGCCACTGGGAGAGGCAAGAAGGATGTTCACGACTGACCGGCTGCCCAGAGAGCACCCGCAGCACCTGGGTTTCACACCTGGAGGGCCGGTCCCCACCTCCCCAGCCGTCCAGCAGGGCGCCGCCCCGTCGTTCCGCACACTGAGCAGCTGAAGACTCTCACACCTGCAGCCTAACCCACTGACCCAGGCACGTTGGGGTCCCAGGAACAGATGTGTCCCCCTCCAGGGCATGGCCCCTGCATGAGGGACAGAGGCCAGGCCTTCACCCATCACCTGGGGTGCCCGCCTCCACCTCTCAGGATCAGATCCTCAGGGATCGGGTGTCTGCGAAAACTAGCCCCAGAGAGCCACCCGCGGGCTCCATTTCCAGCCAGGGCTAGGGTTCCAGAGGTTGCCCCGGGCTCGTTAGGAAGGTGACATATCGGATAAACAGCTGTCCCCTCGCTGCCCCTGGAGGGTCCTCCTCCCTCGGGGCTGGGGGACAGAGGTGGCAGCCAGCCCAGCCCTGCCTGCAGCGCAGCTGTGGTCTGGGAAGAGGGGCCCGAGCTCCGCCCCGTGGGGATGACAACAATTCCACCGCAGCCGGCACCTGGGCTGTGAAGGAGCCGGCCCAGGTGGCAGAAGGGGCACCTCATCGCCCAGGGGATGTGGCCTGGAGGCGAGACCTGGGGGGAACACCTCTCTCTGCCAGAGAGCATCAGCTGGAACGTCGGTGTCCCCTGCCCTCAGAATGGGTCTCAGGCTCTGGACTTACCCGAGGTCCGCGCTGTGGACCACGCCGGTCTCCAGCTGCCCGAGGTACTGCATGGGACACCCCATCATGGGACACCACTGCATGGGAGGGCCTCCATACCCTCCTCTAACACCCACTCACACACCCCCCACTTACACACACACACACACACACCCTTGCTCCGCAGAGCCCCACCTAACACTCCCTCCCACGCAGGCTCTGGGCGCGCAGCCGTGAGTGGTGGTGTGGGCTCCACGCCAGGCAGACCTGGCGTCCATTAGTCCTCGAGGCAAGCAGGTCACCTCAGCTCCGCCACCCCCGCCGTCTTCCGACGAGAGCGCTGGCGTGCCGACCAGGCTGGGCCGAGTGGCAGGTCTGCGGGTGCCGGTCCAGCTGGTGCTGTCTCAGACACTCTCGAGCCTGTAGTTCACGCGCAAATACTCAGCCACATGCGAGGACCATACCCACGGGTGCTGGCTGAAAAGTCCCGTTGTACAAGTCCAGGGTGCCCCAGACACACTCGGGGCGCACAGGCTTGCCTTTGCCCGTGCACACGTACACCCACGGGGACACCCGCGGTCTCATGCGTACCCCGCACTCACGCACAAGGCAGCAGGCTCACATGTCCCCACCCCCGCCCCCTCCGCACAGCGATGTCCAACCCCTGCCGGGAACTGGGCGGCCCACCCCACCCCTCAAGTCCCCAAAGCAACGACATTGTTCTCGGCTCCTGCCATCAGCGCCCGGCTGACGGATCACCCCGAGTGATGACTCAGAGGCCAGCAGCCAGTCCACAAAAAGGCATCAATTCTGCCGGGGCGCCCTGGCACTCGCGTCAGCGGGCCATCAAGGGCGGGAGCTAGGGGGACAGTGACGGGGCAGCACCCAAACCCCAGCTTCTCTCATGGGGGGGCCAAGGAGCCCCTACAGCAGCCCTCTACTCCAAGGAGAGCCCAGAGAGGGTCAGGAGAACCCCTCAGGGCCAGAGCCAGGCCAGAACCCTCAGCTCACGCCCCCGTGGGAACCATGTTCTCCAGCCCAGATGCGTGCCGTGCTCACACACGGAGGAGACTTCCAGTCTGGGGGCCGAACTGTGGCTGCGTGAGAGGTGACCGTGCCAGCTGCTCCTGGCTCGGACCAGCCTCTGACTCTTAGCTAGGTGGGCGATGTCGCCACTCTGTGCCTCGGGGCCCACAGTGGACGGTGGGGCCGATCCCTGGACCCTCATAGGGTCCGCTGGAGGAGTCGGTGAGTCCACACAGAGAAGCACGGAGACCACGCCATCTGTGGGGGCAGGGCCCGCACGCAGATCACGTGACCGGGCCCGCCCTCCTGTCCCCCGTGGTCTTGTGCCCGCCCGGGGGCACCCTGTCCTCACCCTGTGCCCAGAGGAGGAGGCTGAGGCCCAGGAAGGCCCAGCGACTCACCCAGGGGCCTGCTGCCAGTGGGGCCCAGAGCAGGCCGCGGCCCAGGCCCTGCGGTCGGTGCCCCGGGGGCCTAAGTCCCTTTGGCCAGGAATGCAGAGACTCGGTTCCGCTGGTGTCCTGGGCCAACACTCCTCAGTCAAAGCCATTCCAGAAAAATCTGTGCGGGACTCTTGCCCTCAGAAGGCGGCTGTCAGCAGGAGTTTGCTCTCAGGCCGGGTCCCGGTCGCTGTCTGCCCTGCTCCCGGGAGGCCTAGTGGCTCGACCCCCTCCCCAGCTGTCCTGCGCCATCCTGGGGTGCTGAGAAGCCATCTGAGGCCACCTCTACCCGGAGGCCAGCCCCGGCCACTGCCTGTGTGCCCTGGTCCAAGACCCTCTCCGTCCCCAGGCAACACCCCAGTGGGTGGCGGCCCGGAGGTTCCTGGGACCACTGCTAACTTCAGGGGTCAGGCCCCAGCATGGCCTCTCTGCCCTGCAGTCTGGCCAGGCCAGTGTGGCAGCCCCCTGACCACCCTGCCCTGCCATCCTCGCTGCCAGGCCCCTGGTGACAGCAACTCTCCAGCAGGAAGCCCCTTTGTCTCCCCGGCCATGCTGAGGGGGAGGGGCAGCTGCAGCTTCCTCTGGGGCTGGGGCGGGGAGGGCTGGGCTTCATTAATCCCTGGGGGACCAGGCCCCTCTGCCGGCCTTGGGCCCAGGTGCATGACTGTCACCAAGATAAAAGGGACGTAATTAAGTTCCAATCAGCGGAGTGATTTGTCCTCATAATGCAATGTTGCCCTCTAGCCCCTGGGCCGCAGATCTGTCTCCGTCAGGCTGCGCAGGGGTCCCTGCATGCCTGGGCTCCAGGCCTTCCTGCCACCATGGCCCACTGCTGGGGGAGCTACGGAGGCAGTGTCCACCCACCTGCTCCCTCCCCCAACATCAAGCTGCCGGAGGTGGTGATAATGAAGTCATTTTTCTAAGGAATGTTCACCTGGAGGGCAGCCCCCCTCCGCAGGCCAGCTCCTGGAGTGGGGAAGGCAGGCCCAGGGAATAGGCAGGGGCAGAGGGTACGCAGGGAAAGGTGGGGACCAGGCAGCTGCTGGGGACCATCAGTCGGCTGGGAGCCCCCTGGGCGTGGGTGGCTGCCGCCGCCTCTGCCCAGGCTCAGTGAGGACAGGAAAGGAGAGAACGGGGGACAGGTGAGGCCCCAGCAACTCAGCTCACCTGGCCTTCCCCTCCCCCTGCCTCCCGGCACAGGTGACCCAGAGCTTCACCAGGGTTCCCAGTGCCACTGCGTGTGAGCTCCCCTGCCTCTCGCTCACCCGGCCCAAGAGCCTGTGGCAAGACGGTGCATCCCTCAGTGTCCTGCGTG
Source organism: Macrotus californicus (assembly GCA_007922815.1). NCBI lineage: Eukaryota > Metazoa > Chordata > Mammalia > Chiroptera > Phyllostomidae > Macrotus > Macrotus californicus. Next base: position 491,985 of record VMDR010000036.1, read on the forward strand.
TGCCCTGTCCCTGCTCACACCCATCTGCTCCATCCCTTCGTGGCCAAGAGGCCAGCTGGGGGTCAGGCAGACCCAGGTTCACACTTAGGGGCCACCAGGTGCACCCCCTGGGCCATTGTGCCTCCTGGCGCCTCAGTTTTCCCATCCAAGAGATAAGCATCCTAACAGGACCTGGACAGCAGGTGGTCGGGAGGGTACAGGCCCCAGGCCTGGCGCCGGGTGCAGGGAAAGGACCCGGGGGCTCGTTATGAGTGCCAGTGGAGGCCGACTGGGAAGGAACGGGCAGAGGTTGCAGGCTCCTGGAGGCAGGGGCGAGGAGGGGCCTCGGGCACTCTGTTTACACCTTTCTGCTTTTCTGTGGCTTCCACCTTTGCTAAAACGGGCCTGTTGACTTTGAGGGGGAAGCAAGGGCTGTGTGTGGCCCGGAGCCTGGCGTGCAGAGCGGCATTGGGGAGGCTGCAGGGGTAGGGGGGTGGGGCCCAGCCTAAGAGGCGGCTCAGAGCACAGAGCGCGTCCCCAGCCCAGCGCTGGACAGCCACTGTCCTCCTGCCGCAGAGAGCAGGGCCCTCGGGCAATGCACGTGGACAGCAGTGACCCTGCCATCTGGCACCTCACACCCCTGCTCCGAGGAGGGCGCTGGCCAGCCCCACGTCCGCCTCCGTCCGGGCAAACGACTGGCATACAGGACTGTTCTGGGCCTCAGGCTGTCGTTCCTCCCGGTGACTCTGCCGACAGCCGGGAGGCAGGTGAATGTGCGCCTCACAGGGAAGGGAGGCCAGGCCCCTACCGGCCACGGAGCTGCCCAAAGTCACAGGGCTGAGTCCCGGGGCAGAGCCACGGCTCAGCCCCCAGGGGACAGCGTGGAGCCAGGCACCCCACAACCCAAGACCTCAGCAAGCCCCAGTCACAGGGAGACACAGCCTGGGTCCCAGTCAAGCACCGGCTCCAGGAGCCCTCGCCTGCTCGTGGAAAATGCAGGTTTCCAGGCCCCCACACCCACAGGCACCCAGCACTGCAGACGGCCACCCGGAACCTGAGACTGGCAAGGCTCCGGGGGCCTGAGCACGTCTGCCTGGTGCCCAGGGGCTGTGACCAGGCTGCTGCCCTCAGCGCGGTGCCTGTGTGGGTCCGGGCCTCCCCTCGGTGGCCGGAACCCTTCTGGGTGCAACTCCTGGGCACCCCCCGGCTCTGAGGGTCCCATGAGTGGGGCTGGGACAAGCAGGGAAGGAGGCTGAGCTCCCCCGGCAGGTGCTCGGCTGGCACCCCCAGGCTGGCAGGGGCGGCGACTGTGGGTCTCAGTTCCTGTGTTTTCAGTCACATCTGCCGTGGGTGTGGGAAAGGAGCCGGGGGCTGCCACGTCCTCCCAGGGCTGTGATCCCGTGCCCAGGTGACCATCCACCCTGCTTGTGCTCGGCCAAGGTGTGGGATGGGGTGGGCTGTCCTCTCCCCCGGACACCGCCTCATGTGTCTCTGGCTCAGGGCTTCTGTGACATGTCCAACGGCCCATCCACCAGATGCCTGCCCATCTGTCCATCCGTCCGTCCACCTGTCCATCGAGCTCTAGCTGAGGCCTGGGGGGCCAGGAGCTGAGGGACAGCCGTGGCCTCCAGATGTGCTCCCAGGCAGCACACCTGCACCTGCAGGGAGCCAGGGCCCCGCCCCTCGAGCTGTCCTGGGGCCGCAGAGGCACCCAGGAACCCAGCCAGGGCTGGCTGGGCTCTGCCGCCTGTGGGTCCCAGGAGGGGTCTTCGAGGTGGAGCTGCAGGAGTCTGGGCAAGGGGTAATGACTGAGCATCCTGGGGGGTCAGCACAGCAGATGGGAGCAAGGCAGGGCGGACAAGCCTTCCAGAACAGGGAAACAAGGGGACGGAGCAGATGCCTGGAGTGGACGCAGGACGCCATGTGTAGGGAAGGGGTCCCAAGGACGGGGGCGCGGTTCTGAGCACCGACCTCCATTCGAGCTGAGCTGGATCCAGCTGGACTCCTCCCTGCCACCTCTGTGGCTGTTGAACCCCTTGGCCTCAGTTTCTGAGTCTGTGAGACAGGGGCGCTGGGGCCTGCCTCACTGAGGTCACGCTCGCGGGCAGAGCTGGACGCGAAGGCAGAAGCCCCTTGCTCCCAGGACGGCCTGTCTGCAGCACGTGGCTGCAACTCAGCTGCCTGGGCAGCCGCCAAATTCCCCCAGAGGCGTCGGGCCAGCTCCGGGTGCGTAAGAGCCGTGTCAGGGAAGGCGCCAAAGCCGCAAGAGGGAAATGGTGTCGTCAGCAGGGAGAGCGGTGGTGGGGGAGGGGGTGGGGATGGTTACAGCAGCACTGTTCAGATGGGGCCGAGCCGGGGCGCTCCCAGGTGCCCGACAAGGAGGCACACAGCACACAGGGCAGCTGCGCAGCCTGTGGGCACCACGCTGGGCGAGCCAGCAGGGGCAGGGCCGGGGCAGGGCCAGGCAGCAGCTGCCTGAGGTTGAGGTGTGGCCCCAGGGTGCAGGCAGAGGGAGACCCAGAGGGAAGAGGGCTTGGGATCTCTAGGGCCTGGGTCCCCAGCTCTTCAGGAAGCCCCCCTCAGAGCAGGGCAGGGGCTTTGAGTCAGAGCTGGCGACGGAAGCCAGTTTGTCATCACCAGGGGGGGCCAGTACAGGCTGGCAGCTCTGCCTCCCTCACCTCCCGTGGTGTAAGGCATTCTGGCTGCTGGGCGTCAGGAGGGGCAGTTGCTGCCTCCTTGGATGGCGAGGCTGTTGGTGGAGGGAGCTCCTTGACCCCGTAAATGCAGGCTGCTTGGCACCTTCCCACGCAAGGCACCCTGCTCTCTGGGAAACTGGGCCCATGCACCTCCCCCACCCCCAGGCACCCCCTCCAACAAGAGACGGTCTCCTGAGTGGGTCGGGCAACGTCGTCTGCAGACCTTTGGTGCACTGTGCAGGCTGGGGGTCAGGTCTTGCCCCACAAGAGAGGGAAGGGGGGCACTTGGGGGATGGGAGGGGAGGGGAGGAACCTAGGACTCCTCACCCCCAGCCCAGGCCCAAGTCACCTGGGTGACTCTCTAGGAGGGAAGTGGGCCAGTGGGGAGACTCAGAAACTCTGGGTAGGGAGGAGGCCCAGTACTGAGTGCAGCCATCACCCTGCAGGCCAGGGCAGGGAGGGTGGCGCTTTGCACCTGGGCCTGGCCATTCCCTTGCTCAGGGCTGTGCCCAGGAGCAGGGCCGTGGGTGGGAGAAAGCTGCAGGGAGGCAGCCTCTGCAAGGGGCAGCCTTGAGCGGTCGGGAGCCCATGCCCAGGTGCCAGGGAGCCAGGCCACCAGAGGGAAGTGAGAGGATGTTTACATTTGGGGAGAGACCAGACCGAGACTCGGCCCTTGAGCGGGACGGAGAGCTGCCTGGACCTCCAAGGTGGGCCACAGCCGCGCTCCTGTGGGACCTGGCCCTCTTCCGAGCCCGTTCTTGGTCACTGTGTTGCCGGGTTCCCAAGCATCACCACCTTGTGACAAATTTTACAGAGAGGGAGCCTGGTCTGGGCTGGCTCCAGCAGCGAGGAGGGGCGGAGCTGGGACTCGAACCCAGGTCTCCAGGGGGCCCAGGTTCTTTCTCTACTGACCCACGCATTGCTGCAGGCCACGGCTCCTGGACTATGAAGTCCATGAGCAGAGGGACCCTTGGCTTGCTCCCCACCGTGTCCCTGTGCTGGGCACCCGGGATGGGCACGTGCCCCACCCGTCCTCGCTCTGGACCTTCTCCTGCCCCGGGGCCATGCGGGCTCTTCCCCCTCCTCTGGGCTGGACACCTCTGGGCTCTGGCTTTGCTGAAACTGGGGCGGCCCCTCCGGAACCCACGAGAAGAGCTGAGCACGTACAACCATTTTCTCGGATGAGTTATAATTTTCCCTCATTTCCCCTTCAAAACACGCTAATTAAACGAACATTGTTCGGACAGCCAATGGAAATGCGGAGCCGCGTCCCCTTCCTAAAGAACATGCCCGCTTCTTTAGAGGCAATTGTCGGCATTGTGCAAGCTGCGCACGGACGCACACACGTGTGCACACGTGCAGCACCGGCTGCAGGCGCCCAGCCTCCCCCAGTGCTGGGACTGCCAGGCTGCTTCTTGTTGCTGGGTTCGCCACCATCAATGGGGCGCAGATGACCTGGAACGTTCTGTTCGTCCGTGCTGCCCAGCACCTGGGCTGAGCGGTCTGGTGGGGGCTGAGCAGCAACCTGCAGGAGGTGTGACCCCGACACTCCTGGCTGTCCCCTCCTTGCCCCTAACTCCCCCTCACCTGAGCCGGCCAGAGGCACTGGACATGGCCTGGGGATGGGGAGGCCTCGACCAGCCTGGTGAGACCCCAACCCCAGGGCGACAGGTTCTAGGACACACACAGCCGTCTCAGCTTCTGACCCCGTCCCTGGAGCTCAGCTGTTACGGCGCTGTCCCCATGAGTTGTGGTTGTGGGTTCGCTCCCAGGCAGGGCACAAGCAGGAACCCACCAATGCAGTGCGAACAACACACGGACACACGCACAAATGATGAACAAATCCCAGCCTTCCAGAACCCAGGAGGGTGGGATGCCGGGCCTCTGGGTGCCTGGGGGCTCCCAGGGAGCCACCGCCCTCCCTCGTAACTGTCATTCCTTGATTTCTCTAATTGACATGTCACAGACACACAGGAAAGTGCCCACAAAGTGACTCATCACCAAGCAGTGCCCAGGGAAGACCCAGGATGGTGCCCACCACAGAAATGGCCTGAAGTCCCCAGCTCCCCCCAGTCAGCCTCCCAGCCCCCAAGGGGAGCTGCTGGCTGACTCTCCTACTTGGGTCTCTCTCCTGTTTTAACTTCAGGCCACAGGCTCACTTAGCGTGTGTCCAGCAGCCGTCACTGTCCTGCACGAGGCCACCCTGCTGCATGGAGGTACAGCTGGCCCACCCTGGGCCCCGTGCCATTGCCCCAGGATGCCTGGGTCCCCTCCAGCTGGGCGCCATCACCACATGGCTGCAGGGACCCCTGCGTCTACTGGGGTCCCAGAGCCACCTCTGCAGCACGAGCCTGAAGTGGGATTGCTGGGTCACTGGGCATGGGGGACCTACAGCCACCATGGACAGACACCTCAGATGCAGGCTTTCCTCCCTGTCTCCCGAGCAAAAGGCCCCAGCCCCTGGTTCCCATCCCCCATCCCCAGAAACTCTGGCCCTCGCACTCCGTCCTCACCCCTGCACAACCAGCTGTCCTGTCCACAGGAAAGCTGTGCTTTCCGGGGGCCAGCCACTCTCACTGCCTGTTCCCACCTCTCCTGTCCCCACGCAGGGCTGGGCACAGAGCAGGTGTCCAGCCAACACCTGGGATGGAATGATAGTCCCAGTACCCCAGGAGCAACCCCAGGCCCAAGCCCAGCCCATGAAGCCTGCCGGGGTACCCAGTGCATCTTGAGGATGCAGCCCCTGCCCTGAGCCCAGGCTTAGCCCCATCACCCTGCCCTGACGCCCTCTCGGGAGCCATGCCCCACTCAGGGCTGTGACTTGTGGTGTGACCCTGCCCCCGGAGCCCCAGGGCACTCTGGTGCAAAGCCATGTCCCCCAGGTGCCCCTGGGCCATGAACTCTGGGGCTGAGAGCTGGAGTAGGGGCAGAGTCTTGCTCAGCGAGTGTTGGGGGAAGGCTTGGTTTGCAGGGCCCGGCACAGCCTGCGCCGTCCCCAGTCCCCATGGGGCTTGGCTGCCGGGTACCGGGTACCGGGCCCGGCCACTGGGCAGTCCAGAGCCACCCCACCGCCCTCCGGCTGGAGTCCTCCAGCCAAGACCATTTCTGGTCTTGGGATGGTGAAGGCGCCACATCAGGAGCCTGGCTCCAGGAGACCAAGGTCAGGCCAAGGGTCTGAGACTAGTGACCATGGCAGCCCTCCCATCTCTGAGGCTCTCTGGCCCCTCCCCACACATCCTCTCCCCGAGGACCAGGAAGGTGTTTGGCCTGCCAGCCCCACCCCGAAGGCCAGGCTCCCTGATGCAGATGCTGGGCCAGGGGCGTAAGGACAATCCACCACCTCCTCTCTGCAGGGGGCGGGGGTGTTCACGGGGGGGAGGGGTGTCTTCGGGGTCCCGAGAGTCACTGCCTTGGAGAGGCCGCCCCTCTCCCTCACTGGGGCCCTCAGTGCCAGGAGGCACAGCCTAGACAATGTCCTGGGGACAGGGCCAGAGCCACCAACCTGCCCCTGCGAGAAGCCATCAATGTAGCCCGAGGCCCCCGGGCAGCAGAACTGCCACCAGGATGGGCCATACCTCTGATTCAGCACCCACGTTCCAGGACTGTGGTCCACCCCCAGACTCGGAAACCCAGGCTGCCACCTTGGGTCATGGGGCTGATCGTTGGCCTACTGCAGCGTGGCCTTGGATCTCCGGCTCCACTCACTCGCCTGTCTCTGGATTTGGGGGGAAAGAATCTGTTAGATTTTGCCCATTCCTGGGGAGAGAGGAGAGTGCATTACGGCGCGGGACCACAGGGAGCTGAGGAAGACCAGAGACCCCAGGGACCATCCACACACGGTCGGTCACAGGGCCTGGTCCTGGCTGCCACCAGCCCCCAGGACAGGGAGCCTCAAAGACCCCAGGGAGGCCAGGTCTGGGGGTCCCCTCCAAGGAGAGCACATCTCGCTGCTGTGGTGAGGGCCCCTCTGTGGTGCACCTGGAGGCCTGCCCATGTGCCCCCAGTGCTGAGCAAGACTCCCTAGAGAGCGGCAGGGAGGGTCTGGGTACTGGAGCCGAGAGCACAGGCTCTATGGCCAGACCGCTGGACATGGCCCCCAGGCTGCCACTTGCAAGCGGGGGCAGCTCTGGGGCATGGCCTGACCTCTCTGAGCCTCAGCTTCCTCACCGGCAGCCCGGAATGACAGCAACAGTCAGCACAGAAACTCGGACGTGCATCGGTCAGCTTTGGCTGCGTAACGAGCCCCCGCAGCCTTCCATCTAAACAGCTCCCAGTAGTTTCCTTGGTCGTGGGCCTGTGGGTGGGGGTGATCTGGTGAGCCGGGTTTGGGTCTGCTCCCACATTTCCCAATGCTCCCTGAACCAGTGGCTCCCAGTGAGGGGGGTGGCCAGAGCAGAAGAGAGCCAGCAGGCACCTCGGTCCCCAGCCCCTGTGCCCTAGGCCTGCCCCGCAGCCCCAGAACGACCACAGAGAGGGGTGGAAATGTTGGGTGCACCTCTCAGCCTGTCTGCCTGTGACCCGGGAGGAAGATGGGGCCCCCAGTCGGCGGCTCTGCATGGGCCCCACCGTAATGCAGGAGATTCCCCACCTGCCTTCTCACCAGAGGTGATGCAGCTTCCCTTGTATGCCTCCGGAGACAGGCACCTCACTCCTGCTGAGGCAGCTGGTTGGAGACCTCTCCCGTATCTGACCTGGGCCATGCCCTGGGGCCCCCCATCTGCCTCCACAAGGCAGACCTCCTGCGGGTGTTGAGTACCTGCTGAATGCAGTGCGGGGCCAGGCTGCCCGTCCCACAAACAGCACAGATGCCATCGCCCAGCCCCGGGAAGCCTGAGGAAGCCCAGACCCCGCAGGGCCACCAGCGGCGTTCAGGCCGCTAGACCCGCCGTGCTGTCTGGCAGGGCCGCCACTGCCCCTGCCCGCTCCTGTCCCCTGGGTCCCCCGGCCAACAGCAACAGGGGCAAAAATCATCTGGAAGCCTGAACTGAAGAGCTTTTCACGCCTCCCCCATCCCTGCTGAGATGAGCCACCAGCCCATCACCTGCCTGATGAGCACTCAGGGTGCTCCCAGTTGAGGGGGGCCTGGGGGAGGGGGAGCCTGAGCGGCTCCGCGGCTCTGTGGCCGACTGCATGCTCAGCCCCGCTGTTGGGAAGATTCCGAGGCCATTAGGCTCAGGGAAGCCATAAATCTCAATAACCATCGGCCCCAGGCCTCTCCCCTCCTTGAAACAACAGATACAATTTCACCAGTGGCGGCCAGCTCCCAGAGGGCTTTTTGATAAAAAGCCACTTCTCCAAAACATCAAACCCAAGTTCCTCTCATCTTTCAAACAACCGAAGGGTCAGGTTTCCCTGGGGGGGGACCGAGGCTCGAGGCAGGCCAGCGGGCAGCGGGCAGCACAGGGTGCAGGCCGAGAGGCCAGCGGCAAGGCTGTGGGGTCCGAGAGCATTCTGTGGCCTCCTTGAAGCACACGCACCTCGGGGAGATGGCCATCACATCTCTGCTTGATTACCACTAGTGGCAGGGTGTTCACTACCTCTCAGTGCCAGCTAGTCCACATTGGGAAGAATCCACTGAAGGAAATGCTTCAGATGTGGCCCCAGCGCTGCCTCCTGCAGGGCCCCGAGGTCCTGGCTCCATCTGCCCCTGGATCTCATGGGGAGAGCTGGAGCCCACGCTGTGACCCCAGGGAGCCTGGACCCACTGAGAGATGGAGTGGGGGTTGGGGGGGCCATACCCCAACTGTGCTGCCATGGTTTTGTCCTGGGCAGGCTTGGAAAGGATTTGCAAAGAGTCCTGGACGGGGGAGCCCCGCCTCAGGGCAAGGCGGGGGCTGGGAAGGCAGGCAGCCCCACCCCACCGGCCTGGCTCACTCCCGGTGGGGTGCTCTCTCTCTTTAGCTGGGGACCCTCATCCTTGCTCAGCCTTGTCTGCGGGTCCACCAAGCAGACCAGAGCGGCCCCAGTTCTTTTGTGGCCCCTCCTCCCACCCTCCCACAGCACCCGAAGGACACTGGGGCTCCAGGGGCCTTGAGGAAGACCAGACCTGAACCCCAGATGACAGAGCCTCTGGCCTGAGCCCCTGACCACACACTGGGAAGGGGAATGGAGGTCACCCCCAAGAACTTAGGGGCAGGGCAGGGCCCCAAGGAGAGTTGTCCCCCTCCGTCTGTCCCTGCTCCTGCTCCGAGAACCTTTGCTTATCACTGAGCAATAATTAGGTGCCTCCTGGATGCCAAGCCCTCAGTCCCTCCTTCCAGCATGACCTCCAAACCACTCACAGTGACCCGGGGGGCAGGGAGGGCACTCTGTGCTGTCCCCATTCCAGAGTAGGTGACTGGGGTCATTAGAAGCACCGCACAGCCCCCTCCTCAGGGAGGCCGCCCCTGACTGTCCCCTCAGCAGAAAGCAGGGCAAAACCTCTGAAGTCTGGGCTCCCCTGCAGTGGAGACATAGCTCAGGAGGCAATAAATCACAAGGGCCTGGTGGTCTTTGCCCTTTTCCCTCTGCCAGACAGGGAACTCCTTGAGGGCAGACACTGAACAGGGTAGGGGTCCTTGCATCCCCTCAAACCTTCAAGTGACCAGATTTGCCCTCAAACCCTCACTGTGACAACCAGGGAGGAAGTGGGGGTGGGAGGGCCCATGGGGCAGCCCTGCTTTCCCAGGGCCTGGGGCTAGTTCTTCTCCTGCATCCCTGGCTGTGTCCACAGCCAGCCCCTAGCGCACACACAGGGTGCCCGTCAGCCACGTCTCCACCCGAATGTCCGCCCCCGGCCCCTGTGGCTTTACTTATTGTTAAGAGAAGCGAGTTCGCTCTTGGTGAGCACGGAGCTGGGCCCACGGGCTGGCAGCCGCTCCAAGCTGGGGGCTCTGCAGAGAGAGGCCACTGTCACAGGGCCCTGGCTGCTGGGGGGCCCCATCCTCCTGCTCCCCTGAGGAGGGGCCTCGTCTTCCTCCATATCCGGGGTCCCTCCTGCTCCTTCAGGAGTCACAGAGTGTGGCCCCAAAAGGCCTGCAGGGCCCTGAGCAAGCTCAGCTACTGTCTGGACAGGAAGCCCCATGGCCTAGGAGCCCTGAGCCCATCATCCCCCCCAACAACCCCCAACTCAGGTGTAGTCAGAGCAAAGGGGGCCTCAGAGAGGCTCAGCCGCTCACCCACGGTCACACAGCAAGTGGGCAGCTGAGGCAGGATTTGACTGCAGGCCCATCTGAGTCCTAAGCCTGGAGTAGTGAGTCCACTCATGACAACCTGCCTCTAAGGAAGCGGAGGGAGCCTTGGGGGCCCTCCCTGTACAGACGAGGAGGCCGAGGCCCGAGAGGAGACTGCCCAAGGCCACTCAACGAGCCAGGGCAAGCTAGGACTAGCACCTGGTTTTGCGGACTGCAGCCCAGAGCTAGACCCAGCCTGGCAGCCAAGCCAGGAGGTCGCTGGTGGGCACAGCTGAGGGATGCCTGGCTTTGGGCACCCCACCCTGTCCTGGAAGTGCCTATCAGGACCCCAGCGGAGGCTTGGCTCTTGTGACGGGCACCGAGAGCATTCACCAGCCGCCTGCCCAGCTGAGATGAGAACCAGGAACCCGGCAGGGGCCAGGAGACCCCATGGCCCACTCTCTCCCTCCTTAGCCCCTTAGCCATGGGCACCTGGAGGCAGCCCCTCCGTCTAGAAAGGGCAGTGGCCCCCTAAAGGAAGACCTGTGGCCGCTGGTGGCCCCTCCCTGTCAGCCAAGAAAATCCAAACTGAGCAGCCCGAAGGCTCCGTAATGAGCTCAAGCGGTGTTTGTCCCCTCGTCCCCTCTCTCGTTCAGTCCTCGAGTGCCTGACCCCCTGCACGGGGCTCAGGGAGGACGAGGGTTACACGAGTGGGTCCTGGTCCCCAACAGGTGGCTTTGATGTGTGGCAGATCCAGGGCCAGGACAGGGACCCGTAGTCCAGACTGGGGGCATCAGGGAGGACTGCCTGGAAGAAGGCACATCCACGCTGAGACAGCAAGGACAGGAGGAGGTGTCCCAATGAGAAGGAGGGGCAGGCCCGGGCGGAGAGAGCAGGTTCCGTCTGGGGTAGGGGACGGGGCTGATGGCAGTGGAGTGGCCGGAGCACAGAGTGGTCAAGGAGTGCCAGGAGTGGAGTATGCACTCAGAGCGTCTCTCCTGCCCGGCCTGGGACTGTGCTGCCGGTGTCACACTGTCCCCCATCGCTACAGAGAGCCAGGGTTCAAGCCCAGTGCTACGGGGGCCCAAAGAAGGAAGGAGCAAATGAAGGAGGGGGTGGGAGTTGGGGGAGTAAGTGGGTGACCTGAAAGCCAGGACAGGGGTGGGGCTCACCCCAGACCCCCAGGGGAGCAGGGCACCAGAGAGCACTGGCAAAGGCATCAGGTGTCCAGAGACCCTGACGGCCTGTCTGCAGCTGCGGCTGAGACCAGCATGCACAGCCCACAGGGCCCTGGCGATTCCCGGGAGTCGGGACCAGGACACTCCTGGCCCAAGACAAGGCCTGGCCACTGCACAGTGGAGGCCTCCCTCAGCCTGCAGCCCGAGGGTGGGACAGCGAGGCTGAGGGCCGCCTCCTCCCCAATGCCCACTGGCTCCCCTTCCTCCCGACTCCAAACCCTCAGCCCAGGCAGGGGGACGCAGCCCTGCAGAGGGGGCCCGGGGCTTCTGGACCATTGTGTGGGGGCAAATGTGTTGGAAGGAAATGGGGGTACTTGTGGGCAGGTGCAGTGTTGCCCTGGAACCCAAACTCAGCCGGAGGCCTGGAAGCAGGTGTGGCCATTCCAAGGGGTGGGGCGCCTCCTGCCCCCTGAGACTGTCCCTAACCAGAGCGGCCTCCAGGACATCTGCGCTCCTTCCCCCATCTTGTGGCACCTGGATGGCCGTGGATGTGTGTGGAGATCACCTGCTGACCCAGAACCACCAAGAGTTCCACCCTCCTCCAGGAAGCCTTCCTGGGCTCACCTGGGGTGCCCCGTGCCTTGGAGCTGTCCCTCTCGGCAGCAGGGAGGCAGCTGCTCCTGCGGGCTCCGTTCTGGTCACTGCGGCTGTCTCTTTCCCGCAGTCCCAGGGAGCCCTCATGGTCACTGTGTTCTCACCCCTCAGCACGGCCGCCAGCCTGCCCGCATCTCTGGCCTCGGCTCAGTGGGACTGTGCGGACAGGCTGCTCTGCTTCCCCTACCTCACCCCTCTCTGCGCCCCCACCCTGTTCTCTGGCCGACTCCCCTACAGCACAGACACCCCACCTGATGGACAGGTTCGCCATCTGCTTCCTTCTGCTCCTTGTTCTGGGTCCACACTCCCTCCCTGTGTGTCCGGGACCCCCTATGCACACGCACATGCACACGCATGCACTCACACCCCTTGATCCTGGTGTCAGGGTCCACCGTGGGCCCCCCTGACCTCCAGGCCTGGCCCCCGAGCCACTCAGTCCCACTTCACTCAGGAAGGGACAGGCTCCGAGGCATCGGCGGCCCGCCGGGGCCACGTAGCTGGTAACGGCAAAGCCGCGGTTCAAACCGGCCCTGCCTCTCCTCGGTGAGGCCTGCAGGTCGCCGGGGGTGGCCCAGCTTCCCGGCTCCTGGGAGGAGCAGGAACACTTGGCAGACCTGTCCCCACCCGCCCTCTGGACCGTCAACACAACATAAAAGCTAATGGAGAAGTCGGTATGTTTACTGAGAGGAACGGAACCTTTAAAGAAAGAAAGTGGAGATGCCCGGGTGTTGGGGAGGGGGGTCATCTGATTTTCATTCTCTCGCTCAGTTGAATGGTAGGTCTGTCTTGGACCTGAGCAAGACGTCTTCAGAGGAGGGGCCCTTGGGGCCTTCTGCTCCTTCCGCTCCCCCAGATCCCGGACTGCAAACAGACTGACTGGTGTCACTGCTGGGCCCAGAAGTCACACGGGGTCCCTGAGCCCTCAGCTCTGAAGGGGACAGCTAGGGAGACCCCACAGGCCGCAGGGACCCAGCACTCGGAAACCCGAAGGCGCCTCTGTGCCCAGGTGCGCTCCAGAGCGGAGCCTTCCACAGTCCCCCCACAGAGACACGGCCCCATAGTCCCCTGGTCCGACACTCAGCCTTTCCACATGGGCAGCTTTGTCCCCCGCCTGCCTGGCGAGTGCAGAGTCCAGGTGAGGGAGGGGTCCGGCAAAGTACCCTCAGCCTTTTGCATGTGCCGGTCCCTCGAATCTCACGGATGCCCCGACCCCACCTGTTCAAGGGGGCGCCCAGCCTGACGCTGGACAGGAGGTGGGGGCTGGTAGGTTCGAGGTGGCCCAAGTCCTCGAGCTGCACCATGGCAGGGGACAGGGAGGCCAACAGGACACTGGCACCATCTGCAGCGCGCCTCCTCATTCACCTCGTCAGGCAGAGGGCATCTGTCCATTACTCAGATTTGCAGGAGGAGCCGGTGGCCAAGGGCAGGAGGAACGGGCCGACCTCGGCCCTTGTGGGTGCCCCGACACTGTGACTCACACTAGACTCACGATGGGGGGACACTTCATTAGGTATATAAAGGTCCAATCACTATGTCATATGCTTGAAACTGTCGTGATACTGTGTGTCTAAGGGGACGGGAAACACGTTTCTACGAGGTGCTGATGGCAGCAGCCCAGCCCTGGCTCGGCACCCCCAGGCCCTGTGCCCCCCACTTCCGGCTGGGGATGCTGAGACCAGCTCACGGCCACCCTGTCCAGTGGCTGCAGCCACCTTAGAGACCTGGTCAGACGCCAGAGCCTTTGCTTCCAACCCCACTCCGACCCCCTCCCCATGGATTCCAGGCCACGGGCAGTTCCTGGAGGGCGGGTGGCAGGGGGAGGGGGTGGGCCCAGCTGGCGAACAAACAGTCCTGCTCTTCCAGAAAGATCCAAAGTCTCATCGTCTCATCTACTCGGCAGCCCTCCTAGTGACCCTCGGCCTCACCGGGCAATGCCAAGTCCAGCCACCTGATGTGGACGTCGGTCTGCCCTGGTCAAGTGGCCCTGGCAGGTGTCAGGCAGTGGGACCGTACGAGCCTGAAAGATGGCCGGCCCAACCAGAAGGGAGGGCCGGGGCCGGGCCCTCCTTTGGTGAGGATGGACCGTGATGGGTCATATGTAAAAACCGGCTGCTCTGCCGGGGGACGTGGAGGGGACAGGGAAGAGCCACTGAGGCTGATGCACATGCCTGTTGACCTCCCCAGGGACCCCCAGCTGCCAGGTCCCAGAGCCTGAGGGGGTCACCATCCCCTTCTCTAAGCTTCAGGTCACACTACTGGGGCAGGAGGAGCTCTCCCTCCCCCGAATCGCCCAGGTGCCCACCCTTCCTCGGCAGACCTCAGACACTGCCCCCCAAGGAGAGGCCTCCACCATCCACAACGCAGAGGGCCCTGCAGTCCAGCCAGCCCTACCCACAGCAGCAGCTGGAGACCCGGCCCCCAGAGCTTCAGCTGAGGCTGCGGTGCCTGTCCGGCCTGTCCCACAGCAGGGAGCAAAGGCTGCAGCTTCTGATAGGAGCCAAATGGTGGGTCAAAGGATCCAACCAGCCAGCCAAACACTCACCCCCCTACCACCAATCCATCCACCCACCCCCCCCACCACCCACCCTCCACCTCCTGAGATGGTCCCAGCCCACCGGGGGCATTGGGGACTTTCTTCAAAGGACCGGCCCATTTCTGGGGCCCATGAGAGACTCTGGGACACAGGGCCCTGGGCCACAGTGGTCACTTAGAAAACCTGTTTGTCGGAGACCTCGAAAGCCCAGACCAAGGGCCGTGGCCTTGACTGTCAGCCCTGGGCACACAAGACCATGCTTCCCAGCACACCCTGCTTAATGTTTAACCGCCCCAGGGCTTTGCCAGCTGCTAATGACACAACATTGATTTTGCACAAATGAGTTAAGAGTGGCCAACCCAGAGTCTGTGGGGCATCGGTCACACCGCCCCCCGCCCCCGGTCAGTGAGGTCTCAGCCTGGCAGTCCAGAGCCTGCGGGTGAAGGGCACTGCACTGCTGGGGGAGGGGGGTGGTCTCAGAAGCCCAGAACGCCATCCTGGCTTCCCCATTGCACTTGTTTCTAGACTCTGCTCAAAGGGCACGCCCCAGGAAGCCTCCCCCCAGTCTCCCTGCTCCTCCAGAGTCACGCTCACCCAGTCGGTCTCTGTCCCCTCCGCTCCCCTGTGGGTCTGATAAGCCGACAACACACCTTTGTGACCCAGTCCCCTGAAAGCAGACCTGGAGTGAGGGTGCCGGGGCAGGTGGCCGCTCCTGGAAGCGTGGTGGGGAGGGGGGGTGCGTTCCCGAGCAGGTTGTTGCTGCAGGTACTGGGGCTCCGTCCCCGGGGCCCCTACATGATGGCAGAGCCACAGCCCAGAAGTGTCACCCCACATGCCGCCCAGGCAGGGCACCTGCCCACCACCCCCCTGACTGAGGGTCCTTCACGGGGCGTTAACCACCCAGTGTCTCCAGCAGGCCACACCTGCAAACAGTGACAAGCAGGACTCCAGTAAGGGGCAAGGGACAGCCCCCAACCACCCCATTCCCCCCACAGGCCAGGAGCTGTGCAGGTGAGCCTGCACACCCCTGGGCCCCTGGGTCGGCCCAGCTAGGAAAAGGCAACCACGCACATTTTAGAGATTGGGGGACTGAGGCCCGGCTGGTCACATGGCCGCACACGTGCTCCGAACCTCGGGGACGCACTCCCAGAATCTCCACACGCACAAGTTCGGCCACGTGCAGGCTCCGCGTGGGGAAGAAACCGAGGAGGCCGCCTTCTCCTGCGCCGTGTCCCAGGGGGGGCCACCTGTGGGGATGAGAGCCTGGGACAGTGGCCCAGGAGGGCCAGCCCTGGGCCGTGGCTGTGGGACCTCAGCCAGCATGGAAACCTCCCTCTTTCCATCCATAAACGGGGGGAGAGGGCTGGGGGCAGACGCTAGCCATCACAGGCCTACGTGGAAATTCTGAGAACATTCCTGAGGACGGCCAGGCTGAGCGGACCCTCTGGAGTCTTAATTAGATGGAACGCTCAGCCCTTTCCCTCACGGAAAACTCCACTGGTGAGCCGGCGGAAACACCCTCGGAGAAAGTCACAGAAACCCCAGGAGCCAGAACCTGTCTGCACAGGCCCCGGCCTGCCCCAGTGCACCGCCCCAGGTCTGGGCTTGGCCCTCAGCGCGAATTAGAGTCCCACCAGCACTAATGGGTCACTAGCAGTGCCCTGCGCTCTGGACCTCGGTGTTCTGTCTGGAAAATGGAGACAGCAACTCAGGTGGCTGTGAGACCCCCGAGGGAAGGGACGGCGAGCCCATGACAGCTCACAGTAAGTGGGCAAACATACATTTTATTTCTTTTCTGTTTCAAAGATTGATTGATTTATTTTTAGAGAGAGGGAAGGAAGGGAGAAAGAGGGAGAGACACATCAATGTGTGGTTGCCTCTCGCACCCCCGTCTGGGGACCTGGCCTGCAACCCAGGCATGTGCCCTGACCGGGAATTGAACCAGCGACCCCACCCCCACCCCGCCGGTTTGTAGGCCAGCACTCAATCCACTGAGCCAGGCTGGCTGGGGCCATTTTAATTCTTGTGTGTCCTTGTGCGTCTCCGCAGTAGTCCGCTGAGCCCACGGGACTCCTGGAGCTGAAATCAGGCCCTTCCAGAACAACATGTGATGGGCATGCTTGTCCCGTGGGGGCACAGACAGGCGTTCGGGGACAGTGAGCAAGCCGGGAGGCTGAGGTGAGCCTCCTCTTCTTCCGTCCCTCGGCCCAGCCGTATCTCCTCGCCCTCCAGTTCCTCTCTAGTCTGCTCGCATCGAGGCGTCAAGGCGGATGGACAGCGAGTGAACAGCCCCAGCGGGCAGGCTTGGGCTCTGGGAGGTGGCGGGAGCCAGCCAACTGGAGCTGGGGACAGGGCCCGGAGGGGCCGGAAAGAGCCCCACCCTCGTGGGCCTCGGGGGGCTGCCCCCCCAGACTGTGCCCCCAGCCCCTACCCCGAAGATGGGAACACTTGGGCCTAGAGATGGGGACTGGCACCTCATTGCCAAGGTAGGAAGTGGGGCCAGCACCGGAACCCCAAGGCTAGGGAAGTGGGGTGCCCGCTCCCCCTGCGCCCCGACCTGGCCCCACGTCGCCCACAGCTCAGCGCATGGGCTGCTGCCCGAACACCTCCGGAGGCATCTTGTTCCACACCGCAGTGTTTTCCCTGCAACTTCCTCTCTGTGGGGCACTGTGCTAGACCTTCCAGAAACTTCTGAGGAAACCAAAACCCAGGCCAGTTTCTCTGGCCACCATGGGTTGGGGGGAGGGACAGCAGCACATGGTCCTCACTCAAGAGAAAATGGTGTGGCTTGTGGCAGAGCAACAAACCCAGGGTCCCCAGGGCAAGACCCTCCCCCCCCCCTGCCAAGCAGGGAGAGGCTAGACCCCCACTGCCTCCAGATGCCCTGCTCCCTCCAGATGGCCACAGAATCCCGGCCATGGAGCTTGCACCCCACCCCCCACCTGGACCAACAGCCTGCCACCTGCAGCTGCGTGTCAGTCCAGACATAGCCACACAGTGTGCCCACCCCACTCGAGGGCTGGCCCAAGCCTCCTGGGGCCACCTTGGCCATCCCAGCCAGTCACAGGCCTGCCTGGAGACCCCCCACACAGCCCTGGGCTCACCCACAGCCCCCAAACCTCCTGACCCCCCTCCCTGGGAGGGCCTTAAGGGAGCACCACTCCTTCACCCCACAGTAGCCAACCCCGCACCCAACAGGCACAGTCACTGAGCTCGGCCCCAGAGTACAGTGGGGAGCCAGGTGGGCTTGGGGCCCGTCCCCAAGGCTGCTCTCTGGTCTCGGTCCACGCAGGACCTCACAGCCAGAAGTCAAGGTGTGTGCTCAGCTAACCTGCACCTCCCAGGAAAGCCCCAGCGGCCCCTGAGGGCCCGTAGCGGGCAGGCCCTGGGGGCAGGCCAACCATGTGCCTCTCCCGTGGGCACAGCTGGTCAGCCACAGGAGCCTGGGCCTCGGGGCCTGCTCCCCTCTCTCGCTGGCTCTCTCAGGGCTCTCTTCCTCCTTCTAGAGAATTCCTGAGCTCTTCTTCAGATTACCATCTTTAAGGTCCATGCTTCCGTATGAATGTTTTCCCCAGAAGATTGCCAACTCATGACACAGAAAATGTCTAATTGTGTAAATACCCAGCCACCTAACGTTGTGTCATGAATAATGTCCACCATGTCCTCAAAACACTGGCACACGCACATGCATGCACACGCATGCACATGCACACACGTGTGCGTGCACACACACTCTTCCCCACAGCCCTCTCTCAGGGATGCATCCGTGGTACCCCTAAGGCACGAGTGTACGCCTGTGTGAGCCATCACGGGTGAGCTCATGCCGGCGGCGACCTCGGCGGAGTAAGGACAGAGGCCACACGTGCACGGGAGGCCCGGTCAGCAGCGTCTCCGGGCGGATGGCGTTAAGGGAGCTGCCGGATAAGTGGCGTCCTCAGATTTTATTCTGGACCAAAAGAGGGACAGACAGGCCCCTCAGCAACAGCAGTGATGATAGCCACCTGGTCAGCATCCACTGGCCCAGGCAGCAGTCTGGGCACACGGTGGGTTCATCCAGGGGACCCTCGCAGCCACCCTGTGATGGGGACACTGTCACCGGTCCACTTACAGGAAAGAAATGGCCCCAGAGACCCTGATAATGGCAGGCTGGTGGACCCTACAAGACTCGGGCCCCCCCAGGAGATGCCCTCACCCCTCCCCCGCCCCAGAAGACAGTGCCCTTCCTGCGTGTCTTCTAACATGAACACCTATCCCCTCATGCCACCTGCTTTCAACAGACTGCATCCCTGGGCACACGGTCGGGGCCTGGGGGATGGCAGACAGACGCCCAGGCCTGGATCCTGCTCTGCCCCGTGAACACACAGCCTTAGGGCTCCCCACGTGGCCCGCCACTGGGTCCCAGAAAATCGGAGTTGGCCCTTGCCCCCGTTAGAGGGAGGGAGCAAGGGAGGGCTCACAGCCAGGCTAGACTCTGTGGTGGGCAGTGTCATCCCCCAGACTGCGGGCTCCCACTGCATAGGCTCTGACCAAAAGGCCTGGGCCACCCCCTGGGAGAGAGCCCCACAAAGGAGCACGCCTGAGCCGCCCCATCTGTGGCCGCGTGGGAGCCACGCAGACCCATGGCTCCATGCAAACCGGCCTCCCCTCCGCAGCACCTGTCCTACGCCATCGAGGTCCCAGGCTCTGGGTGCACACGTATGTGGCTGATGAGCCCGGCCACGCGGTCACCGGGGTCGAGAAAGAGATCTCGGACTCATTCCAGGAAAGATGCAGCAGCTGCAGGGGCCCCCCATTTCCAGGAAAGCCCCCCACCCCACCCCCGCTGCGCTGCAGAGGGCCTCTGCTAACCCTGAAAGACGACCCATCCCCAGCTGCAGCACACAGTCAAGAAAAGATCATCAGTATTAATATTAGTTATTGTCATTGATTTCAGCTCTAAAGAATTGATTTCCAGTCGGGGCCCCTTCATGAGGCTCTTTGCAGGAGACGCATGGGTGCAGGCCACCGCCTTTGCTGCAAGCTGGCCCCTCACCAGGCCGGGCTGCAAAGCCTCCCCAGGCGCCTTGCAGAGTGTGGGATGGAGGTTGGGGGTGGCTGGCCCCATGCTGAGAGGACCACTGACCCTGCTCTGTCCTCCACCAGGTGGGACTGTCAGTGGCTGGCTAGATCTTCCTTCATCCCAGAACGCACACCCTAAACGGCCCTGTCCCTGTCACCAGCCTGCTCTTTCCTGGTGTCCGCCCCTCAGCCACCACACACCCCATCCCCTCCCCCACCTCAGGATGGTCAGACTGACTGACCCGCCCTGCGGGAAGGGCCTCCCTGGCTCCTGGGTCCCTGCAGAGCTCTTCCCCATGCCCCTACCTACCCAGACCCCCTATTCCCCACCTCACCTCTCCTGTACCCCCAGGGTGGGTTGAGGCCCTGCACGTCCCCCCGTCGGTGTGCATTCGGGGAGCCCCTCTGGAAACTACAGGTTGCCTGGCCACCCCCACCCAGCTCTAACTTACTGGGGACCCCTCGTCTCCTTGATCACAGTGTGGGCAATGTGGAGTTCCAGGGACTCCTCATCACTAGGGGTCTGGGGCAGCAGCTTGGAGCCGCACTGATCCCGCCCCAGGCCCAGCGGGGTTTCCTGAGATTCCCAAAGTCACTGCTGGGGTGAGAGGCAAAGCTGGCACCCAGGCCCAACTCTGGCCCATCCCAAAGCCCAGGCACCCCCACCCCCGCACCTCCCAGGGAGGCTGACCACACCCCCTCACAGGCCCCGCCTCTGGCCCTGCACCCAGGGGCTGGCACGCCTAGGGAGCCCTCAGGACACAAGCAAGGGCGACACTAAGCAAGCAGGTCCCTTCATCCCTGCGGTGTCCCCGTGCCACTCACTCCATCAGCACCCCCCTCTTCTACCCCTGCCCCTTGTCCTGGCTTCCCAGCCCAGCCTGAGCTGCCTGGCCGCCAGAATCACGCCCTGAGGAAGAAAAAGAGCCCTCAGCTTCCAGCCCACCCAGCATGGGGCCGCCTGCACGACCGTGTGTGGACTTCCCAAGACACAATGGTGACCATTCTCTCCCTGCCACAGCTGAGCCATGAACACAGGGAGTCACCTGCCCGGGCAGTGGGCTCCCCTGGGTGTCACCGTCGGTGTCTCTGAGATCAGTCCCGGCCCCAGACTGAGCGCGGGGCAGCGCAGCACCTCCTGCCACCGGCCTCAGAGCCGCACCTGCCGAGGGGCTGACAAGTTCTGCCCTGACCCAGCTTCCATCTTCCCGGCCACCCCGCTCCCAGCCGGGGACCCACGTGTCATCCAGTGTCATGGCTGCCAAATTGGGGCCAGCGTGGGAGGGACAGGTGAGTGACCCTGCACTGTGATAAAACGGGCCCTTAAACCGTTATCTCAATCCCTCCTTTAAAGCTACTTTGGACAAAATGGCTTCAATGTTGGTTTAACCTATTCCCTGCCTATAGATTAGTCACCTGCAGCGCACAGAGGCGTCGTCGGGGGTGGGGGGTGGGGGGTGGTGGTGGAGGTGACTGGGAGAAAGTGCCGAGGTCATTATGCACGAGGCACGAAACTCACGCCCAACGGGCATATTTCACACTTAAATGATCTTTGAATTCATAGAGGTCTCCTCCACCCAGAGCACACACGCATACCTGTGTCGCCTCCCCGGGGGCTGCGACTCCAAGCCATTTGTTTATTTGCCGCGGAAGATGGTGAGCCCGCTGCCGTCTGTGCTCTCAGGGCAGACAGGGGAAAGTTCCAGAACACGGCCTGCACAGCATTTTGCTGGTGCCCGGGGGTGTGGTTAGGAACCCCCAAATCCAGAACCTCACCAGCAGTCTGCAGGAGCATAAAGGGACCAGCTCTGTAGTCCCAGGGCAGGGTCCAGGGTCAGGACCCGTGAGGCTCTGGGAAGCCCCGGGGGGCCGGGCCACAGCGAGGGGGCCTGTGGGGGTCCCCCGCCTCCCGCAGGCAGCACCCTAGCCCGGGAAGGTCCGCCGACGGTGCCCCTGAGCGGGAGCCTGGTGTCCTGCCAGGACGGCGAGCCAGCCTTTTGCCCGCCACACCCCAGCTGCTCAGCCTGAAGAGAAAGTGGCCATAATACCCTCTTGGCAACGAGAGGAAGGAACGAGGCTGCCCCGCACCTCAGAGCTCTCCCAGGTGCAGTTTTCACGCTATCCCCCAAAACGGGCAAACATGACTGCCTGCCCCCCACCGGGTGCGGAAGCTGCCAGTAGGCTGGACCTCGGGGTGAGGGATGATGTCCCAGACCCCAATGGGGGTCCGAACCAGCCTCTGGAGAGGGCCCAGGCCTGGAGAAGGCCAGGGTGGACGGGCCGGCCGCTCTTGGTGGGTGCCGTCGGCCCACCGACCACAGGGCACACTGAGGCTGAGCAGCAAGGCCAACAGGCGAGGAACCGAGGGTCCAACTCAGCACCTTCAGTCCCCAAGGCCCAGCCTGTACCCACTGCCCCCTGCTCACCCTGAGGAGGGGCACCCATGCCTGGCCACATGGAAGCAGAGGGGGCCAACCCGGACCCCCGCCTGGGCAGGGAGCCCACTCCCCCCTCCTGCCCCTTAGTCAGCTGACTGGGCACACAGTCTGGACAGCCACCGTGGACAGGCAACCGAAACAACGGACGTGGATTTTCTCCTCGTTTTGAGGGCAGGAGGCCCAACATCAAGGCATCGCCAGGGGTGGGTCCCGGTGGGAGTTCTCTTCCAGGCTCACAGGGCAGCCACCCCTTCTCTGTGTCCTCACGTGGCTCCTCGCTGGCTCTGCCTTGTCCTCTAAGGACATGGGTCCCATCAGACCAGGGCCCCACCCCCAGGGCCTCATTCAGCCTAATCACCCCCCGAAGCCCCCTCTCCACACGCAGTCCCCCGGGGGTTCAGTCAGAGCTGCCACCCATGGGTTTGGAGGGAAAATAACTCAGACCGGAACAGGGTGAGGAGCCGTGACCACCAGCGTCACTTGTCCCAAGGCCCTGAGGCCAGGAAATGCTCAGCCAGAAGGCAGACAGACACACACATCAGCCCGCCAGACTGGCCAGGTCCCTCTGCATGGACCGGAAAGAGGGGACATGCCCTGGCCGGTACAGCTCAGTGGACTGAGCGCCAGCCTGCAAACCAAGGGGTTGCAGGTTCGATTCCCAGTCAGGGCACAGGCCTGGGCTGCGGGCCAGGTCCCCAGTTGGGGGCACATGAGAGGCAACCACACATTGATGTTTCTCTCCCTCTCTTCCTCCCTCCCTTCCCCTCTCTCTAAAAATAAATAAATAAAATATATTTTAAAAAGAAAGAGGGGATGAGTTGCAGACTGGTGGGTGACCCGGGGGTCGGAGGGGCTGGGTGGCAGACTGCAAAAACCGCTAAAGAGTTAACCAGAACCCCCACGTGCCGTGCGGAGCCACACAGCGCCCCCCACCCCGGCCCACACAAGCACGCAATTTGATGGGCTCTCACAAAGCCCAGATGGATACCCCACAAACACCCCTCAATCGATGAGGAAACCGAGGCCTGGCATGTCACTCTGGCAAGGGACCCAGCCACCAGGAAGCCAGGCTCCTGGCCCCCCAACCCGAGGCTCCCCCTCCCCCGGGCCCTCACCGAGGCCATTTGAACCCAGAGGGTGGCTTCAGGGGTGACAGCCTGAGGCCAGGCTGCTGCTTTCCTCCTGCAGAATTCACGGCTTCCTGTGTCTCGGATGAAAGGCTCCGGGACCCTCACCACATTAGATGGGGCAAGACCCCCTGAGAAGCTATGTATGGATAAATCAGAACCCAGCCGAGGAAACACCCCATCCTCTCTGCACCCGGCAAGAAACCTCAGGGAAACATGCTCAGGACGAAACACCCTGGGGTGGGGGCTCCCTGGGACCCCAAACACTGGGGAACTCAGGAGCCCAGGGCGGAAGGGGGGTCGCCAGTGTGGGCCACACACCCTTGGGGAAATCATCACTGGAGGCAACCCCAGCCACCCGCAGCCCCGAGCGAGGTCGGGGTGGCTGCGACCAGCTCACTCTCCTGTGGATCCAGGGCCTGGGCCTCATTTTACCTGCCTGTCCAGTGGGGACCCCCACACTTGCTGGGTCAGTCCCGAAGGCTGGTCACTCACAGTCTCTGACACCCATCAACTCGCACAAACCCATTTGTTCTCCTCACGGTGACTCGGTGACAGGGGAAACCACGCAGCCCGCAGCCACCTCTGCTGGCCTGGAAGGAAGCAGATACCCTCCAACCCTCCAGCGCCCCACCCTGACACCTCCGCCCACACCAGCCAGAGCAGGGGAGCTGGGGCCACCTGGGGAACACACTGCCTCCCAGGCCTAGCCAACACGGCCACCCAGTCTCAGGCTAGGGCCCCCAGTCCAGCGGGGGACCTCTGGAACACCAGGCCAGCAGGCCAGCCCGAGGACAAGGGCCTTGTGCAGCCCAGGGATGGGGGCAGGGAAGCCCCAGTGGGGCCCATCAGACCCAGGGTCCACCGCCCTGTCTGTCCTGGCCACACCCCTACCCCGCCCAAACCCTGACTGGCTCCCCAGTTCCCAATGAGGGCGGGGGACCAGGGACGGGGTGTGGGTATGAGAGGAGAGGCCTGAGAGAGGAAAATTACAGCCCGGAGCGGGCACCGGGCTCTCCCGGACCGGCAGCCAGGACAGTGCCATAGGAACGGGGTAAACAGACACTCACGAGGGGCTGAGGAAAGGCCGTTAAGAGGGGCACTGAGCGACCCCAGGCCCTGGGAAGCTGGGCACCCACCCTGCCTGAGAGTGACTGTCATCGAGGGCCCAAAGCCTCAAGGGCCTAGGACACTGCCTGGAAGGACAGGACCACCTGGGGCCTAGGTGGCAGAGGGGTGGCCCGGCCCCTCCTCCATGGCAAGGGCTTGGGAGCCCCCTCCCCTCGGCGCAGGGTGGGGACGAAGAGGCCACAGCAGGCCGTGCCCAGGGCCCGGCCCCAGAGTGTTCCCTCATCAGCCCTCAGGGGAGGTGCTGAGAGTTTTGGGAGGTCCAGGCCCACGGGACACGGCTCAGGGTGGCGGGGACCGTGGCCTGTTTAACCCCCAGCACCCTGCTTCATTCCACCCCCCGGACACGGGCCCAGGGAGGAAAGGATATGGTCACATTACAGGCCTCCAGGGGGTACTGGGCCCAGGGCGCCCCCTGACTGCTGTCTCTGCCCTCGGCTCAGGCCCCGCAGGGAGCAGAGGCTGCAGAGCGACAGCCCGTGGGGACCAGGAAACACCGGGCTGCACGACCACACGCCCTGCCCAAGAGCCCAGCCTGGCGTCCATATGCCCTGGGCGGAGGTAAGGTGGGGAGAGGCAAGAGAAGGCAGGGTCCGATGGCCTGGGAGCCATGAGAGAGGACACCCGAGCTGGACGTGGAAGACAGCGTGCAGTGTGCTGGGCAGAAAGGGACCCCCCGCCAACACGGGGCTGTGCAGGGAGGGGCTCTCGGCCAAGGTACAGAGGTGTGGGTAGCTCCCGAGGGCCACGGTCAGATTTGTGTTCCAGAAGGATCCCGCCAGCCACTTTGTGGGGAAGGACTGGCGGAGGGGCAGAGCCAGGGAGGGGGAGGGTCCGTGTTCCGGAGTAAAGCGAGGGCCCTCTGTGACCAGCACCCCTGCACACTGGCCTAGGGCCCCCGGGCCAGAGGGGCCGGAGCCCCCCGTCCTGGAACAGGCCGCACTGCTCCACAAGGCCCGGTGCTGGCACCACCCCTCCTTGAGGAGCACCTAGGTGGGGAGGCCTGGGGTCCTGTTTCCCCATTTTCTCCAAGCCCCAAAGGGGCCCGTTGGCGCCAACTGCTGCTCAGTGTCTGCCAGCGTCCTGCCCTGGAAAAGGCCCAGGGGACAGTGCCCAGCCAGCTCAGGAGAGAGAGGCCCGTGCCACCAGGCTGTGAGACGGGACGCCGAGCAGTGCCAGGAGGAAGCCCTGCACGCGAGGGTGGCCTGGCCCGGGCTCAGCGTTGCCCCATTCGGGGCTCACCTGTGGCCAGGCACAAAGCAGGCCAGCCCCGGAGCCCAGACCCCGGGGGAGGCCACCCTGCCCCACTGGCTTTGCTCCTCCACCCCCACCACTGCCCAGCGGGGGGCCCTCTGCCTCACCAACAGGAACGCCGGGGGCAGTCATCCACAGCACCCTACTGGAAGTGTTTGGCGCCACCTTGCCTGCCTCCAGCGAGGAAACCGAGGCGTGGGGAGGCGGTCCCTTCCCGGGCCTGCACAGGCCTGTCCACCTCGGGCCCTGGGGCACACTCAGGCAGGCAAGGTGGGGTCTCCCACAGCCACTGCCCCATCCAGGGACCAGCCCTGGGGAGCAGCCAGAAGGCCAGGTCCCAGTTTCCAACAGACTTAGGCCATGTCGGTTCCCTCAACCCCTCGGCATTGAGTCCACAGGATCAGGGCCCCTGCAGCTGCCCCCAGGACAGGCGCTCAGGGACAGGACGCTGACCCCGGCACAGCCGCCCCTCGCTGCATCCCGGATGTGGGCTGGCTCACCTCCGTCCCTGGGCCTCCCATGTCCCCCACCCAACCAGGCCCAACTGCAGCCAGGGAGCTGGGCGCTCGGCCCTGCCCCAGACCTGACAGCAGAGAGAGCAGGGTGGGAGCGCCCTGGGGCCACCAGACAACGGCCTGGCACCGCTTGGCTGTTTCCTGTCCCAGCGCAAACCACAGAGTGGTTTTCAAAAGAGAAAAGAAGCTGGAGGTGGCGAGAGGAAAGGATGTCGCAGGAGGAGGCAGCCGGCAAAATAGAACCATTAAGTCTGGCAGTGGCGGGGGGACTGCCCCCGAGGCCCAGGAGGGGAAGGGGTGGCGTCCGGAGGCCCAGACAGGGCACCTCCAAGGAGACAAAGCACAGCCTTTTGTCCCAGCGAGGACAGCGTCTGTGACCCCTTCGCGCCAGCACTGGGGTGCTCAGGAAGGAACCTGGTTGGACCCTGTGAGAGTCAAGCCCCCTCCATCCCTCAGGGGGCGTTAGGCCCGTGGGAAGGGACCCAGGGGCCCAGCGGGACGGCTGTGGTCCAAGGCCTTGCGGTGAATCGGTGTCCGGCTAGGGCCTCACCATCTGCCCCATCTGCCCAGGGCCTCAGAGAGCCGTCAGCTTGCGGTGGCCCCAGGTGGGCTGGACCTACAGTGACGGCTGTGAGCTGCTTGCACGCCAGGCCCCTCACGTGTGCAGAGCCTGGGCACACCAGCCTCTGAGGATTTGGGGGCCCCAAGGACCATCTGCCTCACGCCTGCGTCCCATCCCCCATCCTCCACTGTCCTGGCATTCTACCGCTGTCCTCGCCCCTTGGGCTCTGGCTTCACCCCCGGGCTCCAGCCCTCAGCAGGCGCCCCTCATAGCTGTTCCCAGAGCCCCAGGAGGAATGTGGGCAGCACCTTCTTTGGACTTCCTGCTCCCCCAGGGCTGGGTTCAAGGACCCTCCAATAAATGATGGGATAAAAGACTCTCCTGGGAAGGGGGAGCCCCTCTTTGGTCCTATTTCCCTTTTTGCCCTGGCCGCCAGGCCGCTCAGCACTGCACTTGGGACCCACCACAGGGTCACTCTGCTTGCTTTCCCCGCCCGCCCCGCCCTCTGGGGTTGGCTTTGCTTTCCCGTCTCCTGTCTGCCTTCCTGTGTGTGTGTCTCCAGCAAACCTCCCCAGGCCTCAGAGGAGTGAGGTGGCCTCCACCCTCATTTGCTTCAGGTCTCATGCTGTGAAGCTGCACCCACCAACTAGGCTTATGTCCCCGTGGGCCTCGCACTCAGGGGCAGCAGGGCCTGGGGGAGCAGCTCCGGGAGAGAAGAGGGGTGAAGGAGACAGGTCTGAGGGGTCTCTCCCCGGCTTGCCAGTGAGGGGTGCTGGGTGTTGAAGGACGGTTGTTGCTGAAGGGGCGAGCGGGAGGCACTGGGCAGGGGGAGAGACTTCAGGAAGAAGCCACTCGAGAAAACCCAGGCCAAGGTCATTCTCCAGACTACCAGCAGCCGGGGGGCGGGGAGGGGGGGCTCTCTCCACAGGACGGCTCAGCCTTCCTCTCAAGCCTGAACCCCCAAGCCCTCAGGTTTAGGTGGCGGTCCCCTAGGGGCCACGCCACCTGCCTGCAGCCCTCCATGCAGCAGGCCCTGTGCTGACCCTGGGGGCAGTGGGTCTCACGTAACTGGGGGTGGGGAGGCAGGGACAGCCCGTGGCCGCCAGGTGGGGGCCCTTTCAGAGGCCCGGGCCTTGGAGTGACGGGAACAGAAGAGGACACCTCGCAGTCCCTGTGACCGCAGCCCCTCGTCGGGGAGCAGCAGAGCGGGTGGTGCCCAACAGCGGGTCCCTCCCTGGTTTGGGGCGCACTCTGGCAGCAGCGAGCTCAGTGGCCTGTCCAGGGCCTTCTGGTAACACTTCATGTCACCGGGGACCCCATGCTGGGGGCCGGCAGCCCTGGGGGGCAGGTGGGGAGCTGGCTGACTGGCTGTCTGGCCTCCATCTGAGCCCGCACAGTCCTGCTCCCAGCGTGAGCCCTGCGGGCCCTTTAAGAAGCCGGGGCTGCTGCAGGCACAGCGCAGAGCTGGCCTGGCATGGGGACGGGCACGTTCCTGATCCTTCCGGAAGGCTGCGCTGGACAGGAGACGAGACGTGCTTGTGAAGCTCAGTAAACAAGCCTGGAGTGTTTCGAAAGCCTCTGGCTGCAGAGAAGGCTGTGAAGTAAACTGGAGAGTTGCACAAGCCGGGCCGGCGGCGGGAGGCCTCGGGCTGCCCCCCACCCCGGGGACCTGTGTGATGCGGGGGCTGTGCGTGCCTGTGCCCCGGGCCCCGGCAGCCTGCACAGATGTGGGCTCCCGTGTACGCACATGGGGCCGCCGGGAGCTTGTATATACATGCCTCCGCTAGGAGCCTGGGCGTGTGAACGCCTGTGGGTGTTCTTGTGCGTGTGACTGGACCTATGTGCACACACACAGAGCATACACGCGTGGGTGCGCAGCATGTCCCAGCGCTTCCCTTGGAGCCCAGCTAACCCCAGGTTAGCGCCGCCCACCGTGGGGGGAGCAGGAGCCCCCTCTCCAGGGAGGGAGGGAGGGCGGGCAGTGGGGCGCGGAGACGGGCTCCGAAGGCCAGGTGGGTGCCTGTAGGACCCGGGGTGAGGCGGGTGCGGAGGCTGAGCGGGTGAGGGGCTTCTGTGGGCCGCCCACCCAGTACTGGGGACGGACCTGTGGTCTTGGTGCGGTACAGGCACCCAAGCTTGGCCTCCATCGTGAGAGCCACTGCCTACCCCGTCGCCCTGGGGTGCGCGGTTAAAGCCTCGGGGGCCCCGTTTCTCAGCTGCAAAAAGAGCAACTCCACCTGCCACTCAGGCTGGTGGCGAAGGTTGAACCACACCCTGTGCAACAGGAACGTGCGTCCCCGCCACCCACCTCCGCATCACCCCCAACAGAAGCGTGGCCAGGTCTGGGACCTGCCCTCTGACTGCGGCGGGCTGCCGGGCAGTGTCACCTCCTCCTGGAATCACCTCTCCTGACCACTCAGTCTGCCCAGCTCGGGGCCAGGCCCTGGAGGGACAACACCCTGCTCAGGCCATCTTGCCCAAGGACAGGCGCCAGCCAGGGCCTGGCCATCGGGAGTGGGAGAGCAGGGAGACCCTGCAGGACGCTAACATCACGACTGGCAGGCACACAGTAGGTGCTCAGTGGGTGCCTGCTGAGCAAAGGATAAACCTGTGAGGCAGGAGGGAACTGAAACCCAGGCAAGGGATGTCCCTCCAGGTCCCAGGATGTCCCCTGTTTGCTGGGCGCCTTACTACAGCCCTCCTGGCTGCTCCTCCTGCCCCAAAGCCGCCCTTTCTGTCCCAAGAGATTGGGCCTGGGTCCCCGGCCAGCCTGCTTGGAGGGTGTGTCCCCCGAGGTTGCCTCCCTCCAGGTGCCACAAACACTGCCCAAGGTGCTTTGCCCTCCACGCCGCTGGGGAGCCGGGCAGCCTGGGAAGGCCAATTCCCTGAACTGCTGCCCAAACCCACAGGGCGACCCCGGGAGGCCGGGCACAGGCTCCCGCCCAGCTGCAGCAGCGCACACTCCAGCCAGGAGGCCCATCTGGGACATGGGTGGCAGGAGGAGCGGCAGGGACGAGAGGGGGCAGCGGCCAGCAGCCAATGGCAGGCCTGCCAGGCCGTCCACCCCTCGGGCTCCCCGAGGCTGGAGGGGGCTCCCCAGCAGGGCTGAGCCTCATGTGCCTGTGAGCCAAAACCACTCAGAAACCGCAGGCCCAATGAACCCACTTTCTGAAGTGCCCAGGGACGGGGAAGCTCAGCAGAGTTTCTGGGCCAACAGCCCCACCCAGGACAGCAGAAGGTGGCAAATGGCATAGGCTGGAGTGGCGGGTGGGGGGGCAGGTAACACGTCTGAGCTGCCCCCAGGCCCACAGCCCCTGAGCCTGGAGGAAAGAGGGGCACGTGGGACACCCTGTCGCATGCCCACCGCTGGTCCTGGCCCAGAGAGGCCCCTCCAGTCCCAGGAGAGTTGACAAAAGCACCAAGCATTGTCCCACCGAGGAAGGGAAGAGGTAAGGCCTTGCCACCCAGACAGCCCCCGCCTGGGACATCAGGTAATGCTCTGGGGAGCAGGCCACACGTCTCTGTGCCTCAGTGTCCCCTCTGCGTCCCTGCAGCCCTGGCCCCACAGGGTACCGTGAGGGTTTGACCAGGTGCACGCGTCCGAGGGACACGGGAGGTGACATGAGTGTCCCACGCCCATGGCCCTGGGACCTTCCCTCCCTGCTCTCCTCCCATAGGCTCTAGGTGGGCATCGTCAGCGTTGCCCAAGGGGCTCCTGGGCCCTGACACGCTGGGGTCCCAATGGGTGGGAGTTTGAGGAGCAGGCTCGCTCGGCCTGGGGTTGGGGGTGATGAGCCATGCCAGTTAAAGGCAAGACACGGTGTGACCAGACCTGGGTTCCCAGATCCCTCCACCCCAGAGCCCTTTCCTCAGGGGCCCCGTGAAGATCCCACAGAGCTGGAGTTCCAGGAATCGCTTCCAGAAGCCAGGGGCCTCAGAGTGTCCGGGGGCCTCAGAGTGTCCGGCTTCACTGAGAGGTGTCTCCCTCAGGGCAGGGGCCCTCACCCAGCCCCGGTCCCCTCCCAGCCCCATGTCCAAGCGGGTCTGAAGCGCTGGCCACACCAGGGTGGAAATGGCTGACAAAGGGATCAATCACCGGGTGACTCCCATGCAAATCTATCACTGTGTGCACGGGGCTCCTACACTTCACCGCTTTGCTGAAGGCATGGGGTTTGGGGACAGAGAAGGACCCAGACGTCACGGGGGACCTGCTGCGTGGCTTGCCGTTGAAGCCACCCCTGCTCCCCTCCTTCCCAGGCCCCCCTCTTTCCAGACCCAGCTGACAGAGGGAGGCTGAGAGCCCTCTGACCCCTGAAGCATCCAGGGTCGTGGGACTGCAGGGGTCAGAGGCGGGTCCCACGGGAGGGGTTCGGCAGGGGAGGGCCCTGGGCCCCATCACCAGGAGGCAGAAAGGCCACTGGCCTCCGCATACCAGGCTAATTGGGATCTGGCGAGCACACTCCCGAACCTCAGGCCTGGCTTTCCTGCCCGCTCTGCACAAAGACACCACCCCCGAATCCCATGCAAAGAGCCCCTTCCGTCAGGGCCATCCCAGGAAGCCCCGGGCCCAGGGTCTCTTCTCCCGTGGAGGCACCGCCGTGGCTCGGGCTGGGGGCCTGGGAGGACCGTCTCCCTCACCCCGGAGCCTGAGCGTCGCAGGGAACCCCGCCGGGGACAGGCACAGGCTCCAGAGAGACTCGAGCCAGCCACATAAACACTGAACGGGAACGTGCCTGCACCCGGCAGGCACTGCCGGGGGGAGACCTAACTCCCTGCAGAGCTCCGCCAGCCCGCAGGATTGCCCAACCTGTCTGTCGCAAGGGGCCGGCTCTGGCGCCAGCCCTCCAGATGGCTGTGGGGGGTAGGGGGGAGGCCTCCCGGCCCCCTAAGCACCAGAGGTTTGAGGACAGAGGCTGCAAGTCAGGGTGGACGGGCCAGGTGTGCCAGGTCCCATGCCCCATCCCCTGTGGCGAGACAGGCGGGGCAGGATGGGGCCTCAGGTGCCCCAGTGGCTAAGGGGGCCCCTCTCACCCCAGAACATCCCTGGCGCGTCTCCAGCCGGCTGGCCCCTGGGACACAGGGAAGCCCGAGGGCCTGGCAGCACACCACCGGCCCGCACCTCAGGGGGGCTCCCCCACCCTTGCACAACCCCAGCAGCCCTGGGGGAGCAGACAAGCGGCCACCGGGACAGCCTTCAACCTGCCCCAGCAAACACAGCTGCAGCCACGAGCAGCCCCCTGGAGCCAGCATGACCCCCTGAGACCGTGCCCCTGGTCCAGCCAGCGCAGGCCGGCCTCGCCTCCCTGCTCGCTGCCTCAGCCCCAGGCAAAAGGCGAAGCTGCCCCTGTTCTTCCCGCTGTTCTTTTCCATACCTCCTGTTTCCTACGAATCTCACTTCCTCTGGTCAAGCCGCCGTTCACTGAGTAAAGTGCCAGGTGGATATGAGGTCCCCCCGTCCCGTCACCCACCCCGCCGGCGAGAACACTGAGCTTGAGCGGGTGACGGGGCACAGCCAGGCCCGCCCCCCAGAGCCCTGAGTTCAGGTCCTTTTAGCACCTGGCCCCTCAGCCCAGGCTTCCCAGCCTTCCCGCCTCTGTCCAGCAGGGCAGCACCTCCAGCCTTGGACCCCTTCTGACCGGGCCCCTCAACCCCACGGGCAGCAGACCAGGCCCAGCGGACAGCCCCCTGAGTGGACAGGGTCAGGGAGCAGCCGGCCCTGCAAGATTTGGGACAGCCACCCACGCCGTGATAGCTCCTTCCAACAGGCCCCCGGCTGCAGGTTGACCCCAGAGGAGGGCACCCCCACTCTTATGGGTCCCCAGGTCCACATTCACTCTCCCGTGGTGAGACACCCACCGCCCAGGGCCTCGGCGTCCCACCCATGACAGGGACACAGACACTGACCCGTCGTCCAGCAATCAGTGGCACACCCACAGCTGGGCACCCCGGGCCCCTCGTCAAAGCCTCGGTTCCTGTCTGGGAGGGGAGGGGAGATTTCACTGCCCCGAGAGCCAGCTGGGAGAACCCAGATACAACACCGCCCCTCACCACCCTCCTCACCAAGGGGGTCCCTCTCCCCCGTTTCCTGGGATACCTGGCCCTGCCTTCCCCACACCCACCCCTGCAGGGCTGCCTAGCCTGCAGCCCATGCCTCTCTCAGGGGGGTCTCAGTCCTTGGTGGGCACCTCCGTGACCTTGCTGGTCTCCAGGCCCCATCTCCCAGCTCATGATCATGGAACCCCAGGCAGGACACAGAACCTTCTGGAAGACTCAGCGGTGACCCACCCAGGCGGAGAGCCCCGCAGTCCAGCTACGGCCATGCTCAGGGACATGTCCAGGACCGCCGACCAGCCGGCCCGTGGCGGGACCCGTGGAATCGGCCCAAGGCAGCGCGGCTAGTTAAAAGTTTTATTGGTTGAAAAGCACCGAATGTCAGTGGTAGAAGTTCTCCTGCTGTAACCCACTTTTCTTAATGGGTAATCTCAGACACTCGAGTTTGTATGTTAAAGGAGCTTTAGGACAATTTAATAGCTCATAAAATTTTACGGTCCCCGTCGAAACCAGAGCGATAACTCTGGGCGGCCCAGCCATCCTTCGCTAAGTGCCTCTCAGCCGTTATTCTCCCTGCGTTGATTGGAAAGTTCACGTCTGCTCTGCCGTGGCGGGGGAGGAGAGGGATCTGTTTCTCCGGGGCCGAGGTATGAGTCACGGGCTCTCCTGGCAGCGGCCTCGCTTCCACACGGCGCCCCTTCAAGTCGGAGGGGGGCTCCGCTCGGCAGGCTCTGCTCGGCGCCCCTCCGGCAACCACTGAGACATTCAGGTCTGTCCAGGCCATGGCCACGTCCTGGGGTCAGCCCGAAATTGGTGGAGCCCATTAAGAGTCACAACCCGGTGGTTTCTAAAGCACCCACTGTGTGCGTGGTCCGTCGGGCGGGGGTGGAGGGCACCAGGAAGGAGGTCACTGCCCTCGAGGAGCTTGTCCTCGGGAGCTAGAATGGCAGCCGAGCCGTGCACCCAGGCAGACGGGCCAGAGTAGAACGGGACGGTCCCACCGGGGGCCTCGGGGCAGGCGGAGATCAGCTGCAGCCCCCAGGACGGGCAGGGTCAGCAGCTGGGTCCAAGTGGCGGAACCCCGGCCGCCCACGTGGCAGGCCCCCTGACCTCCAGGAGGCTGCGGGTCCTCGTCCGTCACGTGCGAGTCCCCCTCGCGCCCGCACCTCAGGGAGGGCACTCGGAAATGAAGTCTGCAGGTGCCGGCCTGTAGCTGCTGCTCGAGGCGTGTTCTCCCAAGAAGGAAATTCAGGAGGAGAGTTTGTGGGTTCCTCAGATACAGTGAAACGCACAGTCACCCCAAGACCCAGTGACCCCGCTCCTCCTCACACACCTGAAGAACCGCGGATGGGACACCAACAAGCCCAGGGTCACCCGCTGCCACAGCAGCACTGTCCCATGGGCTGGCCCGTCCACGCAGCGGGACGTCCCTCAGCCATGAAAAGGGACCAGGCCCTGATACATGCTATGACACGGGTGGACCTCACACACATCCCGTGAGCGAGAGCACCAGGCAGGAAAGTGCGAACGGAGCAGATCAGTAGATCCTGAGAGACAGCGCCCAGCCTGGTGGTCACCAGGGGCCGGGAGGAAGGGGCGAAGATGTTCTGGAGCCAGAGAGCGGAGTGGCCGTACATAGCCAAACGTGCCGGGCACAGCGGTGTGGGGCACTTCCAACTGGTCAGCTTCACTGTGAGTGACTGTCACCTCCATAAACATTTTTTTGAATAGAAGGAAATTCGTGCTGACAAACACGGGGTGTGGGACACCCCCTGGAGCCAGACCCCAGACACCCTGTCTCCTTTAACCCTCCAGCTCCTGAATAGCGAGCAGCCAGTGCCCCGAGTCTGACCCTGGAAGCTCGGAGCCGAGCCGGTGGGTGCCCAGCCGAGCCAGGACTGGCAGGCAGGAAGGAGGGCCCAGGTGGCTGCTGGGAGGGCTGAGTGAAACTGGAGATCATTTACGGGGGGGGGGGGGCACGGGGGGCACTAGAAAGTGTGAAGGACAAGCTCTCAGGCACTGATGGTGCCTGCCTAGCAGCTTCTGCCCCTCACAGTGCTCAGCTGGGGAACCCCAGGGTCATGGCAGAGACCCCGCCCTGCCCGAAGCCCCACCCCTCTCCTGGCTTGTCTGATTTCTCCCCTTCCCAATGCCCCCCCAGAGAGGGAACCCAGGTAGAGGGTGTCTGTGTTGTGTCTTCCCTAAGGCAGCCAGGCCACCTGCCCAGAAGGGACACCTGCCCCACCCGGCACCATGGAAGAGGCTCCCCGCCCCAGCCACGCATGGCCACCAGTGAGGTGGATCCCAGGCTCTCCCGCAGACCCACCCCACCCCCGGCCGGCCTCCTGGGCGCTTGCCAGCCGGGGAACAAGGTAAAACTCAGACTCTTATCTCCTGCACGTGGAAGCGTCCAGCCTGGGGAGGCGACAGACCTCAGGGCTAGAGAACCAGGGAGCCCTCTGTGGATTGGGCTCGGCAGGAGGGATACCCACTCCCCAGCAGGACTCCCAGGCTTGGGCGCTGCCTCAGGGGCTCCAGGTTGGCCTGGGACCAGCCTGGGGGAGCCTCCCAGGATCTGAACCCTCACTTGACTGGCATGAAACATACCCGTCGAGGAATCTGCAAACCTTCAAACTCACAAATGCTCCACAGGGACAGGGGCCCCTTGAACGCAGGAGGGGGTCTCAGCAAAGGGTGGGCAGTCCCTCCCTACTGGGAGAACACTTGCCCGGGGCCCTGGGCTGTGTTCCCCTCTGGGGAACAGCGTCACCAGCTCAGATGCCCAGTCCCCTGATGAGAACCGGGCCCCAGGGCACCCAGTGGGAGCCACGCACCGGGCCTGGCACCCAGGTCCCACCTGTAGCTGAAGCTGAGGACAGGACACACCCCACAAGCCTGGGTTGAAACCTACAGCAGGCTCTGCTCCCCCGAACCCCACAGCGGGCCTTTCCACCTGTCTGCCCAGAGCAGGCGCCTCTCACCACCGACTCATCCTCTGGGTCACAGCCTCGAGACCGCCCCATCACCTACCCACAGAAGCCCCCGCCCGGCCACCGAGGCCCCTTCCCAGAGCCCCGAGCAGTGTTTGAGCCTGCCTGCTCTGTGATTCGATCCGATCCCTGTTTGTTTTCCCCTCGGCCCTTCTGGGGCCTGTGTGCTCCTGGCCGCATCCCCCCCACCCCAGGCAGAGAGCCCCGAGGGAGGCGGGGTGACAAATGAAAGTTGAAACAAATCTCAGGGCTGGGGTTAGGGCCCTCGCCCCGTCCCCGGACTGCACTGTGACCTGCGGCACCCCCCCCACCCACCCACCTTTCTGGCCCACCACACGGAGAGAATAACAGAGACAGGCCCGTCTCGGGCCTGCCGGCAAATCTTCAGAACCAAAGGGTCTGCCAGGAGGTCTCGCACTGCCCCCCGCCCCCCGAGGGGACGCTGCAGTTAGCGGAGCTTCTTCGGTTCCTGGGCGGGCGCTCCCCGGAGAGGCCCCGGTGTGTTAACACAAGTGCATTGTGGGCCCACGATAATCCAATTGCAGGCGGAGGGAGGAGAGGGGAGGCAGAGAGGGAAGGGTAATTGAATATCCGAGAGGAGGCTATTCTCCAGCCGGCCATTTCATGGTTCTCTCCTGTATTTATGTTTTCTAAGCGATCCCCGACATAAAGCACTTCTCCTGGTTTATGACTCATAATATACACGCTGTAGTTACAACACACTGCAGCTGCCATCACAGCTCTCCTGGCTGAGCACCTACTACGCGCCGTCAAGCTCCCAAGGTGAGTCTCACACTCCCACTTCGCAGCTGGGAAAACCACGGCTGGAGGCCACGCCAGCCCAGCCCCGGGGCCAGGCCGCCACGGCCACGCCAGAGGCCGCCCTCCTGCCGCTGCTCCCTGCCCGGGAAAAGCCCTTTCCGGGTTCGCAGGTGCACGCCTGGCCCTCTTCCATCATGGTTAGACGTCGCGCTGCTTCATTTTCAAGTCTGGTTACTACAGATGCAAAATGAAAAACGAGCCGCTGCCTGAGCAACTGGAGCAGCTCGGCGTGAAATGCAATAACCCCGGCGAGGACCCGGGCGGCGGGTCCAGCCGGCAGATTAAGCAGGCACGCGCCGGGAAGCCGCCCTCGGCGGCAATCGGTGAGGGGTGGAGAGGGCACAGCCGGGCGGGGGGAGGGGGCAGGGCTACCGCCACCGGGGACCCAGGACCACTCTCTGACTCCTGTCTCAGCCGTGGGCCCAGCAGGGTGACTGCTCCTCTGCCCCGAAGCTCCCCGACCGGTAAGGTGGGCAGCGGGGCCTGCCCTGGGGCACTTGGTCCCTCCCTCCCGGGAGAGGGGCAGTGGCCACGGCAGTGCCTGTGCTGAAACAAGACCACCATAGACACAGAGGTGCGCGGGCCAGGGAGGGCCCTGCCTGCTTCTCAGGCCTGGCTGAAGGCTGGAGACACCTGGGGAGGTTTAAGAGTATTCACACCCAGCCCGGACTGGGGTGGCTCAGTGGACTGAGTGCCGGCCTGCACGCCAAAAGGATGCTGGTTTGATTCCTGGTCAGGACACATACCTGGGTTGTGGGCCCAGTCCCCGGTAGGGCGTATGCAAGAGGCAACTAACAGAAGTATCTCTCACACATCGATGTTTCTCTCCCTCTCTTTCTCCCTCCCTTCCTCCTCTCTCTTTTTGGGGCGTCACAGTGCCCATGGAGGAGGCAGTGCCCTTGGCAATCAGGACGCAGGCCTTTCCGAGGAGCAGACCAGCCCTCCCCCCCACCCCCGGCAACAAAGCCTCCAGTCTCCCCGAGTTCCTCTCGCCCCCCACCACCAGACCTCCGGCTGGGCAGAGGCGGCTGAACGGAGCACGAAGCCCACAGACCCAAGGGCTCTGGGTGTGCACGCAGCAGTCACTGGGCTCCCGGGCTCTTGCTCTGTGGTCTGGAGAAGCCTCGTCACAGGCAGGCATGCCCTGCAGGTGCCGGAGGCCGCCCCTCACCTGAGCCGCCCGAGTCCCCGCCGTGGCCAGCCCAGCAGTTCCAGGAACCGAGACGAGGCTTCCCATGGCTTCCACTGGGAATGGGTCCGGCATTCACACACTGGAACCATGTCCCCCACCCTCACGGACCTTCCTCAAACCCTCCTGCACGCAGTCAGGACATCGGGCGGACTGTTCTTAAATCCCACTTACTCTTGTGAGCAAGATGAATAAGCGGCATTTCAGAGAGTAAAAAGGGGGACACAGACCAACCCTGGCAGCCCTCTGCCCCCTAACCCTGGCAACGGCACCACATGCTGGGGCCCAGGCCCCTGCCAGATGCTGACCCACCTGGTCTGGGGAGGGGCCTGGGAAGGGCCTGGGCAGGGGCAAGGCGAGTCCCCTGTGTGGCCACAAGGGGGGACCTCTGGGCTGCACAGACCGGCGTTCCAGCCCCAGCCTGGCCTCAGTGTCCCCACCTGTGAAACAAGAACACCCTGAAGCCCCCACAGCTGGCACCCAGACACCGACACCAGCTGCTGTCCCTCTGCCTCCCACTTCCCTGGCCATCTTGGCCTGGCCTGGCTCTCGGCCTCCCTGACCACAGCCCAGGCCCACCCCTGGAGCCTGCACACCGTGGGCGCTAGGAAATGAGCATTCTGGGGGCCCGAAGCATGAGAGATTCCTGTTCCCCAGAGGGGTGGGGGCTCCCCAGGCCTGGGGCAGGGGGAACGCAGTTGCAGGTGGCTGGTCAGAAGTGGCCAGCAGGATGATAGTCAAAGACGTGGGACCCGGTGCAGGTGGCTGCCTGGTGTGAGGAGCACGGTTCCCTGAGTGGGGGTGGGGGGCACATTCCCAGTGGCTGTGCCCACCAGCAAGGAATTCCCGCTGTGGCTGTCGGTGGGGGTGACAGATGGAGAGGCTGCCCAGGCTCCGAGGAGGCAGGGAGCTAGGGGAGGCAGGGCAAGGGCCGCTGGCCAGCAGGGAACAAGGGACGGAGCCCTCCCCAGAGTCCCCCTACCCCCGTCACTCAGCGGCTGCTGTGGGGAAGCTTGCACTGCCCATTCTCGCCCGGCCCTCTGGCTGCGGTGACCAGAGGAGGCCAAGGAGCTACGTGCTCCGAGTTCAGCTTGTCTGTCCACCTGCCCCGCCAAGGAAGCTTTCCAGGGCTGGTGTGGTGGTGTGTTTGGTGACGGGCCCCAGGTTACTGTGCAGGCAGGCGGAAGGCACATCCCCAGCAGAGCCTGCCTTCTGTCCCCCACCCCCACCGAGGGGTCAGGAGCTGGGCTGGGGGCAGGGTCCCTGAGGGCCCCATTCCTGCCCCCATTCTGGGTGGTCAGGCCAGGCCCCCTGCCCAGGAGCCTCCCCAGCTTCAACGAGAAGGACGGAGGGACAGACGGCACGAGGTCACGGGCTGGCTCTGACTTCCGACAGGGTGTCCGGTGCAAGGGAAAGAATCCGCTTCGGTGCTTAGCTGTGGTATAACTTACATGCCGTGAAGTCCACCATTTTTCCCGGAAGCACAATCCCAAGGGGCACATGGCCACTGTCATAACCCAGAGACAGCTGGGAGCCCCACCCCCAACCCCCACGTGCGCCTCTGCAGGCAGCCCCACCCCAGCCCTGCCCGGTGCCAGCCCCTTCTGTGCCCGTGGCCCGGCCACATTAGCAGGACCAGGCGAGGTGGCCTTGGAGGCAGCACAGCCCACTCGAGGCTCGCCCGTGGCGCCTGGTTTTTTTTATAGCCGACTTGTGTTCCACGCAGGCGCCAGCCTCGGGCCTCAGGCTGAAGGGCACTGGTCCGTTTCCAGTGTTGGCTCAGCTGAGTTCTCAAATCTGGTTTCTCAGCCAGAACAGGCTTCCTGCCCCCAGCTCCGCGCTGAGTCCCGTCCAAATGGGTCACCATGCACAATCTTGGGAGTGGCCGAGAGGTAGGGGTCCTCAGGGACACGGGGCCATTGGGCCTCGCCCTTGCAAGTCCCCGCATGTCCCCCAACACCCCACACCCACGTCCCTCAGGCCCCCCGCCCTGAGAGATCAGGACTGCTGCAGGCTGCAGCCAGACCCTGGAGTCACGACCTTTCATGACCAGGGTGACAGGACCTGGGGCCTGGAGGGTGCCTGCAGGGGCCTGTGACCCTTCTGTGCCTCCTCACCCTCCCCGCCACCTCCCGGTGTGGGGGACACCCAGGGGCCGCGCCGCCTCGCCCAGCCCCAGTCTGTCACCCTGGAAGGGAGCGAACGGCGTCTCCTACGGTGGTGAACTCAGCTCGAACTCCAAGAGGGAGGGACGGGGAGACGCCTGCGGCCATTTCTCAGCCATGTCCTGCGTCCCTCTGTTCCCGAGGGAGAGACGGTGGGCTCAGGGCCGCTGGGCTGGCCACCCCCTCACACTCCGCGCCCTCCAGAGGAGATCACTCAGGCCCTAATACGATCGCCGCGGGACAGGCAGAAATTGAGGTGTCCCCGGTGCTTGATTGTGCCAGCACCAGCCGCGGCCGCAGGGACATTAGAGGCCGGCGTAATGGTCCGCATTCAGCCCCCCTCGCAGCCCCGCTGTGACCTTGGGCGGCCGAGAGCCCGCCGCTGTTTTAATGAAAAACCAGGGTGAGGGGACGGCTGGGGCTGGTGGGGGAGGCGGGGTGGGGGTGGGGGGCACTCTGTGCACGGCCTAGTGTCCATCTGTCCACACTGGCCACAGGCTGCCCTGCCCCTGCCGCAGGCCGCCCACATGCTGGACCTGGGAACCCCTGAAGAGACAAAAAGGTCCCCACCCTCAGGGAGCCTTGGGTCCAGCCAGTGACAAAGAGCTAGCTGGGGGGACAATCTGGGGCCTCAGTGGGAGGGAAGGGGGTAGGGAAACAATGGCAAAGCCCCAGGGGTTTGTCATCACCACACCAGGACAAAGGGACACTCTCTCCTCCCGGCTGGGCCAAGATTCCTGTGCTAACTACCCACTTGCCAGCCTCAGTTTCCCCAATTCAAATAGTTCAGCCCACCTCCAAATGAGAACTGACAGCTTCGACGGAGCACCTGCTCTGTGTCCCCACTGTCCCCACAGCATATCCTGGGCTGTCATTCACCTCATTTTCAGAGGAGGAGGCAGAAGTGACCACCCAGTGTCAGGCAGCAAACCGAGGGCAAGTCCCCGCGGCACACCCGGCACTCCAGTCACGCCCCGACCCAGGGCCTCACCTCACCCCGAATCTGCTGCTCCTTCCGCTGCCCCCCCCAGGACAGCGGGCACCCCACCCACAGCGGAGCCCCGCTCCCAGCATTGCCCTCCCCCCGAGGCGGCCACCCCCTCACAGACACACATAAAGTCACAGCCACTCCAGGCTCACCCTGGCTTGGCTGAGTAGAGCCCCCACCGCCACCACTGGCTGGCTCGGCCCGCAGGGAGCTGAGGAGGTGGGCGCTGGCAGAGGGTCTGCTGCCAGTGGGCCATTCTGGGCTGCACTGGGGGTGGGGGATCGTCCTGTACCTCCGCACCCCTCCCCAGAGGTTCAGACAACAAGGAAAGGAGGCCCTGGACTCTGGTCAGGGGAGGGGAGGGGTGCTTAGATTGGAGGCCCCTGCCAGGCCCAAGATTCTGGCTGCCCTGGGCTGGCAGGCTCTACCCACAGTCCAGAACCAACACATGGGGGCCACGGACAACCAGACCAGCCACCATGGGAAAGGGCCTGGAAACTGTGACCTTGGCCCCTTCTTGTTGCCTGTCTGTTTTCCACACCCCCTCCTTGGCCTCTCCTGGGATTCATATCGGCTTCACCTGCTCCAAGCGCAGCCCAGGAGGTCCCCTCTCCTGGGGCGCACGCCCCCCTTGTAACTCCAGGTTGACCCCCACTCTGAGCAGGGCTGCACTCCCTGGGGACAGGGCGCCCCACTCTGAGGGCAAAGAGAGAACACAAAGTACCCAGTGACGATGGCCAGTAGGCAGGAGCCCTCTGCAGGGCCACTGAAGGGCCACGTGTCTGGGCACCCCCCGACCCTCAGGGCCACCCCAGGGGGCGGGACTGTCACCAGCCCGAGTCCAGAGCACAGAGGCACCGAGAGACAGCTCGAGCTGCCCAAGGCCACGCAGCCCCCAGGTTGGGGGGCCGGGATTCGAACTCCCAGACGGCAATCCCGAATCCACGCCCTCCCTCGCCCCACTGACCTGAGGTCCCCCCTTCCCGCCTTCAGCCTCCTCGATTTTCTTTCGCTTCCCACTCTTACCTGGGAAGTCTTGGAGCGCTCGTTCTGTTTCCCTGATGGGACCACTGAGGCAGGAAGGATTCGACGGGCACCCTGACACTCCCCCGGGAGCCGCCCCGGCTTACTCATGTTCCGCACCCCTCCTGCC
Organism: Macrotus californicus; assembly: GCA_007922815.1. Taxonomy (NCBI): domain Eukaryota; kingdom Metazoa; phylum Chordata; class Mammalia; order Chiroptera; family Phyllostomidae; genus Macrotus; species Macrotus californicus. Next base: position 533,616 of record VMDR010000036.1, read on the forward strand.
CCTTCAGCGCCCCTCACTCAACACAGCACAGGCTCTGCCTCCTACAGGACGGCTGGGAGGGTGCCCCTCCCCCAAGAGGGTGCAGCCCGGGACCACTGCCTTGTAGCCTCGTCTTCCTTGCTCTGGGTTCGGCGCACGGCACGCTGCACGCATGCAGCTGGCACTCAAACCAGACCACACGTGGAGTCACCGAGAGACCGTGCCAGCCGGAGCCCAGGGCCCACGTGATCCTCGGGCCCCAGGATGGAAAGGCAGGGCGGGGGAGGGGAGGCAGGCAGCACGCCCAGGTGCTCCCGTGGCCGCACACAGCCCTTAAGAGCCTCGTGGCACCTGAGTCGGAGGGCCTCCCACTGACGGATTAGGAAAGGGAGGCCCCCCATCGGGGGTGGGAGATCCTGGACAAGGTGGGCAGCAGCTGGGACCTGCTCTCGGGAGCCCCCTGTCCTGGCAGTGGCAGAGAGGGCCGTGCCGTCCCCTTTGCCAGGGGACACACTGCCCCCTGGCCACCTGCGGATCAGAAGGGCAGGGGCAGTGGGGGGAATGCTGCTGCTTTGGAGTGGCAGCCGGGGGGATGCAGGGTCAGGGCCAGGCAGGGTAGGAAGCTGGGGGGCGGGGGCTGAGCCTCTCGGAGGAGAGGATGGGGAGCCCCCTCGAGATGGAAGCTTTGCCCTGCCCCAGGACCCTGAGGCCCCTGCACCCCTTCAAGGCCTCCTCATCCCCCTGGGCACCTCCACGTCATCTCTCTCTGATGCCCTCTCTCTAGGGCCTCCCTCCTCCAGTCTCCCTCCTGAGTCAGAGCCCGGGGCCCGGACCCTGCCGACAGCCAGCTCCCGGGTGCTGTCATCTCCCTGTGCCTTAGGCTCTTCGTCTGTAAAATGGGTGCCTCAGCCACAGGTCACGGTACGTGTTAACGGGAGACAGGGGAACAGGAGCAGGTACAGGCCTGACTCTGGAAATGCCCAGTGACGAGGAGCTGTGATCATCGGCGTCATCGCTGAGGTCTCGTCCCTCCCCCACGGCCCCCCCCAAGTCCCCAGACAAGCCCCGCTGGTCCCCTTCCTGAGGCAGCTCAGTGCTCACCTCGCAACCCCCCCCCCACCCCGCTCCGAAACGGCTGAGACCCTTGTCTATGACTCCAGTCCCCGCCCCCAGCCCTGGAGGCCCACTGAGGACTGGCCTCCGCTGGTCACCGCTGGTCTGCAGGGAGCCCGTGTATCCTGCCCTGTGGGGGAGGCCCCCGAGGAGCTGTGGCCTAGTTGGCCACACGTTTGCCCTCGTGGCTGGGCTGGTTTGTGGTGGAAAGGACAATGGGCCAGAGCCCAGGGAGGGGGAAGACATCGCCCGTGGGCAGGACAACTTGGCTCGGATGTGGCAAGGACAGAGCCCGTGGAGGTCCCGAAGGACAGGGCCCTGCCACACCAGAGGCCACGCCATGTGAGTCAGAGGCCTGGGCCAGAGAAACACCCCGCCTGTGGACCGCAGGGCGGGGGCTGGGGGACCTTTGTCCTGCTTCTGGGCCGACGTGGGCCAAGTCCGTCTTTGCCAAGCGATCTCCCCAACGGGCTCTCAGGAGAGAGTCGGCAGAGAGCGCGAGGGCCGAGTCTGAAGAGGACAGAGGGGGTGGAGGGTCAGTGTCGGCCGGTCACTTTCGCCCTGGAGAGCGTTCAGGGCCCAGGAAGGTCCACCGCAGCATGCTCGCGGGCGCCGAGATGACAGCACCAGGGAGGCGCCACGGCTCTGTTTCTGAATCCACTGGGGCCTTGTTCAGCTGCCAAAGGCCTGTGACGCTGGCACACACTCGGCAACAAGGCCACCGTCACAGCACTGCCATGGCGGCAGGGGACCCCGCTGTCAGCCCCACTTCCCAGGGCCCCTGGGAGGCCAACTTAGTGCCAGGGCCTCCCAGGCCCCGGGGCCCAGACAGAGCTCTGGTGGTGACAGTGTCTCCAGCCAATGGTGACAAACAAGGACAGGAAGTGGGACAGACCGCCTGCTGCTCTGAGGTCACATCGCTTCCACTCAGGCTGTTGGGATGTCCTTGGTTTTGACATCACAGCCACCGCAGTAGCAGCTGGATTTCGTGCTTGTTTGGGTGTCTTTGCTCAGTGAGATGTTGGCCGCTCCTCGCTGGGCCCCGGACAGTGGGTGCCCTGGGCCTGTCTCCCCAGTGGGACCAGAGACCCAGGCCCCAGCCCGCAGTGCATTCTGGGCCGTCCTGCTATCTCCCTGTCCCCAGGATGCCAGTCCCTGTGTCTGTGATTAACTCAGCAACTCCACATGGGTCCTAGACGTGAACAAGGCAGAAAAATCCGCTGGTTTAATGGAATTTCCATTCTAGGGAGGGAGAGGCAGCTCATAAGTAAACTTGAACTTGCTTGAGGAAAGAAGAGCTGGAAAATGTCTCAAGGAAAAAGTCATGTGACAGAGCTTTCCCCACCGCTGACGGCCAAGTGGGCCCCGAGACAGCCACCACTGTGTCCTCGGGACCTCCGTCATCCCCACTGGAGAAATACATGGAGCCATCACCTGGCGGGCGGACAGGACAGCATTTAAAGGGCCAGGTCCAGGGAGGTGGGGGCGGGGGTGGGGCGGCACGGCTGGGGCTGAGGCCGGGGCACTGCAGGTGGGGAGGGCTGGTAAAGCGACCACAGAGCTGCCCTGGCCCAAACCTAGAAACTGGGTGCACTCTGATGCCTAGCCCCTCCCCTGCCCCCTCTGTATGCCACAGCCAGGGGACCCAATTTCTAGGAAGACCCTGGAAAGGTGAGGGCCAGACCTCTGCACTGGCCCCTTCCAGGAAGCCCTCCCTCAGTCCCCTGCGCCGGGGCCGGCCTCCTCTGTCGGCTCTGTGGCCAGGCTCACTCCTTACAAGGGCCCACTCCCTTCCAGCCCCCAGAGGCCTCGACCGCACAGTCAGCCTGACTCAGGGTGGGCGATAAGAGGGTCACAGAACCCCAGAATGTGACAATGCAGAGAGTCTGCGTCAGTCAGCCAGGCCAACCACATGCCCTCCCACCTCCCACCTGTCCTTTCCTCCCTGCTCCAGTGCAGCCTCCCCTTGAATGCTCCCCGAGACGAGGCACTCAGCATCACTCAAGGTACCCATGTTCCTGCTGTAGTGCGGGCAGGAGTCCAGTGTGGGCTCTAGGCCTGAGCAGGGGGCCAGGCCTGTCCCAGCCAGGGGACTCTGTCGCTTATCACCTCCCAGAGGCAGGGCACGCACTCAGCCAGCCCTCAGGCACGTGCAGCGACACAAACCTTCTCATTTGGACAACCGTTAGCATAACCTGGTAGGAAGAACACATCTACTGCCCCGAGAAAGAGTTGCACGTCCAGACCCGCCACCGGGGAGAAAAGTCACGTCATCTCTGTTAAGCACACCCTCTCCACCGAGGCGCTATAAATATGTGGCGATGACATCGCGGGCGGCGCGGTCGTGTGAGTGATGTCATCTCGGGGGTTGCCTAGCAACCCCAACACCGTTTGGGAGGCTGGGGCTCCCGGGCTGAGCGAAGGCGCATTTCTGCAGTTCAGTTAATCAGCTTCCTGGCGGCTGGGCCAGGATGATCTCATCTGATTCATGGTTATTTTATGTGAAAGGCACTTTTAGCTCGGAGAGAACACAAAGCTCTCATTCAAAGCCCGCTATTGCTTTCTGTTTCCAGGGTGTCGTTAGCGCGGCGTGCATGCAAATAACCGCGGTGACCGGGGGTAATTAGCGGGGCCGGCACGCGGTGTTAATGCCGGGCCGGGCCGGCTCCATCCGCGCAGATCGCCGCACGTTATTACCGGAGCAATTACCTGCAGTAACACACAAATTGAACTAAATGGCCAATTGAAGCAAAGTGAGTGGCTTTTTATTCTAGTCCCTAAATAATGCGTCTGCTCGCCTGAGTAGTTCAAGGTAAATACAACTCTGAAACGGACGGCCTCGCCCACGCCCACCCTGGGCGGAGACCCGCGCTCCCCCCCGCCCCGCGACAGGTATTTATTTCGGTGTGCCACCAGCCTCCCGCCTCGGGACGGGCGCCCTGGGAGAGGGGACCCGTCCCCGCGCCCCTGCCGAGCTGCGGGCCTGATTAACCCCCGAGGAGGCCTCACGCAGCTGCCTGAGGCCGTCTGACCGACCAGCCCCTTCCCGGGGAAGGAGAGCGGGGCTCTCCAGAGGGGCCATGCGGGGAAAGGCAGCCCCTTCCTCCCGGGATGTCGACTTGCCCCCTCGGGTGGGTGGGGCAGAACTGCTGCTACTGGCTTCCTGTCACAGGATGTAAGGGGGAGGGGAGGTCAAGGGTTACCCCTGCCTTCGCGAACAGAGTGTTTCTCAAATTCCTGACACTTAGAAGACCTTCAAACAGGAAGTCACGCTGGACCTCGCAGGGGGCCTCCAAGGGTACATTCCTCTGCTGGCCTGGGGGGCCGGGGGGCGCTGTGTGACCCGAGGCCGGCAGTGGACAGAAGGAAATAAAATCAGTCTTATTCTGCACGTGAAACACCCCAGCCCTCGGCCAGGTGCTGAGTGGCCCAGGGGCCAGGCTGCAGGATGACGACCTTGGGGCTGACCTGGAGCTTGAGAGGGCACCAAGGCCACAAAGTCAGAGGACAGGGGTCGCATCCAAGGGGGCCGACCTGGCTCAGGCTCCTCTGGGATGTCTGAACGACCCCGGAGGGGTGAGGGAGCTCGGCCGGAGCGCCAGCAAGCAGGCCAGAGTCAGAGAATCTCAGAAGGCCACCAACCTCGTCACCATCTTGAGACACAGAATCCACCCGAGTGGGCACAGCCACCAAGGGCAGGGGTGGGGGGGCGGGGGGGCTGGAAACCTAACCTGAAAACCCACCACCGCTGCACTGGGCCGACTGGTATAAGGGACGCGGCTCAGTTTTCCAGAGGCTTTCTGAAAGGCACTGGTTTCAGGGTGAGGCCGCCACATCTACCCTGGATTGGAGAAGCCAAGACAGGCAAAGGGGGTTTCCAACCAAAACAGCCGTGGGTGCGCACTTCCTCACGTCCTGCTGTCCCGTGCGAGGGAGGCAGCAGTAAACACAGCGTAGAGGGGGTGACCCGAAGCCTACGGTGGGTGGGACTGAAAACATGACAAACGTCCCCAGACGTGACAAATGGACGGCACAGGCAGGAGGGCGCAGTGGCCCAGTGGCCCAGGCTGAGGGGTGGCAGAGGGTCTGGACTTGGGCACTCCCTCTGGGGAATGGGTCCCTGAGTCCGGGTGGGGCCAGGACACACGCCTGGACAGGGAGACGAGGAAAGGGCAGGGGCCCCGGGCACCAAGGGTGTGGTTTAGAGGTGCTGCGGCCTGCAGGGTGGGGGGTGGGGGGCAGAGGAAGCCTGACTCCACAGCTCAATGGGGGCGACCCAGCCAAGCTGTCTGTTGCTCCGGAACTGGGTCTGCTCCGTCCCCAGGGTCACAGCACCTCGAACCGGATTCTGGACTCGGGGCCAGGGACCAGGTCGGCAAACACAGAGCTGCTCACAGCCAGAGAGGAGAGGGAGCGTGGAAGACATGTGGAACCCGAGGGAGCAAAGCGCCCGTCTTCCGCCCCCGGGCGCCAGCACAGCAGCACCTCACAAACAAGGAGAGCCCCGACCAACCGGGGTGGCTCAGCGTCGGGCGCGTCCTCCAAATGAAAGGTCGGCCGGCCCATTCCCCACCAGGGCCCGAGTCTGGGTTCCGGGTTCAGTCCCCCCAGGTCAGGGCCCATTTTCGCATCATCGAAAGACAACTGGTCAATGTTTCTCGCCGACATCGACATCTCATGCACGTCACTGTTTCTGTTTCTGTTCCTCTCTTCCTCTCTCCCTCCCCCATGCTCTAAAAGTAAATAAATAAAATCTTTAAAAAACAAAAATGGGAAAAATGGGAGAAAGGAGAAATTAAGTTTATATAGCGGTCTGACAAAAAACTCTAAAGTAACATTTTTAGGCCCTACAAAACAAAAGCCTAAAGCCTTTAAGAGTGAACAGGATACCAACACATTCGAAAACCTGTGCCCTGGCTGGTGTGGCTCAGTGGGTTGAGCACCGGCCTGCAAACCAGAAGGTCGCCGGTTCGATCCCCAGTCAGGAGGCGTGCCTGGGTTGCGGGTCAGAAAAAAAAATTAAAAACAGCTTCCTAAATCGACAACCTCAGGTACAGAGGATACACAATTAAAAAGTTCTAACAAATGATTTCTCTAGCTATAAATATGTTCAGTTTTTCTTTAATTGTCATTTTCATGTCTTTTAAATATTTCTTTTTATTTCTCAGTTACAGTCGGCATACAATATTTACCAAATGTTTAAGTAAGCGATACGGTAATTCCAATCTTCCATAAACTCTCCTGGAAGGTCGGGAACTGCACTCCTAATTCCTTCTGTGAGGGGAGCAGAGATTTAAAATCAAACCCCAACAAAAACGTACGAGGAAGGTAAGGCCAGGACTAGGGTGAGGTGCAAGGGCACGGAAGTACACAGGCTCGGGGCGGGGGGGGGCCTCACGGGCCTCCCCGAGCACCCGCCTTGGAGGAAGGACACCATCACTTACACAGAGAAATGCCCGAATATAAAGCGAAACATGAGCAATCCGAGCTCAGCAATGAAAGGGTCGTGCATAATTAAAGAAGCGTTTTTACGTCAGAAACGCACACTTGGCGGTCGTTGGCAAAACCATCAATAAATTCGCCCCATTGATGCATTAAAGAGAAAGGCAGATGAGGATCTGACTCCACGTAGCGAAAACATTTGAGGAAAATCAACATCCATTTATGACCGAAGCAGAAACAGTTCTTAGCAACCCAGCCACGCAGGGGAGCCCGTCCCTGGGAGCCGGGACCTGAGGAAAAGAGGCAACACTGTGTGTGCGGCCAAGGCTCGGGCGGCAAAGGCCAGAAGACTGGACAGAAATGGACAGAAACCACACCACGTGCGGGGCGCGGAGAAGATCCCAGACAACCCGCAGACCAATAGTTGGAGCTACCTGCCTACCGTGAGGGGCACAAGCTTGCTGGGGGTAAACTCAGCCTCAGTTGATTTAAATCCATAAAATCAGATTTATTTTCTCCGTTTCTCCGTCCTGGGGGTAAACGAATCGGAAATGAGAATTTTAAACGATGCCCCCACCTGCCGGGGTGATCGCCTTGTAAGTCATAGGCAGACCGGGAACTCATGTAACCTTGTGCTAGCGTCAGGGAAAGGCTTTTCAAACAAAAGTAACCAATAAATAAATGAGACCGCCCGCCACACCGTCAAAAGCTACCAGACACCGAGACAGAAATCTAGTGGAATACGCACACGGCCCCTAGAGAGAAAACCGTGTGACGTCCTCAGCAGACATTAACGAAGACAAAATAAATGAGCCGGGGCACACAGTGCGTGGGTGGGTCAGACACCACCCCTCTGAAGGGGTGGGCTCCCCCACGCTGACCCACGTTAAGGTCAGGTTCATCGAAGGGTGAGCGTCCACAGTGAGACCCCGTCCTGTTTTTCCGCGCAGTTCTGGAAGTTCAGAGAAATTGAAGCAGCCACGTAATCGAGACAGAGAGACCCTATCTTTTAGGGAGTGTGATTCATTTAAAAATTCACCCATGTTCTTGCACAAATCAAAACTTTTTTTTTTTTGCCAAAAAGCACGACACAGTTTGAAGAACATTTGCATAGCTTCCACTTCGGGACAGTCACACACGGAGCTGCTATAAACATTGGAGCCCAGAGTTTCCTGAGATTTTCCTGGGTAAACAACCCGGGGGACGGGAGGGGGGGCGGCTGCTGCGTGTCTCACGTTATAGGAAACGGCCCAGCTGTTTCCAGAGCTGCGGTAGTGTTCTGCTCCCTCCAGGAACGTCAGGGTGGCCCGGTGGCTCTGCACCCTTGCTGGCACTTGGTTCTGTCCGTTTTTAAAGAGCCACTGTCTCAGGGCCCTCCGCGTCCCCCAGATCTGTCTTTCGCTTCAACAGCGTTTGCTCGGAACAGACCCAGGGACACCCCATCTTCCAACCTCCCAACCCGCTCCAGCCTCTTTTCCAGTTGCCTCCTTGGGAACCACCTCGGCCATCCTGGGCCTCTGAGATCAGCCAACACCGGGTTTTGACCCTAACTCCTCACTGCCAAGCAAGGACAAGCTCCCGGACGCGGACGCGTCAGAATCACTCCACCCAGGTGCAGGCCCCACGCACCCTGAGGTCAGCCTGCATCTGCTGGCCTCCCACACCTACCTCCCTCTGGGCTTCTGTTGCCATGGCGATGATGTGGCTCTGCGGGCCTAGGCCACTTCTTCTTCTTGGGCTGGAAGTGCAAGGGTACTGAGTGTCTCTTAAAGATGCAAAATCGGCATGGTGGCTGTGCCCTCTTCCAGATGTGCAGAGGCTAGCCCACAATGAGGGGTGACACTCTGGTCCTGCAGAAGAGCCGACCCAGGCCCTGGTGGAACGGCAAGCCCTGGTTCTACCGGAAGAACCCCTCCTCTCTGGGGCTTCCTGGAGAGCCCGGTCCTGGGTGAGCAGGTGAAATGTGTCAAAAAGATGAACAGCACCTGGCTCAGCTTCACTGGCTGCCCGTGCCTCCGGGCTGGGCTGGGCTGGGCTGGGCGTGGTGGGCGTCTCCTCAAAAGACTCCCCTTCAAGCACCCCCAGGAGCCTGCAGAGCCCAGAGGCCTTCAAGGGGCCCCTCCGCATGCCCCTGGCGTCCCGCTTCTGCCTGAGCCTCTCCCTGCAGCCACCAGGCAGCTTTTTAACCACCCTGGAGCCTCTCCCAGGCCCTGGACCAAACGGAAACAATAAAGCTTTTTACAGAAAAAATGTGCCATTAACAAAGGTGACAGTGGTATCTCACTCAGCACTTGTGTATATGGTACCCACGTGCGTTCTTCTGATGATGTGCCCCAATCTTGTTTGATGTGCCCCAATCTTGTTCACTTTCCAATTTTCGCTTACCTATTACTGAGTTTGTGAAGTGTTGTATGTGTCCTGATACAAACTGTCAGATTGGTGTTTTGAAAGTATCTCTTTCAGGTCTGTGGATTATCTTTCTGTTTAAATTGTTTTGATCTGGCAAAGTCTAATTTATGGAATATCACATGGACTGGGCTTTGTGGTCAGATGTAAGAAGTCTTCCCCCAAACTGAGGTGACAAGGGTTTTTTTCCTGTTTTCTTCTAAGAGTTTCAGATTTTGGATTTTATAGTTAATATATCTTGCTTTACGTTCATCTTTGTAATGTGGTGCAAGGTAGGGCCCAAGTTTTTTTCTTTCTGTTTCGCATGTGAATGTCCAGCTGTTCCAGAATCTTTTGTTTCCAGGACCGGCCCTTCCGAGCTGAATCACCGCACACTTTGGTGGGAATCGGTCAGGCCCCTGCACGCTCCGTCTCCCTGATCTGCACGTGCGCCCTTGGCCACCACCACACTGCCCAGCGTCGCTTTAAAGTAAGTCCTAAACTCTGAGAGTGTGAACCCTTCAAGCTTTCTTTTGTCCAAGCTACTGGGGTCCTCCTGGGTCCTTCCACATGAACTTTATCATCGGCAAAATTTATCAACAAACACTCCTGCTGAGATTTTGATTGGGATCGTATCAAATCTCAACCTTGGGGAGGAACGCCATTTCAACTGCACTGAACCCGCCGACCCGTGAATCTGGCACATCCCTCCACGTGTTTAGGTCTTCTTAGACCCTTTCTTCCGCGTTTTGTGGTTTCAGCACACAGGTCTTGCACATGAGTTTTTAGATTTATACTTACAGTTTTTTGTTGGTGGTGGGTTTTTTTAAGATTTTATTTATTTATTTATTTATTTTTAGAGAAGGGGAAGGGAGAAAGAGGGGAAGGGAGGGAGAAAGAGAGGGAGAGACACATCCATGTGGGGTTGCCTCTCGTGCGCCCCCTACTGGGGACCTGGCCCACAACCCAGGCCTGTGCCCTGACTGGGAATCGAACCGGTGATCCTTTGGTTTGCAGGCTGGCACTCAATCCACTGAGCCACACCAGCCAGGGCTATACCGGGGGGGCGGGGGGGGGGGGGGGGGGGGGGGGGGCGGGGGTTTGTTGTTGTTGGGATTTTTTTGGTGCTGCTGCAAATGGTTTTGTTTCTTCTCTAATTTCAACTTCCAGTGATTTATTTCTGGTATATAACACTATAACTAGTTTGTGGCTTCCTAACCTTGTACCTTGGGACTCTGCTAGCTTCAATGATTAGTTCCAGTAACTTTTTCATAGATCCTCGGAGATTCTCTATATCGCACGCAAATAGAAGAATTGTATTTCTTCCTTTCCAGTCTGCACAGCTTATATTTCTTTGTCTTGCCTTATCGCACTGGCCGTGCCCGGCAGAACAGTGCTGGGCAGGAGGAGTGGCCCTGCGGCCCGTCGCTTTGTTTTTGGAATTCGAGGAAAAGTACTCAGGCTCCACCATCGGTCACGACGTGAGCCGTAGGGATTTTGTGCGCGCCCTTCGTAAGGCCGAGGGAGTTCCCTTCTCTTTCTGGTTTGTTAAAAGTCTGGGTTTTTTTTTTCTTTCATGAATAGATGTTGACTTCCCCCAGCTGCTTCTCTTAAACATCCATTGACGTGGCCATAACTGTTTACTTCTCTAACCTGTTGATGTGCTGAGTCGTACTGACCGATGTTTGCGTGCCGGCCCAGGCTGGCATCCCAGGGCGATCCCATCGCTGTCCGTTTCGGATGCCGCTGCCTGGGACTCGCCGACCGTGTGTTGAGAATGTCTGTGTTCGTGAGGGAGACCGGTCTGCGGTCTTTTGCTGGGAGTGTCTCTGTCAGGCTGTAGCGTGGCGGCGGCACTGGCCCGGTAAAAGTGGTGGGTGGGTGTCCCTCCTCTTCTGTTTTCTGGGAGAGGTTGTGTGTGATTGGTCCTCTCTCTTTCTCTCTCAAGCATTTGGGAAATTTGCCGGGAAACTCGCCCGGGTCCAGAGTGGGGCTGCGGCCGGACGACCTTTAACAGCCGTCTCGCGTGAGGCTCTAACACGTGCGGGACTTTTTCTTCCCAGTGGGCTTGGGTAGCCCGTGTCTCTCAGAGAACTTGTCTACGTCACCTGCGTCACGGAATGTGCGGGCGTGCATTGTTCGTGATGTCCCTTATTGCCCTCTGGCTACCTGTCGGGCGTGTGGCGGCGTCCCTTCTTTCATTCCTGAGATTGGGTGTTTGTGTCTTTTTCTCGGTCGGGCCGACTAGAGGTTTGTGTATCACACGCCGTCCTTCCGCGGAAGGAAGCTTCGGTGCGGTTCGTTGTTTTCCCCCGAAGCCTTTCCGTTTGCGGTTTCAGCGATTTCTGCCCGTCGCCGTTCGCTTTGGCTTTAATTTGCTTCTTTTACCGGCTTCTCAGGGTAGAAGCCGAGATCGCCAACTTTTTCTTTAACAGGAGCATTTAACTCTAAACATTCCTTTACGTAAACTTCCCTTAAATGAATTTAAGCTATACGTGTCCCCTCAAATACGGTTTTGCCCTGACTGGTGTGGCTCAGTGGGCTGGGCGTCACCCCACAAACCGAAAGGGCGCGGGCTCGGTTCGCAGTCAGGACGCACGTCTGGACCGCGGGTTCGGTCCCCGGTCAGCGCACACGGGAGGCAACTGGTCCATGTGTTTCTCTCACATCGATGTTTCTCTCCCTCTCTTTTTCCTTCCCTTCCCTTCTCTAAAATTAAGTAAAATCTGGAGAGAAAAAACTGGAGAGTGTGATCATTGCCTTTCCAGGTCCCCAGCAGTCAACGGGCCTGTCGGGTCCTGTGGCAGTGGAAGCCCTGTCTGGCACAGAGGTCCCCCAGGAGCTCAGGCACCCAGGAGTGGTGCGGGGACCCAGAGTCCGGCTCCCGAGAGAGCGCAGCACCACCCTGCCCACTGCCCCCACCCCCTCCTTCCAGCCTGGGACCTGTGGAGGGTTTGAACCAAGGACACAGGGCTTTTTGAGGAGAAATGGCCAGTCCTGGACCAGCAGCTTCACGCTGCAGCTGACTGGGAGCCAACGGGCACGGACACCCAGGAAAGGGCACCTGCCACGTGGCCACCCAGGCTGAGACCCTGTGAGTTGGGACGTGTCCCCGACCCCACAGACTCAGGAGGAACGTAAACCCACAAGCTGCTGTTCCATACTCACGCGTGTCAGGGGTCCTGTGCGGGGAACACGGTGTTGACACTCATTTTGCTGGTTTCTTGTTATTTTTTTTATGTGGCTACGAGGAAATTTAAAGTCACGTTTGTGACTCTCACACACTCTGGTGTCATGCGCGTCCGCTGCAGGGGACGGAGAGCACAGCAGCTCACAGGCAGCTGGGGGGCTGAGCGTGTCCAGGGGGACCGAGGACCCAGGCAGCCAAAGGAGAGGACAGAGCAGCCTGTGGGGTGGACATGCCCGGGAGGGAACCCAAGGCAGAGTCACCAAAAAGGGGGCGACTGTGTAGAGAAGCTGCCTGAGCTATGGGCCCTGGACCCCGACTTCCAGTCTCCCTGCTTTGGGCTCTGGCCCTCCTGGCCTCCGGCTGCCCAGCTGCCCAGCCAGCCTGGCAAGGCCTTCAGGCCCTGTGCCCACCAGGACCCAGCCTGAGCTGGACGGAAGGAGGGAGGGAGCGGGGAGCCCGGCCCCAGTGTCCAGGCCACCTACCCAATCAGCTGATCCAGTCCAGCAGCCCCCTCCCCCAGACTGCGCGAGAAATAAACAGCCAGTTAGCAGTTTCCACCCCATGATCCTGCCACTCACCACCCACCTCCATCTCTGGTTTTCTCTCCTTTCACCTCCTGCTGCCTGTCTGCTTGTCTGTCCCTCTCTCCCTCCTGCTCTCTGCCTGCCTCTCCCTGCCTTCCTCTCTCCTGCTCCGGCCTCTACCCCCGAGCAAGCACAGTGCGCAGGGAAGTCGGCCCCGGCGCCACTGCTGTGCACGGTAACAAACCCCCACATCATTCCCAAACCCTTATTTACACCGGGCTCCCAGCAGCCATTCAATCTGAAAAAGTGCGGTGTTTTCAGGCGCGCGCGCGGCCCAAGAAATTGATGTTTGTGTTAATCAATCTCGCAGGAGCCCGAGGGACTCGGAGAGGTGCCACGCGAGAGATTTCTTCTATTGATTGATTGGATTCAGGCCGGGAGGGATGGGGAGGAAATCAAACACACTAAGTGCCGGAAAGCTCTGGAGAAGGGCAGGGCCCTGACCCCCACCCCTGCCCGCCCGAGGTGTGATCAGGCAGCCTGGGGTCTGGGCCCCCGCACTCCCTCCTCACTCAGTGTCCAGCTCTGCCAGGGCCAGTGCTGCCTGACTCCCAGGAGGGCTTTGGGGTCACCTCTCTCTTGTCAGGGAAGGCCGGGCCACAGACAGCACTGCTGCCCACTTGGTGGTGGGTCCAGTTCCTCCTGGAGGGCCCTTGGGCCCCCCCCCCCGCGCTGGGCTTCCTCTGGCCTCCGCCCAGGGCCCCACCGACGGGAAGTCTCCGGGCGCTGGCCCAGAGTACTGTCTGCTGGCTGGGCTGGTGGAAAGGAGGCCGACACATGGCGGCTGGTGGCTGGCAGCGGACGGCGGGCCAGAGGGCACGCCTCCTCGTGTCGGTGGTCCACGGCCAGGCTCTGCGGGCAGGCGGGCAGTGTCAGGAGCATCAGCAGACCCCTCCCAGAGCCAGGTGAAGACCAGAGAGTGGCCGGGGAGAAGTGTGGGAGAGTCCTCAGTACCAAGACACGCTGGGCTCAGAGACGCTCAGAGGGTGGACGCGGGGGTGAGCCCTGCCCGTGGGCCTCATTGCTGGAGTGGCAGGGGCAGACGCATGTCATAGGCAGGACACCGAGGCTCCCGCTCGAGACTGACAGAGCTGGGAAACAGGTGTAGGACCCGGAGCCATGCTCTGTTGAGGTGCCTATCCCAGGAGCCCCAGGTCCCGGCCCCCCATGGGCAGCGGGGAGCTGCAAGGTGGGCCCACTCCAGGGTGTCCCTGGGGCGCTGGCCATCTGAACACTTCCTGGGGGGCTGGAGTTTTACACACCTGGGGGGCGGGGTACTTGCCCCAACAGCCCCTCACCAGAGCCTCTGTTTTCCCTCCATCGCCAGGCCGTGGGCCTCTGGGACATAACTTCGGCCCTTTCCTAGTCTACTGTCACCACGGGCTGAGCCCCCAGGGCCTGCCGGTGACCCTGTGCTGGGGCACCTCGCCCAGCTCAGAGGCAGGAACTGGAGATGGAGAATGAGCAGAGAGGTGCCTGTTCTCCCCAGAGTCTGGGGATGGTGGCCAGAGACCACCCCAGGCCAGGGCCGGTGAGGAGGGGGCAGGGGTGGGTTCCTTCCCTCCCCCCTCCCCGGGGTGCCTCACTTACTCTGTGACTTCAGGCACGTTGGCCCCAGTGCCAGGCCTCAGCCTCCCCATCTGTAAAGTGGGTCTGAAAAAAGATCTGAGCAGGGGCACCCACCCAGGTAGTGGAGCAGAGCCACCTCTGTCTAACTGGCCCGGACACGCTGGAAACAGCTCACAGACCTTTGGAGGAGCCCCTGATCGGGTAAGGGGCACACCGGCCTAGGGTCACGTCCACCTGGGACACCAGAGAGCTGGGGGAAGAGGCCAGGCCCTGGTGCAGCTCTGGGTGGAAAAGAAAGTGGAATTTTAAGTCAAAAGGCGCTTTTTTTTTTTTTTTGCAGCAAAGTGAAGATTTATTTTTAGGAAGTGGCCCATGCCCAGAGACAGGTGAGCTAACGCCCTGAGACCTGGGGATGGGTTGGTCACACGGGGCAAAATCATTCACGGTGGAACTGTGGGAGTGGGGCGCTGCTGGGTCTCTCCTGATCGGTCGTGCCAGGGGCCGGGGCCAATTGGTGCTGCTTCCTGGGTCTAGAGCGGACACCGCGAGCTCGGCGGGCCACCGGTCTGGGCCTCAGTTTTCTCCTCCGTCTCCACGTGGCTTCTTCCTAAAGCCTTAGTTGTGGGCCTCCCGCTCAGCTCGACTTCAGGCGCTTCTGGGCAATGGCTGTCCCCTAGTGTAGCTGTCACCTTGCGGCGGGGGGAGGAGGTGAGCGGCCCCTTTACCTGCACCCCCGTGCGGACCGGACCCTCCGAACTGCCAGTCGGCTGAGCCTCGCCGTCCCCGGTGCACACTCGCACGCACGCACTCGCCCCACGGAGCCCTGGCTTTCCAATAAACAAACAGAGCGTGACCTCTGTGGCTGCACGGAACGTCCTGTTTGGGTTGATGAGCGCCAAAGGCATGACCCCAGGCCGTCACACCACGCCGCGTGGCTCCAGGAAGAGGCAGAGGCATGAACGAGGAACCCCCGCCAGGAAGCACCCCCGCCACCCCCAAGTTCCCACCCCCGAGTCCCCACCCCCCAGCTCCGAGTCCCCGCCCAGCCTGCAGCCCCCACCCGGCCAAGGGTGACCCCCCAGCACACGCTAAGAGCCCCACCCAGGAAACAGCAACTGACCCCATCTAGGAGAAAGGTCACGTTCAAGTGCAAAAAACAAAATTGCAGACAAAGCTAAGGGACAAAGGATGAACTTGGAAAACTACTTGGAACACAAACGGCTGAAAAAGACTTTTTTTTAAGATTTTATTTAATTTTAGAGAGGGGAAGAGCAGAGAAACATCAGTGTGTGGTTACCTCTCATGCGCCCCCTACTGGGGACCTGGCCCACAGCCCAGGCTTGTGCCCTGACTGGGGATCGAACCCGTGACCCGCTGGTTCTCCGGCGGATGCTCAATCCACTGAGCCACAGAAGCTGGGGCCGATCTTGGGGACATTTAAACACACACACAGGGAAATAGCACACAGACAGACTCCAAAATGTTGGCACAAGCGGTCCCTGGGGGGAACGATTGATTTCCTCTTTTGTCACTTTTCTGTTCTATTTGTTGTGTAGTGAGTGTTTGATTTTCTTTTCCATGAAAACTAAATGCTGGAACTCAGCACTTCCCCAGAGCTCCCCAGGGAGCACAGAGAGGGGCCACAGAGAGTCCCCGGCTGGGTCTGACCAGTTCCATGACCTCCAGCAGGTCACTCCTCCCTGGAGCCTCCTACCTGTGAGAACGTCCGGCCTGTGGAGGGGCTAGTGACACCTGAGTCACCCTCACCCTGTGGTCCCTGAGGGTGAAACTGGAGCGTAGCTACAACCTGGCCTTCCAGAGGCTGGGGCCGTGTCCCCAGCTCAGTTACGAGCAGTGGCCTTGGAAACTGCAGGGTGACCGCCCTCTCACCCTGTGAACTCACACTCAACCTGCAGGACCCGGCACCAGAACCCCCTGACCCCCGACACGCAGGCTGCCCTCCGTGGGCACAAGGCTCCGTGCCGCCCCGAGTCCTAGCTGAAAAGGAGGCAAACCGACCTTGGCCCACACCTGTCCTCAGGGCCACACCTGAACTCCAGAGTTAGGCCCAGCACTGCCTGGGCAGGCCATGCAACTGTCCAGGGACCCCAAAGTGACAGGCGACTTCACGGGGAGAGGTGCTCGCTGAGGCCTCTTTGAACATCCCCCAGGAGGTCCATGCATACCTTGCCTGGTCCAGGGCACGTGTGGGGTCCAGCTCTCCCCCTGCCCCGACTCCTCACATTGGGGAACAAGCACCCCAGTCTAAGATGGGGCGGCGGGGGCGGGGGGGCACTGGTCGGGGCAGCAGGCATGGCGGTGGCTGACACTGTGGTGCTGAACGCACGGGGTAGGAGGTGCCTGCGGACCCCCAGCCGCAGGCTGGAAGGAGCAGCACTCGGTCTGCCGGCCTGGGACTCGGAGGACAGAATGGCAGCCCCGGGGATGGAGGGGTCCGGGGGAGGGGGGGCAGGGGTCCCAGATGCCCCATGAAGAAAGGAGACCTGCACCCTGGCTGCCACCAAGCAGAGGTCACCAGGGCCATTAGGAGGAGCTGGGGCGGCGGGGTCCCATGCGAACAGGGACAGGGCAGGGGCCGTGGCGCCCACTGCACTGAGTCCGGGCTTGTAGCTGCTGTGGTGGCGAGACATGTCCCTCGGGCCCGCCCTGGACACCAGCCTGGAAGGGAAGAGGGTCTCACAGACCAGGGTCCCAAGGTCAAGGGGCCGAGTGTGGAGGCCGCTGGCTCCCAACGGAGCAGAGGTTACAGCTGGGGTTGCTCCAGGTGAAATAAATAAGAGAACCGAGCAGGAAGAGAGGAGAGCACACCCGTCCCTCAGCCAGTGCACGAGTCAGCCCTCCAGAGAGCCTGGGCGGCACCACCGGGGTGGGGGGGGCGGCGCTGCTGGCTGTGGGGATGCTGCTGGACTGTTTGCTAAAAAGAGGGGTCCACAGCAACCCCTCAAGGCCCGGGGAATCTCACAAACCCAGTCCAGTATCGGGGGCTCACTGCTGGCTCCCCCAGCCTGAAGCTCCAAGGGTACAGCCAGGTGCCTGTTGGGGATGCTATCCTTGCTGCGAGCTGGTACAGGGCACAGCACACAGTAGGTCTTCAACATACACAGTCCCTGAGTGGTGTTGGCATCATTCTTCCTGTGTGTCCCTCCAACAGCCCTGCTGGTGGGCTCTGTCACCGCCCCCACTTCACAGTTGAGGGGTGCAGAGAGGGGCAGGGCCCCGAGTCCCCGGAGTGGGGCCTGGTGATTCAGGGTGACCACTGGGTGGTCCCAGCACGGCGCCCACCCTCCTCGGGCCTGTCCTGGGCCTGCCCAGGGTGCGCTGCATGGGCAGAAGTGAGGCGCGCACGCTCCCTGCCGGGGCTCACATCCTACCTCCTCAGGGCTGTCTTCTCAAAGTGGTGTCCAAGGAGCCTAGTTCCACAGGGTGGGGGTGTCGTCGGTGCTGCCCCGAGGGGACGGAAGTTTGGGAACCACTGGGAGCAGCACCTCCACACAGACAGATGTCTCAGAGCCCTCGGAATGCCGGCCCTGGGGCAGGGCACTGTGCATGGGATTTCCCGAAACGTTTGGCCCTGGTGGGAGGGGAGCTCAGGACAGAAGCCAGGGCTCCCTGTGAGAGTCGGGACTGGCCGGGGCTTCGGAGTCACCAGAGCTGCCTTCAAACCCCTCTCTGTGCCCTTCTGGCTGGGGGTCCCCTCTGAACCCCTGCTCTCTCCTCTGTCCTGTGGAGAAGGTGAGGCCCAGGTCCCAGGAACAGAGACACGAGGAGTGAGCCCTGGTTCCAGCCTGCACGCACAGCAGGCCCCCTGACCTCGGGGAGGGGGGGGGACCGGGACAGGGACAGGGGCCGGCACCTACCTCCCCCTCTGGGGTTGTCACACTCTGTCCTGCAGTGTTTTCTAAGCCGAATTCCTCTGGTCTCCTTGAGAAGGGGGGTCTGGGTGCCCCGCACAAAGGATGTGGGAGTGTCGGCATTTTGCATCCCCTGCCACTCCAGGGCCAGAACTGGGGTGGGGGGCTATTCCCTCCTGGGCCCCACTTCTGGGGGGTTCCATGGGGCAAGCTGCTGTGACACAGGCAGGGACAATGAGGACAATTATTGGGATGACAACTGTCCCAACAGATGACCTGGGGGTGGCCTTGCACCTCCCTCCAGCAGGAGGTTCCCCAGCTGGGGGACCAGAGCCCCCGAACACCCAGCCAGGGGACCCATACCACTACTTGCTGGCCGTGTGGCCCGTAAGGAGCCGTCTGGGCCTCGGTGTCTCCCATGGGACGTGGGCGGCAGGCTGTGCGTGGACAGCACGGAAGAGGCGCCCCCTGGTGGGCCAACCTGTCCCTGCAGTGACTTGTTCAGTCCTCGTCTCCCCTTGAGGCCGAGAGGGCCCCCCACGCGGCCAGAACATGCCGGCCACATGCGCCAGGCATCCTGGGCACGTCCTCTCTGTTTCTGCAGCCGCAGCCAGGGCTCCTGGAAGGTGGACAGACGCCTGCCATGCACTCTGCTGTCTGGGGCCACAGCCACAAGCTGAATGAGCAGAGAGAACAGCAGGATGCTGGGCCCTGCCGTCTCTGGGGCCTGAACACAGCGGGCAGCCCCAGAAAGCTCTGGAGTGACAGGGAGCCGACTCTGGGGAGCGGGGGAGCCGACGGCCTGAGTGCCACCCGCCCTCCCTCCGGCCCTCTGGCTGCTTGCAGGGGAGCTGGCCTGGATGTTTATATCCTGAAGGAAGGGCAGCCCTGTGCACGGTCCTCTGGGGCTTCCGGCCCACTGGGGCCACGGGGCCAGGGCAGAGCCAGAGCTCTGGAGGACAGCCAGTCACGCAAGAGAGGCCTCTGGCCAAACGTCAACCCTGGGAACGCTCCGTCCCCTCCTCCCTCCGCACGTCCGGGGTCAGTGGTCACTTTATTAATAGCAGCCCCTGACGAGAGGCCTCTCCCCCCACGGCGGTCATTGCCCTCCCTGCAGGCTAGGCCAACCGGCCTGGGGACATCCCTGGAGGGACCCCTGGGAATGATGGCTGGCCGGGGACATCAGCACCAGCCTGGAGGACACGTGGGGTGGGGAGGTGGGGACACGTTTCAAGTACAGCATGTCCTCCCTCCCACCCTCAACACAGTGTCCACTTCCGAACAGCTCTTGGGGCAAAAAGAAACCGCATTTTGTACCCCGACCTCTGTCCCTTCCTCAGCAGCGCGGGGACCAGAGGGGAGGTTGTCTGTCCCCAGAGTGTCCTATTTTGGACCATCTGAGCCCATGAATACAGAAAAGGATCTGGAACGTCATTCTCCAAAAAGGCCTTCACTGAACCTTCCTCCCGACGGACTTGGCTGCTGCCTGGAAACACTGAGAGGGACTCCAAAATGGGCCGCCGAGTTTCCTGGTGGCCCCGCCTGGGGACCCTGTGGCCGGGGACCCTGCAGGTCCTCTCAGAGCCACGTCAGGACTCTGTGACTCACGGGAGACAGGCGCTGATAGCAAGGCGAGTGAGTCCTGTCCGCAGAAACGCAGGGGCCCGGCCGCCGGGGGGTGCTGGGGAAGGGGAGGGTCGCGGAGCTGACGTGTGGATCTGTGTGGGCACAGTGAGCAGGCTCGTCACCTATAACAGAGAAAGCACCGACTTTCGACAGAACAGGTGCCGGAAGTGCGGCCTGGAGATGCTGCCTATGGAGTGCATGGCAGGACCCCTCCCTGCCCCCAGGGCCACCAGCCCCGGCACCTCCCAGCCTCTCCTGGGGCCTCCGAGGACCCAGGAGCCCAGGCTCAGACCCCACCGCCTGCTGCACCACCGGCGTCACCTTCCGGCATCCGCTCAATGTCCTGAGCCTCGGTTTCTCCGTCCAGAAAAAGGGACAGTACGAGCCGGCCTCTACTGAGCTGAGCCCCAGTGCCAGTGGGGGTGGGGCCTGAGGCACAGGGCCATTAGGTGACCTTGCCAAGGCCACAGAGAGGCCAGACTGGGAGCCGGGCTGGCTTTGCTCCAGCGACTGAGGCTTAGAGAAGGTGAGATGTGGCCTGTCCTTGACCCAGGGCCTGGCACCCAAGCTGGTTCCTCTGCTCCTGTGGCCTGAGAGGTGCAGCCCCGCCCCCTGGTGGACGCTTCTGGAATTGCCCAGCCTGGCGGCCGGCCCCTCCAACCAAAGGGCCCTGTTCCCCAGCACTGCACCCTGAGAGGAGCCACGGGCTGGGGTGGGCATCCAAGCCTTCCCACAGAGAACAGAGCGCAGGCGAGGGGCAGGGGCCCCTGGCCCCTCCAGGACAGCAGGACAGGGGCAAGCGCATGGGGGTGTACACAGCCAGGGACCCGATTCCAAAGGCCCTGGTCTGCATGGTGGCCTTTAGCAGTGGGCCTGGAGGCTGGGCCCCAACAGTCCCTATGGAAGGCTCATGACTGCCTGGGGAGGGTCCTGGGTCACTGAGGCTTTCCGTGCCAGAAGGCGGTGAATCCCCATGGGGCTTGCCCCTGTTCCTGTGGAGGTCACTTCTCTCCCCTCCCAGGGACCTGGAGAGGCCCCAGAGGTACGGGCCAGCAGGCAGGTCTGTGACCTGGAGGTGAGCGGAGCAGGCGCCCCCACTGCCACCTCCTCCCTGTCCCACGCCGCATTGTGGAGAGAAGGCCGACCTGGGCCACCCACGTGGCTGGGGAGCGAGGGGGGGCCCGAACGGCCTCGGACTTCCTGCAGATGCCTGCGGCCTGACCCTGGCGAGTCCCCTGAGCCAGCGCAATGCCTGCGTCAGGGTCTCGAAAGCCCTCCAAAGCCGTGAGACTGACCTGGGCGACACAGGCTTTGGCTGGGGTGGGCGGGGTCACGTTTGTCACACGCTTATTGGGTCAGACGCCATGGGGCTCTGTGCCTGCAAATCCAGGGGCTGCCGCCAGGGGGTGCCCGGGGAGAGGACGGCCGGCCGCGCCGCTCTCCCACCCGGCTCGGACCTTGCTCCTCTTCCCTCCGCCGGGTCCTTCCTTTTGAGAACGCAGACTTCATCCCGCCAGCCCAGCGGCCAAGAGAGATCCTAAATGCCGCTTGCCCCCGGGTTCATTCTCACAAGGGGGTGGGGGGGAGTCTGCGATTTTGTCTAACACAGAACTTCCCAAACAAGCGTCTCCCTTTCTTCCTAGAGCATCTCCAAGGGACCACTCCGGGACAGTGCCAGGGGCCCCTCCCATTGCCAAGGTTGCCAAGTTGAGCTGATCATTATCCAGGACAGTCAGTTCAATTTGAATTTCAGATAAACGGTGAATACGTTTTAGTAGACATACGTTCCATAAAATACTAAGGATGATCTGAGATTCCGTTGCAACGGGTGTCTGATGTTTCATCGGGCAGCTCCGTCCACTAGGATGCTCGAGGGGAAAGGCGGGGCTTCCCCAGGGCTGCACAGGAGCCTCACCACCCCCGTCCCCACCATCTGGAGTCAGGGGCTGGGCCTCACCCCAAACGCTCTTACCGACAACTTGCTGGCTGCCGGTGGGCAAGTCCCCCCCTCCTGTTTCTGCCTGTGCAAAATGATTACCCTTTCTCTTGCTTCTGGAACTTTCTCTGGGGGTAGCCCCTGATTTCATGCAGGGGCCTCTAGAGACAGACCCCAGGGAAGGATAACCAGCACCCATCCGTGAGTTCCTCTCCTCCTGGTGAATTCCCTGCAGGTGATCGGCTTCCTGCCCAGGATGCCAAGAGCATGGCAGACACTCGGCTGGCCCAGGGCCACCCAGGATGGAGGAGGGAACGCAACAGACAGGGCTGACGGCCAGGGTCTCCCTGGTGGCAGTCACAGCTAGACTGACCAAGCACGCATGCAGGCACCCGCCAGCTGGTGCACGTGGACGAAGGGGCAGAGGGGTCTGCCTGCACCCCAGTCCCAGGTCACAGCAGAGGGGGAGGAGCCTCAGTAAATGGGGCCGTGAACCCAGGTCGGTGTGGCGCCCAGGCCACAGGGAGCAGCAGCCTCTGGGTCCTTCCCACCTGGTCCTCCCATGTGCTGACCCTCCGCCACCTTCCCTTGCGACACCACTGTTTGCCTTATTTCACAAATGCTTCCCACGTCCTGTGTCATCACTGCAAGTCCCCAGAGCAAAAGCAGGATGCCAAGACGGGCGAGGGAGCTAACAGGGCTCATGAATGCAGACTCCTGGGCCTGGTTCCAGGCCCCAGTTCAGACTGGGGGGAGCCTGGAACCAGCAATTTAACCCCAGGCAGTTCTTCATCCTCAAGCTTGAGAGGCCTGGTCTGGGTTCCTCAGGAGCCAGCTGACCCTTCTTTCCAAGCCCTTGGGGGCCAGGAGCTGCCGACGGAAGGGAAGGGGGAGGCCCCACGTGGCCTGGTGGTGGGCAGGAGACATCACCTGGAGCCCCGTGTGACCACACTGGTGGGGCCCAGGAGGCCGGAGGCAGGGGCCTGGCTGATGGAGGGCAGGGTCTTAGTTGTGAGCACCCAAGTCTGGCTCAAGTGGCAGAGAGACAGTGAGACTCCCCTGACCTCATCCACCGCCGGGCTCGCGCCCATCTGTTGCGCCACTGGAGGTGTAACTTCGCACTAGTTACCCAACTCCTCGGCCTCTCTGTGTCTTCGGCTGTAAATGGGGATACTGCTGGCACCTTCTTCTGGGATGTGGGAGTGAACTATGGCACACTTGCGCAGGGCCACCCAGGCCTCGGCACACAGTAGGTGCTCAGGAAGGACTCCCGTGTGCAGCGCTGCGCTGGCAGATGTCCCAGCCTCAACATTGCTCCACACCTCCCCTGGGTGGCACCCGGGGCTCACGCTGTGGCGGGCAGAGGGAATGCAAGGCAGGAAGGACTTGCCCAGGCCAGGCGGTCCACCCACTACCAGCTGACGCCGCTGCCCTCCGCCGTCCCCGACGCCGCTGGATGCTCGCCTGTCCCCTGGTCACGCCCCCCGCCCTTCCCTCCACGCGCGCTCTGCAAAGGTGGGCAGAGACCCTCCGTATGCCCCTGCGGAGCTGTCGACCTGGAGCTAACCAGCTTACCCGACACTTCGCAGCAGAGGGCTGGCTGCAGGCGAGGGTTGCCCTATGTAGGCAGCGGCGCCCCTGCCCGCCCGCCCTTCCCTGTGTCTGTGCACGCGGGCGTGGTGGGCGTGAGCGTGCGCGGACACACAGGCGTGCACGGACACGGCGGACTCCGCACACGTGGGCGCGTCCACACGTGCGCACCCGCACTTGCACCCACAGGCTCGCCCCCATGCACACGCGTGCACGCACCCACGCATGCACGGCTCACAAACACCAGTCTCCCGCGACCCGCGTGGTTCATCCGAGGCGCGCCCCGGCTCGCATGCACCCCCAGAACCCGTGGGTCCGCCCGCCGCCGTGGGGAGGCCCCGCTTCACTGCCAGGAGATGGGCCGCGGCGCGCGTGAAAAAGGCAGGCGGGAGCCGCAGCGACCGAAGCGTCGGGTTGAAATCTTAAAACCCTGCGGAAAGGTGGACGGGAGAGGCGGAGACCAGTCGGCGAAGAGTGGACCCCCGTCGGGGCTCGAACCTGCGGCCCGAGGCCATGGCCGGGCATGCGCAAAAACTGGGGTGGGGGGTGGGCCGGGGGCCAAGGCGGGCGACGTCGACGTGCCCCAGCGCCCCCAGCACCCACAGTTCCAAGCGCAGAGGCGCGTCCGGAAGCCCGGAAAGCCGATCTTCTTTCCTCGCCCTCTGATTCGCCACCAGCCACTTTCATTTCCGCAGAAAGATCCGAGCCATTTCCCGACCGTCCGCGAGGCCTATCGCTGTTTTGTTTCCGGGGGAGTCGAGTTTGCTGAAGGACGCTGAGCACTTCCGGGTGCTCCTCTCCGCCTCTGATTGGCCGGATTTATGAATATATTAGAGCACGGAAAAGAGAGGGCTCCCCACCCGCCTAAATCAAAATATAGATGTTTTCGGGCAGCTGTGGAGGGCCCCAAAGGGCGTGAGCACTCCCACTCGTGTGTCACAGATGCACGTGCTTATTCGCCCTAACCGAGAGGTGACGCAGAAGCAGGGCTTTAAGTAGCCGGCGCGCAAAGTGACAGTTGTGTTGTATGAAAGGAGAGAAGGTTAGCACTCCCCTTGACAAGGATGGAAGAGGCCCTCGGGCCTGACAACACGCATACGGTTAAGGCATTGCCACCTACTTCGTGGCATCTAACCACTGTTTTTTTTCGCAGCACGCATGGGAAAGGATGTGCATGCCCCACGGAAACCCCCAGAAAGGGAACCCCAGGGCGTGCGGGGCTTCCCCCCAGTGCCTGGAGCTCACACCAATGAGGTCTGAACGTGGCACTCGGTTTGAGACCTCAGTGACGTTCACCGAGCACGTCAGACCGGCCCGGTGGAAGGCGTCCCTGATCGGAACAGCGCCCAGCGCCACCTGCGAGCTCCTGCAGCACCGGGAGCAGGGCGGCAGGTGCAACCTGGGGCCTGCAGCGCAGGGCAGGGTAGGGAGACGGGGAGACGGGCACCCACCGACCCAGGGCAGCTCAAAACGACCCTGTGCTTGGGGACGTGTGTGGGCACGTGTATGCATTTTGAATACATGTGTGCATACTTTTTAAAAGACATTAAGACAACTGGGGAAATCTGGATGTCACATAGTTAAGTAAAGAGTATTTTCGGTGTGACTGGGGTACTGTGGTCATGAATGGTTCTGGAAAGGCTTCTTCTACAGGTACTGTGCATTCATCGCCTGAGTAACATGTGGACGGAAAATGTGCCACATGCGAGGCGTGCTGAGCTCGGGGAGGCCTGCGCGGTGGCCTCGGAGACCCAGAGACCTGAGCAGCCACATGGGACGTGTGACCTGGGAACTGCCTAGCAGTTCACGCGGGCACTCCCACCGGAGGCAGGCCCCTTCCCTGAGGGTCGGCCTCTAACCCGGCCAGCCCGGGTGTCTGTGTCTGTGTGTCTGCAGTGACACACCTGTCCTCTGGGCCCCTCAGCGCAGCCGCCA
The DNA here is from genome assembly GCA_007922815.1 of Macrotus californicus. NCBI lineage: Eukaryota > Metazoa > Chordata > Mammalia > Chiroptera > Phyllostomidae > Macrotus > Macrotus californicus. The sequence continues at coordinate 558,837 of VMDR010000036.1, forward strand.
CCAGAGACCACAAATCCCTTTGTTATGTTAGTCAAACAAGTGCGTGGCTACTGCTTCATTTTTATCTGACCCGAGGTTCTCCCCGCCCCCTGGCTTAGCTGACTCTCGCTGCCCTCACCTGTCACCCTTGGACTTCATGGAGCCCCTTGGGCTTCCCCGAGTCTCATGCATAAAACAAACTGCAAAATGGCCGTTTTCGGGAGCGTTTTCTCAATCCGTTGAGATTTTGCTTCCTGGCAATTGTCCTCAGTTTGGCTCAAATAAACTAAAAAAAAATTCTTACAGGTTTCTTACATTGACAAATAAAATGCCTGGGATTTATTCCAAGTAACATGGCCGAGGCACATAAACCATGAGTGGGACATGAGGATTTCTCCACTTTTTCTTTGAAATATTCTGTAATAAAAAGTTTTGATTTTAGTGAATATACTAGACCAGGGGTGGGGGGGCCACGTCAGCCTCGGTGGCCTTCAAAGGGCCGAATGTAACTTTAGGACCATGTGTAACTAAATAAATGTAACGGCTCCTTCACAGTGAAGAGAGCTGGGCGCTGCCGCGGTAGAAACAAGGTGCTGGGCAGGGTAAAACCAGGTGGAGGGCCGGACTCAGCCCCGGCCTCGTGGCTGCCCCCTGTGACTAGACGTTCCCCAAGACGGCTGTAGGGATCTGGGTGCCTTCCTGGGTCTGCCTCTGTCGATAACCCGCACAAATGTGCATCTCCTGCAGCACTCAAGGCCGTTTAGAATCAGAAACAACGCCGGACTTTCCTGGAGCGCCCGCCCGGAGGTCGGTGCCGAGTGCCCCCCACAAAAGCCATGTGTTAAGGTAAAAAATTCTTAGTGGACAAGAATACAAGACGTGAAAATCTTTATTTCCAAAAAGAGAGTGTATTTTTACATAAATCTACAACAGAGAACTTCAATGTAGAAAAAATACACCATGTTCAAGGGCACAGCGCTCCGTACACACGCCCCTGCCCAGGCGGGCCAACACCCGCACCCGCAAAACTGAGGGACCACGGCGTCCCTTGGGAGGCCCCAGAGCCAAGCCACTGGGGGGCCAGCACAAGACCTTAGCCTTTCCTACTGGAACACGCCACCAGTGCGGGCTCCAGCCCGAGTGTCTGACCCACGCCGCGCAGCCGTCCCCCCCACCGACGGGCGACCCCTCGGGCACCCACCTGTGCACAGGGACCATGGGCAGCCTGTTCCCAGAGGCCCTTAGAGCTGCCACACTCACCCTGACAGTGGCCAGAGGTTCCCCGGAAGCCTGTCTGAGGGTGGTCCCCACCTGCCCCACTGAAGGCCACAGGCTCCACCCACACTTGGCACCATCCAGAACCCCAGAAACCCAGAACTGGGGATGCGGGCCTGAGAAAAGGAGAGGGCTGCACCCCAGACCAGCACCCCAGGTGGGACCGCACCTCCCCCATGCTTCCACCAGAGGTCTCGGGTGCTGGCAGACTGGGTTCACACCCCAGGGTGGGCCTCGCTCCACACAGGGGTCCCGTGGCCTGGCAGCAGCCACACGACACTGTGCTTTTCAGTCCTTGCCCCACACCCACCACTGTGGACACATGGCCAACCAGGGATGGCCGGGCAGGAGGGTGACACCCAGGCAGGAGGGCGACACCCAGCAACCTGCGAGGACCCAGCCCACAGGCTGCTCGGGTCCAAGAAGCCTGCCGGGCCTCAGCCAGCAACAGGACAGCCACCCGTCCACACCCCACAGACCAGAGCCTAAGCCTGGAACTAGGGGCCAGGGCCTGCGACCTCGGCCGCCTGAGAGCCGTCTGCACCGTTCAGGAGGGCACTTCAGGGCCCTCGGCTCCACTGAAGCAAGGGCCCCTGAAAGCACGTCCCCGGCGGCTCCAGGCTCCTGGGGACAAGAACAGAACGATGGGCCACTGGGGGAACCTGTCCGTGGCTAAGTCCTCCCACCTCCTGCCAGCCCGAGACGGTCACACAGAAACAGTGGAGACGAGCCTGCCCGAGAACTCCGCAGCCATGCCCGGCAGAGCCACCTTATCAGCCAGGGTGCTGTGCGCTGCGTGAGCACCGGGCACCCGCACAGGAGCCACTGAGGGCCACCCCCATGCCGCAGGGACAGGGACCCCGCCCACAGAGGGGTCTGACAGGCACAGCCTCCCACAGGGAACCACTGCGGCAGGAACGGTGGCAGAGGGGATGTGCCGTGACAGCGTCTACTGCAAAGTGGGGCCCACAACCGGGCTGGGAGGAGCCGAGCGGCAACCGGGCAATAACACATCGAGAACGGTACAGAACGTTTACTGGGAAAAACACAACTCCTGGTAAACTGAACTTCACCTCACCCTTTTGTAATAAAAAATTAAAGTTTCTGTTGACTGTTTAAACACAATACAGACTAGGAACTCTTCCCCAGACAGTGAGAGGAATTGGCAAGAAACGTCCCCTTCTAGAACTTTCTGATGGTAACACTTCCCCTCAGCCCATCACCTTCAGAGGCAGCTCAAGTCCAGGCCCCTCCCAGATGCCCCGGCCCGGACCCGGGAGCCCCCCCGAGATGCCTCGCTCCTCGCCAAGCCGGCGGCCTCCTGGCGGCGCCATGGCGCCGTGGCCCCGGGCCTAGCAGTCGCTCTTCCAGAGCTTGATGGTCTTGTCATTCTCCAGGGCGGCCGAGGCGATGATATTCTCCGTCGGGTGGCACGCCGTCGAGATCACGACGTCTGAAAGCCGACAGCAGTCACCATGGCCGCTCCATCCCCCACGCCGCTGCCCACCCAGTGCTGCCGACTGACACGCACGGCCACCAAGCTATGGGGCGCTGCCGACATGCACGGAGGAGCCGGGGACAAGGAGAAGATGGCACACCCCATGACGCTGAGCCCCGGTCTGGGCTGGAAGGCTGCGTGGAGCGGCAGCCTCTGGCCACAGGGGACAGTGCGGGCCCTGGGGGAGGGGGGGATTCCTCCCAGGCTGTCCCCAAGGAGCACTGAGCCCTGTGCTGGGTGCAGGCCAGCCATCCGTGGCCCTCCCCTCCAGGGTTAAGCCATGTGGGGTGCTGTGTTTTCGGGGGAGCCTTCCACGCACCACTTTCTACTGACTGCAGAAGGTGCAGGAGGGAAGGGAGCAGGGTGCCAGGGCAGACAGGCCCCCCAGTGCTGAGCAGACAGAGGGCCCCCAGGTGCTGAGGAGCCGGCAGGGGCAGCCCCTCAGAGTTCAGGCAGCTGGGGAGGTTGAGGCTGAAGCCACCTCCCCCTGGCCAGTCGCCCCCAGATGGTGGCGTCCCCAGGCCACCAGAGGGCTGAGGAAAGAGGCGGAACCAGGCGCCGAATACTGGCGTCCTGTCTGGTCCCACAACCGTCTGTCAGCCAGCGCCGTGGCCCCGCGCGAGCTCACCTGTGTGGCCCTGCAGCTTCTGCACAATCTCCTTCGTCTGCAGGTTCCAGATGTACACCAGGTTGTCCTCCGAGCCGGACACGATCCACTAGGAGCAAGGACAGGGGTGAGCAGAGGCGCCCACCTCTGGCGGCGCTAGGAGGAACCCAGCCACCGGGCCCCTCGAGGGCGGCCATCCCAGCTGGACCAGCTCTGCCCCTCTGCCCCCCGGCCCCTCAACAGCATGCGGCAGGCGTATGGGACACCCTGGGGGGGTCAGAAAGTCCGTTGAGTTTTTTCTATAAAATGAGACGTTTCATTTTCATCACTAACTTCATCGACTTGGATGTTCTGAGTGTGCTGGCTGTCTCCCACTATTGACTCCCGTGGGGAGAGGCTGGGGGGCTGCTAAACACCTTCCAGCACACGGCACAGCCCCGCAAGCAAGGGTTTGGCCAAAATGTCCACAGTGCAAGAAACCTGACAACCTGCTCCCGACACGCTCGCTCAGTCACGGCACCTTCTCCACACACGGCACACACCTGGCTTTGCCTTTCAGTGTGATTTTACCTTTCTCGAAACAATAAAAAACACGCTAACACTGGCCGCTTCCTTCCATCTTCGACATTAAAACGACCGCACAAAGAAACACCAAGTCTGGCGACGTCTCTAAGTGCATGCCGACCTGACGGCCACCTTGGTGCCCCTAACAACTGTCCCCAGCGGCGCGGCAGACAGCTGAGAGCTGCTAGAGCCGTCACACGGAAAACCTAAGGGGCTTTTGGCCAACCCCATGAGATGTTCTCTTACACTGCCACTTCCTCGGACAAATGTCACCACCTCCTCAGTCACACCGCAGGGACCAGGGTGGGCGGGGTCTGGGGCTGGGCTCCAGCAGGGCCCTCAAGACTCGGGACTCCCGCCCCTCAGCCAGCCGGTCCCCCACCCGCCCCTCCACATGCAGGCCAAGCGGTCAGCCGTCACGGGCACATGCCCTCGCCACCATGAGTGAGTGCGGCAGGTCCAGGAGCACAGGTAAAAACACCCCCATCTGGGCGGGTCACTAACACTGTGTCACATGACCCCGTTTCGGTCAGCAGACAAACGCCTGTGGCCCCTGGGTGGAGCACGAGCCGGCCTCCAGCGGCCGGCGCCCAGAGCCTCACCTTGCCGCCAGTGACGGAGAAGTTGGCGAAGATGCAGTACTTCTCGTTCTTGTGCCCGGTGTACGTCTTCAGGCACTGGGGAGACAAGAGCCGCCGCCCCGCTCAAAGCCACGGCTCCCCAAGTCCGGCGCACAGGCCCAGGAAGGCCACCCGAGCGGGACCCGAAATGTACTCTGAGGCCACAGCACAAAGACCCCGCGGTCGCAGCTGCAGCCTGCCCACCGGCCATCTGCAAACCCCTGGTCTTTAGAAACCTGCACCAAGCCCATGCCACGGGACGGCTTCCCGTGTCCCCTCTGTCCTGGGGCCTGGCTCAGCTCTGCCACCATCAAAAGCCACGCCTGGAACCCGCACCGCCCAGAGCCCAGGCCCAGCGAGAGGTCTCCTGGACGCTCACCTTGCCTTTGCTGTAGTCCCAGAGCTTCAGCGTGCTGGAAGGCAGAGGAGCAGTCAGACACACATCCCCGGGGTCTCTCCGGAAGCCTGCCTACTGTCGCTGTGCCCCTCCTGCTGCTCTCAAGTTTGGGCAAGGCTGGGCTGGACCCCCCCGAACCCCTTCCACGTGCAGGGCCCAGGGACTTAAGGACACCCCCGAGCACAGTGCGAGGACCCCAAGTGTTTTACAGGTCAAGGACAGGCTGCCAGGCTGTCCCCTCCACCGCTGAGAGGTCATCTCGCTGGGGCTAGCCAAGGACGTGGGCAGCCCTGGTTCCAGGAACACCCAGAACAGACCTGGGCACCATGCCCCCCTCGCTCCGGGGCACAGGCACCCCACACAGGGGTGCGAAGGCGGAAACAAGCCTGGGGCCCGGGTCAACGCAGAGGCAGGAGGGGAAACCTGACCCCGGGTGCAGGGGGAACGAGCAGCCCAGGCACGCCCTGACCACTGGAGCGCAGAGAGGCCCGCACCCGCCCAGCAGCTCCCTGCCGGCAGGACACCTACTTGTCCAAGGTTGCAGCCAGGATGTACTTGCCGTTGGGAGAGAACTTCACAAAGGACACGGGCGGGTTGTCATCATCTGCGTGGAGACAGAGCAGCTGACACAGGGGCCCTGGGCCTCAGCCCCGGCAGGAAGGGGACACCCGTCACGGCTCAGGGCCCTGCGGGGGGAGCTGCTGGATCTCCTCTCCCTCAGCCCTGTGCCCACGGGGGAGCCCCGTGTTTGATGCCTCTCCAGTCCACGCGGGCCCTTGCGGGGGCCCAATGACCCCGGGGACACGAGGACTCTGGGAGCACAAGGCCCAAGCGCTCTCACACAGGCCCCCAGGCCCTGACAGTACATTGGGGGGGGGGGCTATGGGACGGCACAGGATCAAGCCCCCAACGGGAAACCCCCACAACCCCGGCTAGCCTGAGACTATCAGGACACAGGAAAGGACGGCGGGAGCTCCCAGGTGCCTTCCTGTTGGTTTCAGCGAAGATCCCTAAATTTCTCAAGAGACCCCTCCTTGCCCTGGCCATCCACACCCTGGCCACTGACCCCGGGGGCTCTGCAAGACACACTGACGGGGGTGGCACTCCAAAGGCCGCCCGAAGGGGCACAGGCACTTCCAGCTCCGGGACAGCCCACAACCTCGTGTTGGGAGGAGGCGTCCCCAGCCTGGGTGACGGGACCAGAAGCGTGTGTCCAGTGTGGGAGCAGGGACGCTGTGTCCCCAGCACCAAGGGAGCGACGCAGCTGCCATGGAGACCTGGAACCTGGCTGCCACCCACTGGGGCCTGCGCTGCCGACTGGTCCCAAACCCAGGAGGAGGGTGAGGGGCCCACAGCCCTCCACGGTCCCAGGGACCACACAGGCAAGGCCAGCCGAACCCTCGGGCAGGGCAAAGGGCCCCAACAATGCTAACCCAGCGCCCTGAGCAAAGCACCACAGGGACTTCTCTGCTCGAGTCCAGAAAGTTCTAGCTCCCAGACTACAGTGGGGAATGAGACAGGGAACCGCTGCTCGTCTCCCTGGGGCTCCAGCAGGCCGCTGGCCTCAGGCTGGTTGACTGAGCTGGGGGTCTCAGATCCCCACCAATCTGGGGGCGGGGGGGGCGAGAGGGTCAAAGGTTGAAGTAACAGCCTGTAATGCAGAGTAGGCAGCTCACTGGGCTGCACTGGGCTCTGGCAAAACAGCGGTGACAGACGTCAGGGTGTCACTGTGAGGAGGACACACACAAAGAGGGTGGCCCCATAAAGGGAACCACGTCGGCCTCGTGAGGGCTGAGCGGGTCCTCCCTGAACTCTCGTCCCAAAGCCCCGCCGCAGCTGCACCTGCAGACGGGACCTCTAACAGGCGACTGAGGCAAAGCGAGGTCCTTCTGTGCCCTGACCCAGCCTGGCGGGCGTCTTTACGGGGCACTCCGACACCAGGGCCCGGTGTCAGGACCTACCCATCGCCTGCTGGCTGAGCCGCCTGCCCTCCTCATGCAGGCGGCACTCCAAGGCACTTGGCAGTGACCTCAGGCCTCTGCTCGGCTCCCCCACGTCTGTCTCTGGGCACCCCCAGCAGGCAGAGCCCAATCACAGCTGCTGAGAGTCCCCGAGGCTGGGAAAGGGCGCCAAGGGGCTGACAGGAGCAGGCAGCATCAGAGTGGCCCACAGGTCCTGCAGAGGACCCGACCCCGTGTCAGGAAGGAGCCAGTGGGAAGCCAGGGTGGGGGGCTGAGTCAGGGAGGGAGCGGAGCCGGACCGAGGAGGGCTCCTGGAGACCACAGGAGGGCGACGGCAGGAAGCGCTGCCGGAGCGGACGCCCCACCCAGCTCACCAGCAGGGACCCTGGATGGAAGCACCCCCCCCCCACCCCGGCCCAGCAGCCTCACCGATCAGCGTCTTCAGGCACTGGCCCGAGGCGGTGTCCCAGATCCGGCTGCAAAGCAGAAACAGAAAACAGTTCAGAAGCTGGTTACAACCTCAGTGCACGGGTTCCAGGTGCCCGGCCACGTGCCTTCCACCCGGTGTGCCCACCACTAGGCTCCACCCAGGCGCCCAGCAGCTCTCCTGTGTCGGGCCTGTGCCCACACGCACCATGGGTGGCCGTGCCAATCCTGCCTCCTCCTGCCTGCCTGTCTTTCTGGCCAGGCCTGCGGTGACCCGCTTCCGGTGTTTCCAGAAGGCTGCAGAGGGTCAGGGGGTCTTTAACCGGAACCCACGGCCTGCCCTGAGAGTGGGCCACCACCTCAGCTGCCAGCAGACACCTGGCTTGGACACCTGGCCCGTCACAGCTCAGGCGGCTTCACACGTGTCCCTGACACGATGCATTTCCCGTTCACTTCTGCTAAACGTGACACATGTCTAATCACTCCTTTCTCCCACCTCAGTGGGATGCTCTCCTCGGGCCAGCGCCCAGCCAGCGGTGGCCTGGCGCCCCTCCACCCAACACCCACACACGTGATGAGCTACCCCTCCAAATGCAGCCCAGTGCTTGGCCGCACGGCCCCTCCACGAACTCCGCTGAGCCCACCCACACGCTCTTCCTCCCACCTCTCCAACCCCAAAGTGTGGTGCGCATCCCAGGCGCTGCCAGCTCGGCCGGGGCAGAGCAGGACCTTCTGCCCGAGACCCTGTCCTCCGACCTCCTGCACCAGGCAGGGCAGCACTGACTCCTCAGCAGTGAACGCAGCCCCTTCCCAATCCCCAGGGCCCAGGCGCCTGCCAGGGTCTGCAAGGTGCTCAGTCCGGCCTGGCCTGGGGAAGGGAGTGGGCCTGAGGAGGGGGTCTCGGGGAGGTGCCCTCCCGCCACCACACCAGCTGCAGGCTCTCTGCCTCCACAGCATTCCACCCCCCGCCAAGGCTACGCCACATGCCCGGCTGTCTGCAGCCCCCCTGCCCTGGAGGGTGGAGGCCGTGCGCCTGGACCCCACAGTGCCACAGGAGGCTGCTCCCAAGCCTCCTCACCGAGGGCAGGAGCCGGGCCTCTGCACTCACCAGAGCCCGTCGTAGCTGCTGGACACGATCAGGGACCCGTCGCGATTGAAGTGCACCTGGGGGGGAGAGACTTACTTTCAAATCGCCCACACCCGGCCCTCCCTGAGCCACCCTCGACGGAGCCCTCGCCAGTGCCAACCCTGGGGCCCCCCTGGGCCCACAGACAGCGTGGGGACGGTCACTCTCCCCAGCAGTTCAGTCACAACGAGACACACCCGGAGAAGAAGCTCACTCACTGCAGTGACCACTCAGTAAGATCATGTCCTGTCGAACTGGCTGAGACCCACGGCTGCGTGGGGGCCAGAAACGACGTCCCCCGGCCTCACTTCACAGAAGCAACAAAAACCAGGAGAGAAACCCCATGGGTGCCACCTTCTGAAGGACAGGCCCTAGCACCCCCCACCCAGGGGCTCTGCCCGCCCACAGCCAGGAGTCCCCGGCCCAGACTACCGGGGCCTCCGAATTTGCAGGAGACAGAAACGAGACCCAGGCTGCTCCAAGCCTCACGGCCCGGAACCGGTGCAGCCCCATAGCACCGCCGCACTTCTGCCTGCCCTGGGAGCCCAGCACCACCCGCCCGCTGCAGGGAAGCTCGAGGCCCTCCCCACGGAGAGGCCCCCACCTGACAGACAGGCTTCTCCTGGAGCTGATCTGCCTCTGGGTTCTCCCCACCCTTCCCTCCCACCCGAGTCTTCATGGGAAAGGAGGGGCCCCAGTGTTGGGAGCTCAGCTCATTGTGTTTCTGCCGCTGTAACTCATGTCCTGGGCTGGTGTCACCCGGGACAAGCCCTTCACCACCAGCATCCCCTTCCACCACCACCCCGCTCCCTGCGGCGTGGGACCCTCCCGAGCGGCCGTGTGGCACCACCAAGACCCACCCCTCCACTCTCTACTGCGGAGTCAGGTCCCTGATCAGGCTCAGGTGGCGTCCGAGAAACCAAAACGTGTGCCCACACAACCGCCGCACCAGAGGCGCCAAGGGCTGGAGGCCGGAAAGGTGCCCCACCCCCGCCCAGGGTCCCGCTCTCAAGGGCAGCCTCACATCTTCCAGCCACCACCATGGAGAACAGGCGCAGTCCCCCACGGGCTGCAGGTGACCCGGCCCTCCTGGGGTGCTGTTTCTGCGCGCGCACGACGGCCAGCTGTGGACGAGGCCCTCCACAAACCCCGGACCCGGAGGCCTACCCCACAGGCACAGACGTCTCTCCCCGGGCGCGGCGCTCAGCGGCCACAGGAGGCAGGTGGCCCAGGTGCTGATGGCCTGGCTCTGGGAGCCGCCAGGCTGAGGCCTATCCTCCCTTCCTGCTGGCCCCCTCCGGTGCCGCTAGTAACTGCCACCAACCGTGTCCAGCTCTGGCGTCTTCCTTTAACCCACAGCGACCCAACCATGTCCACCTGCTTCTTCAATCTGCAGAGGACCCTTGTAGGGAAGCCGCCACAGGCCCCGCCAACCCGCGCACCGAAGCCACACTTAGCGCTCCCTGCCAAGTCCAAGCACCGCCACAGCCGGTGCAGCTCTTCCGCCAACGCTAGCGTGGCCGTCGACACAAACACTGGAGGAGACACCCAAAACCGGAAGTGCCACAGGAAAACGAATGAGCCCACGAGACAGACGCTCACAGGGGTGCCGAGTCTCAGCTCGGGAGATAGTCACTCGGAGCCTCTACAGAGGGAACCTCCGGGGACCGTGGCTCGTGCGAGGGCTCGAGGTCAGAAACCCTGGGGAGGGCAAGGACAACACGCAGGCCGCCTGGCTGCGGCGTGGGGGCAGGATGAGGCGGCTGGACGCCAGGCGAAGGGCCTGCAGGAAACCAGTGCTGCTTCTGACAACCACGTGGGGGCCAGGCGGCCGCGGGAACAGCTGCTGACACCTGCGAGGGCGTGACTGTCCAGCCGCCGTGCCGCACACCGGACACCAGCACCAACAACACTGATTGTCACCGCAACGGACGGAGGGCAGGAGCCGAGTCCCAGCGCCCGAGGGTCTTGCTCCAACACGCATCAGCGAGAAGGCCCAGCCTGCACTGGGACGCGGCGCCTCCCTCCTGCAGTTTGCTTGGCAGGGGCCACACACTCGTCGCAAAGCCATGGGGACAAGCAGGCCCGCTGCGCTCCTTTTGTAAAAGCAAGAGACACAAAGGAGCACCCACAGTGCGAGCTGCACAGGGACAGCCACACGGCGGGTGTGCAGTCCCGGCGGCCACAGTCCACACGCCTGGAGGTGGACGAGTGGCTGCAGGGGCCTCAGAGCCAAGAAACAGCAGCGGCGTGCTGGTGAACGCGGATGCAAGCCCAGGGCCGGGGCTCGAGGCGGACCTGCCCCTGCAGCCGGGCCTCTTTCCTCATGAGCACACGTCGCTTCTGTAGGAAACAAGGCCCCTCCACAGAAGACAACTCTCTACGCAGCTTCTGGTCCCGCCCCCGCGGTCACCTGGGGCAGCGCTGGGCTGCTGTCTCAGGCGGCAGACTGGCTTTCCGAGGCCAGAGGTGCTCACCCCACGCCCCTCGTGACGAGAAGGTGAGAGGCACCAGCAGCTCCACGAAGAGGAGCCTGCTGTTCCCACGTGCTGCCATGTGGGGCTGAAGCCCACCGCAGGCTCGACGACCGAGGCGCACTCTGGTGTGTCTCACACGGGCGACAACGGTCTGTGTGGTGACTGTGCTCGCTGCTGCCACCCGCACGTGGTGGGCACCCACGGGCCCCGCCGATCCCAGCGATGAAACCCGCCTGCCCTGCGCTCCACTCCATCACCCTGCCCGGGCGGGGCTCCTCTTCCAGGGCTGACGGCCCCTCCTCCAGGTGCACTTCGGGGACACTCCCCACACACACAACTACCACCCATCCTTCCAAGGGACCGTGAGGTCACCCAGGGTCCCTAGTGCCCATCCCTGGTCATCGCTCTGCGCTGCTAGGTGACTCTGAGGAGTGGATGGTAACAGAGGGAGGGACTCACAGCCGAGACGGGGTCTGAGTGTGCCGGCAGCGTCTTCAGACACTTCCCGGTCTTCACGTCCCATATCCGCACACTCTCGTCGAACTGAGGACCAGAGGAGGGGTCAGAGCCACTCCCCGGGGACCGCGACCTGCCCCCACCCCCTGCCCCGCCCCCAGGGCCGGCACACTCACGGAGCCCGAGACGATGAGGTTGGACTGGGGGTTGAAGTTACAGCAAAAGACGTAGTTGCTGTGTCCCTTCAGGGTTTTCAGACACTTTCCCTGAAACGGAGCATCGTCGGTCAGTCCCGGATGCTGACCACTCCACACCCAACCCACAGCGCCTGCGAAGGCCGGCCGGCCCTGCTCACCGAGCTCACGTCCCAGATCTTCAGGGTCTTGTCGTCGGAGGCGGAGACGAGGAGGTTGGAGTCCGAGGACCAGGCCACGTCCGATATCCCCTGTGGGGGCACACAGGGTCACACCCCACCCCCGACCAAAGACAGACAAGCAGCCCCCGCTCTGGAACCGCCGTGCCAGCGCTGACCACACCCACGAAATGCGCCACGCGGCCTGGCCGGGCCTCGCGCCGGGCGGACACCCACTCGCGCTCTCCCCCCGAGCTCCTCAGGCCGTTCTTCTGCCCACGTAGCCGGCGGGCTCACCTTTCCACCTGTGTGACTTTCTAAACAAACTACCACTTGTATTTCAAAACAAACCAACCACAGGTGAACAACTACCAGACAGAATTTGGGGAAACACAACACCTCAACCCAACAGGCCTGGGAGGGCCCTCCAAGTGGCCGCTGGCACCAGGCTGTCGAGCGGCCACCCTCAGGGTGCAGCGCCGACACCTACCAGTTTGTGACCAGATATGGTTTTCTCAAACTTCCCGTCGTAGGCGCCCCAGATTTTAATGAGTTTATCTGCGGCTGAAAGAGAGAAGCAGCGAAGAGCTGTGTGGCCCAGTCGCCCAGAGTCCCCAACCCGGGCTTTCCCGCAGGAGCCCCCAGGAATGGTGGGAGGGCCCTGAACCTCGCAGCGCCCTCCCCAGCCCCGCAGCTCCCAGTGACAAGGGGAACAACCCGACAGGGAGGGGATTCCTGACAGCGAAACTCCTGGGCCCACAGACAGGCCACGCTGCACCGTCCCAGGCGGGCGGGTACGGGAAGCCCCCCAGCGGGTCCCTCCCGGCGCCAAGGCCCCACCAGCACCTACAGGAACTCGCCAGCCACTCCCCGTTGGGGCTGAACTTCACAGAGGACACAGCTTTCGTGTGGCCGGCCAGGGTGAACTTCAGAGCGTAGTTGGGTTTGACGGGCGTGGGCTGTCGGAGACGACACCCGTCAGCACGAAGTGACCGCCACCGTCCAGTCCCCCCAAAGGCCAGTCCGCACTGAACTCCCAAAACTGAACCTCCACCTCAGTTTCACGGCTGGGCTCCAAACCAGTGCCAAGTGCCTCCCCGACCTCCCTCGTCTGCCTCGGACCGAACAAGTCTGAACTGGGCCTTACTCCTCCTGCAGCCCCCACCTCGGTGCCCCCCCACCCCCGCCAGCTCCGGGCCAGCAGCTCCAGCAAGGCTCAAGCCTGTGGTCTGCAGACCTGCCCTGGCGTCAGAGCTGTGGCCGGGGCAGGGCGGCTGGGGCTGTCCTCCAGGGCTGAGGAGCTACGTTGTTGCTAAAGCCCCCTCACCAGGGGACAGGGCTGGGAACCGAGACACAACAGAGACACAATACACGGACACACGGATGAATAAAACCGGCACAACCGAGGGGAGAGGACACTGATGGGCTAGAAACCTTCCAGGAGCCCTGCAGCCCAGGTGCCCCCGAAGGTCCCCAGCACCCCTTTGGGACTCACTTTGCTCTGGGCGGCCGACGACGAAGGGGTGGGCTGGGCTCTGGCGGCCTCCGTCTCCGGCTTCTTCTCCTCCGTCGCCATGGCGCTGAGGCCCACTGGGCAGGGCAGGCAGCCAGGCGGAGAGGCTCACAGCTCCAAACAGACGACTCACAGTGGGACTGTCTGCTAATCGAGACCTCCAGTGGGGGACCTAGGCCAACAAGCAAACCATGACTCAAAAATTAATCTGCAGGAAAAAGGATAAAAACCGTCGGCCACCTGACTGAGCTCAGGGGCGCTGCTCCAGATGAAGGAACCTAACCCCAACCGCACCCGTGGCTAATGCGCCCCAGACGCTCCACCAGGCTCCCTGGCCGGCCTCTTGCGTGACTGTAAACAAAGACCCACGTGCAAGGGCCCCGGCCGCTCCCCTGACCACGTACCCGCAGGAGCACGGCACAGGCAGACAGGTGCAATCCCCTCCTAAGGGCCCTTACATGTTAGAAAACCAAGCAAAGGCTTCTTGTCAGGAAACTCTCAATCCAAATTACGAGAGACTGAGCTTCAGGTTCAGGTGTACAAGTTTGGGAGCTTATCCAAATCCTCGGATGCGACCCAAGTGACGCAATGTCGCTAACAGCCACACTCGAAAACGCAAGAGCTCCAGGGCACCCGCTTCGCTGTCACACCCGCCTCGCTGCGGTCCTGTGCCGGCTGCAGACGCAAGCTGCTTCCACAGGGCTGGCAGCTCCCAAGGATACAAGAGACACGTGGGGAGCCCTGACCAGAGCCTGCCCTGCCTGCGGGGGCCTGTGTGCGCAGGGGTCACTGCGAGCAAGGCTCCCACCGCAGGAGGGGACACCCGGACAGTGAGGTCTCCCCAGAAGCTGCAGAGCAAGAGCGCCGGCCCTCCACCTGGTGAGGCCGCCCAGAAGCACACCAGGTGGTTCAGAAACTAGGGAAGCGTTAGTCAGAGGGGAGCCACCAAGCTGTCCGTGCAGACGTCACTGGCCACCCAACCCGGAGGCTGGAACCACCATCATTGAGTTTACATGCTGTAAATCCCAGCCTGGGGCCGGAGACTCAAGTGTGCACAAGCTCCTTGCCACACCGGAGCGGACGGAAGCCATGAGCGTCTCATCTCCAGTCTTCATTCGAGCGGGGAGAGGAGCTGCAAAGCAATGCAGCGGAGAAGGGATGGAGCCCACCCCCCCCCCCCAGGGCCGGGGAGGGAGGGCGGGCCTCTGCACCTGCGGCGGAGGCACCTCTGCGGTTCTCTCCCGGGGAGGAGGGGCACTGGACACGTCAGGGGAGGGAGTCCCTAGGGCGGGGCTGCAAAGGAGGCAGCCCAGACCACACAGAGCTGCGGCACTGCGGGGCACAGCAGGCTGCACTCAGGGTGAAAAGGAGCCTAGACAGGTCCTTTTAGCATAAAAATCGAGACCCACCAGGAGGTGAGGCGGGACTACACCAAACCGGCTGCCCTCAGGTGAGGAGGAGGCAGGATGCCCAGCCCAAGCCGCCCACACCTGGGGAGCGACTGTTAACACTCAAACAATCAGCTGGGCTTCTGAGAGCACTGCCTGACTCGGCGCCCCAAGTGTCCACCTAAGGGGAAAGTGGGGGGCAGGCTGCATTCTCCATAAACGCTCCGGCAGTTCCGTGGAACAAACAGTTCTGTGGCCACTGGGAGGCTCCTTAGAAAGGAGATCTGAGCAGGTGAACCAGGCGACAGCTGGGAGGTGGCCTCGGGAGATCCCGCCTCCGGCCTGCGGGCTTTCCACCCAGGTGAGCTCAGCTGCCCAAGGCCAAGCCTCCCAAACCTCGGGCGATTCCAGACGGCACGGAAAGTGCGGACCGCTGGGCTCCAGGGCGGAGGCCAGGCCCCCAGATGCGGGAAAACTGGTCGTCACCGGGCGGCACGCTCTCCCGCCTGGGTCCTGCTCTGTCCGGGCTCACCTCCCCGGGCCGGGCCACCTGGGAGGCGGCGTCGAGCCACGGGTCTGTCCGAGCGCCGGGAAACGGACCCGGTGTCTTTTCACACCGCCCAAAAGGGCCCCCGCAGACCGGACTGGAAGCGAGCCGAAGCTCCCGGGCAAGCGGCGGCAGAGGGCAGGCGGGATGTGCGCGCCCGGTGCAGGCAGGCCCGGGGGCTTCCCTTAGAGCGGCCGTGGAGACGCGGGGAAGCGCTGGCAAGAAGCGGTCGCAGCCCCCGGGCGGAGGGCTTGTCACTAGGCCGTGGGGGAGCGGCCGCACGGGTGAACGCCCGGGATCCCCGGGAACGGGTGAGGGCCCGTGGGGGGATGGGGCACAGGGCCTCCGGGGGCGAGGCTCCAGTAAGGCGATGCGGGGCGCGGGGCGGGTACCCGGAAGGCGAGGCGGCGTGGACGCGCGGGGCGTCTGCAGCGAAGGGCCCCCGCGGGCCGAGGTCGAGCCCGCCGAACACGTGCGGCAGCGATGGTTTGGGGGTGCAACGGCGTGGGTCCCCCGCGCGTGCCCGCGGGCCAGGCGTCCCCCGCTTACCTCCCGGGCCGAGGCGGACGGGAGCGGCCGCTCCGGGAGTCGCGCTGGCCGCCGACTGGGCGGGAGCCGGGCCGAGCTCGACAAGTCGGCGCGGAGCCGCAGTGCGCGTGCGCGGAGGGCCAAGCGGCGTCGGGGCGGGGCAAGAGCACAAAGCCGGCCTCTCCGAAGGGCGCTACGGGCAGCGGCGAGGGGCAGAATGCCTCGGGCGGGGCCAACGCCTTAAAGGGACAGTACGCTGTGTGCACTTTCTGCTTAAAAGCCTTAACTCCCAAAGGTGGCCGGTGCAGGCCGTTCTTCCCCCTGCACCTTCTAAAATCTGAAATATAAAGACACTACCGTAGAGTGCTACCGTGCTCCTCGAGTGCTCACATCCTGAGCTCGCCCTGCAGCGGTGCCCCCAGGGAGGAGCTGGCAGGGGCCCCAACGTTTCTTCTGGGCTCACGTCCCTCCCTCCTCCGTCGCGCGCGCGCGCGCGCGCTAGGAGCAGCAGCTGACGCGTCCAGGCACCCAGCCCGGCCCTGACCGTGGTCTCCGCGGAGTGTCTCCACGAATGCGCGGGACCCTTACCTTCTCACTTGGAAGCAATGACCCCCGAGCCCGAAAAGGTTCTGGATGCCGGCTCTGCGCCCCAGTACTGGCTCTCCCGCAGGGCTCACCCACTTATCTCCTGAGCCCCCCAACAAGGAGAGCCTATCAGACACGAAGGCTGCCCTGCCCTGTGCAAGGTGATGTCCCTGACAGGTATCGTCACCTGCAGTTACACAGGAGGAAAGGAGGCCCACGGAGGGGGGTCAGGGTTGGAGCGAGAACCTGGAGCCGCTGTCTTGGCCCGGAGCCCTGTGCATTCTCCCCGTCCTGCGCCACTTCTGCTGCCCACGTGGGTCTTAGATCTTAGAGGTGGCCGTGGTCTCCCAGCTCCACGACACACGCCCGCCCACAGGCAGAGTCACACGCGGTTTCATATTTCCCAATTAAAAATAGGGACACCGAATATGACATGGGATACTGTGCAGACAAAAGGACAGCGCATTTGAAATGGAAATACCCAGGGAAGTGAGCTGCGTGGTTGCCATAGAGACAGACCCGAAGACTGGCAGCTGGTCCGGAGCCCCAAGGAGGCCAAGTCCCCGTCCCAACCGGGCCCAGCCCCTGTGCCCTGGAGGCCTGCGCGCCTGCGCACCCGCTCACCTGGAGCATGAGGCAGTGACTAAAGAAGTAACCAAGCAGTTCAGGATGAAGAAGGGCATCTCCATCCGCCCACCTTCCCTGGTTCCGCCACCCAGCTGGCCTTGTTCGAACCTCTGAAGCACAGTCAAAACTTCTAAAACCCCAGCTCGAATCTGTCACACCCAGCATAAGACTCAGAGCTAGCTTCCCATTGTGCTTGGTCCAAATCCAAACTCCACTGAGACAGTTTACCAGGCCCGCCTCCCCCTCCAGCGTAGCGTCACCCCCAAAGTGTGCACCCCAGGTCCCAGCGCCAAGTTGAAAGAATCCAGTCCTCCAGCCTCCAGGTGGAGCCGGATGAGGGCCCCGGCCCCAGAACTCAGAACTCAAACCAGCTTCCTGGGTAAACTGGTCTCACCTCCCTCCTCCAGGAGGTAGAAGCTTCCAGTGAAAATAAGAAAATCCTGGAACTTTGTTGAGTGTTTTTCCATCCATCACCATAGTCATAGCTAAAAATCTGAAGCCAAGTAACACAACAGATAAAGCGATTTGACAAAAACTTGAAAAACTCGTCGAGCCCCGGCCCAGCTACCCGGTTGGCTTGTCATCCGGCCACCAGGGGGTTGGGGGTTCCATTCCCAGGTCAGGACACTTGCCTGGGTTGCAGGCTGATCAGGCTGGGTTTGTGTAGGAAGCGTAGGAAGCGGATCCATGTTTCTCTCTGAAGTTGGTGACCACAGCTTCAGGGGAGGATTTTTTTAAAAAATAAAAATAAATGAAAACATGTCTAAGTCTTAGGCCCTGGCTTGGGGACCTCGTTTGGTTAGAGTATCATCCCGATGCGCCAACGTTGCAGGATTGATTCCAGGTCAGGGCACGGACAAGAATCAACCAGTGAATGCATGAATAAGTGGAGCAGCAAATCGAAGTTTCTTTCTCTTCCCCCACCCCCCTCTCTAAAATCAGTTAGAAAATGCTGGTCAGATGGATGGGTGGGTGATGCTGAATAAATGCATTGATGGGCGGATGGGCGGCTGACAGGTGAGCTGATTGCTGAGAAGCAACGCTCTCTGCCCAGGAGAAATGAGCTATGCGGTGTGTCCACAGGGATGGCCAGGGAGTCCTTTGGCGGTGGCAGAGCTTAAATTAAGAATATCCTCTTCTTATAGGACCTGAAGCTTTGGAGAACCACATTTAGTCACCGGGTGATACATATTTCGTCAGGGACAGTGGAGGGCTTTCCACAGGGTGGCAGAAGAGCAGACCATGTGGGAGAAACTCAGACGCTCCTGTGGCCGGCCGGCAGTGGACTGGTGGGGGGGGGGGGGTGGACACTGGCCCTTTAACGGCCAAGCCCGCAGCTTTGGATTCCGATGGCAGTTGATGAGGGAGGGTCTTGGAAGACGAGGGACACAGGGGATGCCCAGAATCCTGGGCTTCCAGGAGCTGCTCACCGGATTTCCAGACTGGACAGCCAGCCTTGGCTGGGCCACCGTTCCCGGGAGCTGCTGACACTGCCCAGAGACCCCGAGGGTCCCGCCCGCCCAGGTGAGTGGGTTTTGTGTTAAGTTCCTTTTCCCCTGGTACCTATGAGGGGACAACTGGTTTGGGAGAGTTGTGTCCCCACTCCCCCCCTCCTTGGGCTCTGCTCTCCCTTCCTCCACACCTCCATCAGGATGGGCGTGTTGCCCACCTTCCCTGGGTCCCTGAGGGCACTCCCAGCCCTGGTATCCAGAAGGCCATGGCTAACTGCACCACCATCCTTCCCAGTCTCCCCGGCCTCGGTTTCCCGGGCACAGAAAGCACAGCTGAGACAGGAACAAGTGTTGCTCTTGACATCGACTGCGGGGTTTCTCCTGATTTGAGTTCTCTCCCTCCAGCACCTTTGCCCAGTGCGTGCCCCTCCGCCATGGACCTGTCCCTCCACCCCCTGCTTCCTCTCACCCCTAGGGGCTCCCCAGCCTCCTTTCCCCGGCGTCACCGCCCCTCGTGATGTGATGGCACCCTTTCTAAGGAGACCCCTCAGGCTGCCTCACCCGAGGATGATAAGTGTTCAGTTTGCTTGGCACTGTCTCATTTTAAAACTGAAAGGTGCTGTCTCTGGCAGTCCCTCAGCCCCAGGGACATGGGGACCTGAATGTCCTTTCCCCAAGGTCCCCAGGCTCAGCCCTAGCCACCCCACCTGGCGCCCATGCTTCTCTGTCTCTTCCTGTCCTGCCAGCACCCTGGCCCGCACTACTGGGGACTCTGGGAGCAGGGACAGCCCGCTCAGGCCACAGTGCCTGCTGGAGGGGGTCGCCCAGTAGATGTTTAACCAAGACCCTCCCAGTGAAACCCAGAAAGTTTGCTTTCCCTCCCTGTTGCTTCAAAGTCCCCTCAAGGAACCTTGGCTGCCCTCAGCCTCCCCGGGCTCCAGGCCCTGGGGGGGGTCTCAGGGACCGCCCCTCCAGGCCGCGCAGGCTGTTCTGGGCACCAGCCAGGCCCGAGGGGCCAGCAGGGCGGCTCTGGGAGCAGGAATCCCTGGAATGCGGTCCCAACTCCCAGGCCCGGCCCCACCTGTTCCGGTCTGCAAACCCCCTCCCCGCCTGCCTGGGCTTAATCCCCGCTGGTGAGAGAGAGGCCCCGCCTAGAGAGACAGAGACAGCTCCGGTGACTGGCAGGTGGAACTCCGAGGCCCAAGAAGCCGGGGGATTTTCTCAAAGCTTTTAGATTTCTTTTGTTGTTGGGGGGTGGGCTGTGCAGCCGTGGTTCAAGGGGGCGTTTTTAAGGAATATAAATTTGGCTGCTAGTGTTCCACCTGCTTCCCTGTCACATCACACTGGTTCCATTTGTCCTTGCCATTGAAGCCCGCACAGCTGCTCCTCCTGCGCACCTACTGTGTGCCTTTCTTCACCAGGGGGCCGTAAATGCAGCCTCCCCGAAGCCCATGCATGGTGGTAAGATGTTCTGATTTTCACAGATGACGAGGCTCAGAGAGCCTCGGTGACTTCTCCCAGGCCACACAGCAAGGAAAGGAAAGGACTGGGTCTTGACCCTGTACTGGGGGCCTCCAGCCAAGCACCCTGTCGGTTTGCGGACCCCATGTCCACCTTTCCACACGCAGCAACTGGGGTCTCGCCCACAGTTCACTGCTCCTGAGGGTTTCCCACAGCCCCCACGCAGCCCGCTCCCCCCCACCACCACCACCAAGGCTGCCTGTGGCCCTCAGCCGCCCCCTTGGGGCTTCCACAGGCTTTCGCGACTACGGACTGTTTCTGTGGGAAGAGATCCAGGAGCACCAGACTGGCTTAGGAGTTGGGAACATTCTCCATGGGGACAGGGCCAGCACGCCAGCCTGGGGGCCCCCACACCTGGCACTGGAGGGGAGCGCATGGGCTGAAGAAGGGCGCCCCTGAGACCGCCACGCCAGCCCTCGCCTTTTTGGGTTCCCACGGCTTGCTGAGAATTCCCCAACGGAGGAGTAACCGCCTGAAATAGAACAGCTGACACAGGGAACCAGGGGCCAGAGTCCGAGGCCACCGGTGCCCTTGCAGCCAGCTGCAGGCCAGCCCCCTCCATCCCTGCTCCCCTCGGCCTGCCTCCCACTGCCCCCTTCCTCCTGGGTTTTAAGGGTTTTTTAATCCCTTTGAAAGCAGCCCAGGGCCAGCACCTGCAGGGATCCTGGTCAAGGCCTCTCCAAGGCTGAGGCTGGCAGAGGCCTGGGCTCACTCACAGCTGCCTTCCCATGGGGGTGCCGCCCTTGGGGGGCAGAACCCCAGGATGAGCGCCCAGCCTGGCTGCCCTGGACAGGCAGGCCTGCTTTGGGATGAGGTGGCAGGCTGGAAGCCTGGAACAGAAGGGACGGGGTGTGAATGATTCTGGATAGTTCCAATCCCACACATGGGGTCGCTGTCAACCCCAGAGTATTCAAGCTGTCGGGACCAAAGGGGGAGACCCGCCAAGGCAGGAGGCCGGGTCAATAATACAAAAAATGGCTCCTATAGCCTAGCAAAAGCAGGCAATCAGGACCCACTTGGCACACCGCCTGCCCCCACAGCAGCAGGCCCCTCCCTCCAGAGCCTTCGCCACTCATCAGCCTCAGGGGCTCCAGGCTGCCCCAGGCTGCTCCTCACATAGGTGGGTGTAACAGTGAGATCCCTGGAGGCCACCTGACCGGCTCCCCCAGGGTCCACGCGAATCAGCCATGGCACTTCCGGTCCCAGACATTCCACAGCCCCCTGAGGAAGGCGGGAGCTGGGGACACGGTGCCGTGGAGGGTGACTCTTGGCAGACTGAGAGAGAAAAAGCCAGCCACGTTAGACTGTGCACAGAATGGCCTGACTTTGCAAAGCTCTGTGGAGAAAGTGAGGCTTCCTTGGCGAAGGCCCCAGGCACCACCCCTCAGAGGGAGGCGGGGGGGGGGGGGGGGGGGGGGGGGGGGGGGGGCGGGGGGGGGGTCTTCCTTGTGACCTCTCTGTCTGGCTGTGGTAGGAGGGTGACAGTGGCCTCTCCATGATAAGGACGTGCTTCCCGCTCTCAATTCTTGGAAGAGACTGAGGAGGACACTTTTTCTGTAAATGGTAGAATCCACCAGTGAAACCAGCTGGTCCTGGGCTCTACTTTGCAGGAAGATGTTGATTGCCGATTCGATGTCTTCACTTCCTCTCGGTTCGCTCACTCAGATTTTGAGTTTCTTCCCAAGTCAAGTTTTGGCGGTCTGTTGGGAATTTGTCCGTTCCATCCGGGTTATGTTTACATCCAGGTCATCTCCTTGGTGGGGTACAGCCCTTTTGATTCCTGGAAGGCCAGGAGCCTCGTTCCTCCTGATAGGAGTCATCTTCTCTTATTTTTTTAAGATTTATTTATTTATTTTTAGAAGGGAGGGAGAAAGAGAGAGAGAGAGAAACATCAGTGCGTGGTTGCCTCTCACACGGCCCCTACTGGGGACCTGGCCCACAACCCAGGCCTGTGCCCTGACTGGGAATCGAAACGGCGACCCTTGGTTCACAGGCCGGTGCCCAATCCACTGGGCCACACCAGCCCAGGCCAGTCTTCTCTTTTTCTAGACCAATCTAGCTAAAGGCTTGTCAGTTTTGTTGGTTCTGAAAAAAGAACAGCGTTTAGTGGAGCAGATTTTGTCTGTTGTTTTCTCTTTCTCACTTTCTTTATCCCCGCTCGCATCCCTTACGGCCTGCCTTTTGCTTGCTTTGGGTTAGTTTATTCCTCTTCTAATTCCTCTAGGCGGAAGCTCAGGTTATTAATGTGAGGTATTTTCTGTCCTTTTGGTCTAGTCACTTACAACCACAGATTTCCCTCGGAGCGCCCCCTTGAACGCTCCCGTAAGTTTTGGTGCCTCTGGATTTCTAAAGTTCATCCTGTCTTTTCTGATTGTCCTCGCGACGTCCTCTTTGACTCATCGCTTGGGTCGGAGTATGTTGTCTAGTCTCCACATTTTCGTGATTTTTCACATTTTCTTCCTGTTAGTGACTTCTCACTTTCCTCTACTGTGGTCTGAGGAGATGCTTTCATATTTACTTATCAGCGGGGACGGGAGGGAGAGAGAGAGAGGGGGAGACACATCGATTCTGAAGCCTTGACCCGGGCTGGTGCCCTGACCGGGAGCCGCTCCGGCGACCTGTTGCTTCGTGGGCCGGCCGCGAGCTGTTGCTTTCCGTGTTCGGGGGGGCTCTGTTGTTGTGTGCGTACGTGTTCATTTGTCTGTGTTAGACCCGACACGCCGCTCTGTTGTGGCTACTGCTCTGTTCTGGCGGTGGTCCCGAAGTGGGTTTCTTGCAGACGGCGTCGAGTTGGACCGTGTTTTCTGTTGTTGTTCTTGTTCGTTTACCTATTTTGTCAGTCACGGCCCTTATCGGACGGTTTAGTCCATTTTCCGTCGGATGTCACTGCTCACGTGGAAGCACTTTCTTGTACCGTTTTGCCCCTTGTCCCCTCCACGTCCTACCTGTTGTCTGTGCCTCACTTTTCCCACCAGGGTCTTCTTTTGCATCCTGTAGACATTCCTCGCTGCGCTGTTTCCTTCTCATTTTTTATCATGTGTGTGTAACTTTGGTATCGGTCGCCCTAGGGACGACAATGGGCATCTTCGTTTCTAGTAAACGACTATAGCTTTGATTTTCACACCTTACAGAATCTTTGCTCCTACACGGGGCTCTCCATTCCTCGGGCTATTGTTGCTATCAATTACAGCTTTATATGTTGCGTGCCTCCTGACAAAAATTTATAATTAGACTTTTGTGTGATTTTCCTTTTGGGGAATCATGTGGGGGGGGGGGGCGGCGGGGAGAGGTATTAGCAACCGAAAACGTATCCGTGCTGGGTTTCATAGCTCCCTATGTGGTCACTTTTGCTATTCGTCATTTCTTTATGCGGATCCAAGTTCCTGTCTGCTCTTGGTTCATTTCGCCCCGAAGGACCCCCGTTAGCTTCAAGGCGAAGTCTGCCAGCAATAAACTCTTCCAGTTTTTGTTTGTCCAGGATGCCTTAATTTCTCCTTCTTTACTGGAGGGGAGTCTTCTTTTAAGGTCTCATTTATTTATTTGGAGGAGAAAGGGGGGAAAAAGTGAGGGGGAGTACCGACGACGTGAGAGAGAAGCACAGATTGCCTGCCTCTCATGGGTACCTCCACCGGGGACCGGACCCACAGCCCAGGCACATGTCCGCCCCAGGAACTGAACCGCTGACCTTTTGCTTTGCGGAGTGACATCTAACCAACTGAGCCACACCAGTCAGGGTGTATATTGAAGGACAGTGTTGTTGGATATAGAATTCTTGGTTGACAGGGGTTTTTTTTCCCCCTTTTAAAAAATGTATTCATTTATTTTGAGAGAGAGGGGAACATCAGCGTGTGGTTGCCTCTCGTGCGCCCCCCCTACTGGGGACCTGGCCCGCAGCCCAGGCCTGTGCCCTGACTGGGAATCAAACTGGCAACCCTTTGGTTTGCAGGCCAGCGCTCAGTCCACTGAGCCTCACCAGCCAGGTCTGTCTTCAATCATTCCAAAGACATGATTTTATAGTCTTGGGGTTCTATCTCAGAGGGAGGTGATATGGAAAGGGGACCCATGGGGCCATGTTGTCACAGACCATCAATGTAGAAAGCTTTCCTGGGGGTGGCAAAGCTAGGAAGGGACCACCACCATCATCTTGTCAACCAGCAGATCCCCAGCAATGCCAGGAGCACCCACAGTCTGAGCAGGGCCCCAGGAGACTCGGCCGGGCGCGCCCCAGGCCGCCCTCTGTCCACTTTCCCACAGGACTGCTTCTCCAAACAAAGCCCCATGTCCAGGCCTGACATTGACCTTTTTGTCATGGGAGGAACAAAAGGTCAAGAATTTCCCTGGCTCCCTCCCCAGCCTGATTGTGCCCCCTCCCTGAGCACCGGCAGGCACGTCGCACATTTCACCTGTGACGGCCTGTGCGTCCCCAGCGTGCTGGCCCAGCGGCGGCTGGTGCTCCACCCCGCCGCCCCCTGATGTGCCTGTCAAGGCCAGAGGCAGGTGAGGCAGGCGGCACAGCCTCCGTCAGCATCTCTGGCAAGAAGGAGGAGCAGTGGGTGCACTGACTTAGGAGAGCCTGCTCCCCACGTGTTCTTGCAACAGTCTTGGGAGGCCGGCGTCCATGTCCCCATCTTACAGGGGAGCAGGCTGGGCCTCCAGGGGGCCACCGCCTGTCCCCTTGCCCCTGGGGCCCGCGAAGGCGGCACAGCCCACTCTTTCTGTTCATAGCCAGGACCTCTCTCCTCTGTGCTTTAAGGACCTTGCTATTACCGTGGTGCAAATGACCCACTCGGGGGTCAGGAGCTCAGGGGGGTGAGAAGGGTTCCCTCCGAACCCCGTCCCCTCACTCGGGCTCCCCACGCCTAAGGGAGTAGTTAATGAACTCGGACTCGGGCATTTGCTCTCTCAAATGCGCCCCTCTTCTCCCTGCCCACAGCGCAGCCTCCTCCAATGTATTTTGCGGGTAAAATGTAAACCTCGCCCTGGCTGGTGTGGCTCAGTGGATTGAGTGCTGGCCCGCAAACTGTAAAGGTCACCAGTTCGATTCCCAGTCAGGGCACAGGCCTGGGTTGCAGGCCAGGACCCCAGTGGGGGGTGTGTGAGAGGCGACCACACACTGATGTTTGCCTCCCTCTCTTTCTGCCTCCCTTCCCCTCTCTCTGGAAATAAGTAAAGTCTTTTTTAAAAATGTACACCCCTGCCCATGTCCAGACCATGGCCCAGGCCAGTCCTTTAACTTGGCTGCGCATCCCTCTCCCTCTGTGAAGCAGGCAGTAGCCCCTGCTTCATGGAGCTGATTGGCAATTTGGTGACATTGTGTATGTGAAGCTCGCCACACCGTGCCTGGCCCACAGTGGCGGTCAGTATACGGCCGTGTCCTTAGAAACCGGTGCGCCCACCCTCCAGAGCTCTCTGGGGCTCAGCCTTGCTTGGCAGAGACAGAAACTCCTTTTTTTCTTTAGTTCTGAGAGTTGGTCCGTCTCCTGGGGAAGGACTCACAATAACTAAACTTTTAAGAGACTGATGTATAAGCAGTAATGCAACACCACACCTGCCCTGTGCCCTCAGGGGCCCTATGCATGAAGGCAGCTGAGGCCCCAGGCCCCGCCCTGGCCTGAGCATGGGTTTAAGGCCAAGTGCAAGCTTGAAGCTCACGTAGCCTCTTGCAGGGTGGTCTAGGGGTGAGCGGGGCAGCTGCCTTAGCTGGTGCAGGTCTGGCCACACTGAGGGTTGCAGGTGGAGGCTGGAGGGATGTACAGGTGTGCAGAAGAGACAATTTACTTGTTTGGCAGATATTTCAGGGGCACCCACAAGGCATTGGTCCTGTTTCACAGGGAGAAGCCAGTTGGCGGGCCCTGTAAGTAAGAGACCCAGGCAGGGCAGTGAGCCAGGGCCTAGGAGGCCGCAGCCCCACCTTCTCCCCCTGCTCCTCCCCGGCTCCGAGGTCAGGTCCTGTTTTTGTCCCCGTTCACAGATGAGGAAACCGGGCTGGGGAGATTCAGTGGCTCCACTCTGGGCACTCAGCTGTTCCTGGGGCCCATCCTCAGTGGTGTGGAAACTCCAAGAGCCTGGGAAGGGAGAGAATAGTGGCTGATGGGGACAGTCAGAGTCCCCGAAGTCCCTTCCTAAGGCAGCCTTGTATCCCAAGAAGTCCCAAGGAGGGGCACCTGCCCTGGGCCTGAGGCGTGGTCAGCCCAGGGGCTGGGGTGCCCAAGTGCAAGTGTCCATTGCTCTTGCACACTTGGCACCCCAGACTGCTCCAGCCACAGGGAAGGTCCCTCTACGAAGCCACCTGGGCTACCTATGAGTGGGCAAGCTGGACTGACTGGTGGGCCCAGGGACAGGAGAGGCGGGACCTGGGTCCTTCCTTCAGAGCCAGGTCCTCAGGGATCTCCCAGATTGCGGACAGGACATGCTACCGGGGAGGGGGCTCCTCTAGTCAGTGGGAGGCCCAAGGAGGGTCATCTGTGTCCTGGGCATTGGGTGACCACTCCTGACAGCTGGCCTGTCAGGGATTGATTGCTTCTGTAAGGTCAAGGCCAGAGGCAGAGGTTCTCTGTTTCAGCCTGGGCGGAAGTGAGGGAGGATCTTTTTGAGTAGTTAGCGAGTGGACCATCCCGATGGCCCAGGTGTCTGAGAATGGAGCCGGCTGGCAGGACAGGGACTGTCCTTGGCGCTGAAACAGAAGTCTGTGCGTGGGGACACCAGACCCAGACTTGGAGAGGGACCTGTTGGCCCCGGGGCAGACACCTGTGGGGCTGGGTGGGGGCACCACCGTTCACTTCAGTGCTCACAGCAAAGACGCTCATGGTTTGGGCAGTGGAGCCTGTGCTCAGCCTCCAAGGCACCCAGTCAGCCCAGGGGCTTGGGGTGGGTCCCGCCGACACGAAGAAACCCCACCTTGCAGTTGTGAGGTTGAGCGAGCACCAAGGAAAGTTTGTTTCCGACGTTTTTGTGGGGGTAGGGTGGCTGATACACACAACGTGCAACCACTTCCAGTTATAGCGGAGCAAAAGTGTATTTGTTTACACGGCCGCGTAATGGCCACCTAAACGAGATCCTAAAGGTGTTCACACGCTGAGCCTTTGAAAGTACAGAGAAGGGGCCCGGTCCTTGTTTTCACCTTTTGTGACCCACTGGGCCATCTCGGGTTAGGGATCTTTGATCTCGGGCCTGTCTGTCCTCACTCGGCAGATGGGGAAACTGAGGCTGGAGTCGAGGTCTCCAGGCAGAGGCAGGAACATGCCCAACGCCTGGCCAGTCGAGTAGTCGGGCTCCGGGGCCCGCAGCCATTGTGGGTACAAGAGGCGGGTGGAGTGGAGGGGTAGAGGGGGAGGGTAGGTGGGGGCGCGGCCGAGCGCAGCTCCTCCCCTGGCGGGGCGCCCCTGTGCTCGCCCCGCCGCCCCGCCCCTGCCCCCCCCCGCGCGCGCCCCCGCCACGCTAATTAGGAGCGCGGTTTGTTTACAAACAAGGGCGCTCCGCAGGTGCGCGCCGCCGGGGCTGTGCACGGCCTAGTTCCGGGGCGACCCCACCACTCGGGGCTCGGAGACCCCGGATGCGGGTAGCCGCGGATAGGCAGGCGGGCTGGCGATGGCCGCGCTCCCGCCTTTTCCACGCCTCCGTGGGGCACCAGGAAATTCGCCCAAGGCGCACGTCTCCTGAATTAGAAGGAGGGCTGCAAAGGGTCCCCGCCTCGCCGCCGGGGTCGGACGGGTGGGCGGGCGCCCCGCCCCAGCGCGCCCCCCAGCCCGGCCCCGCTCGCGGCCGGGTCCGCGGGGCGGGGGGCGGGCGGGGGCGCGCGGGGTGGGGCGCGGCGCCGGCGGGGCCGGGACATGTAGTCCGCGCGCCACGGCCTCCCCTGGGCAGCCTCGGCGCGGTCCCGGCCACGGACTACGACTCCCGCCAGGCGCCGCGGCGCAGCGCATGAGCCCTGCTCGGCTCCGGCGCGTCTATTATGCTGCCGGGGCCGGCGAGCCAAAGAGGAGCCGGCCGCGCGGGCCGGGAGGGGACGGCCGCCGGAGCCGCCGAGGCCAAGTACGCCTTTCTCTTGCTTCCTTGCGCGCGCGGGGCGGCGGGCGGCGTGGGCGGCGGCGGGCCGTGCGGGCCGGGCAGCGCGGCCCCGCGCTCCCCAGCGCAGGCCGCCGGCGCGTCTGGGGAGCCGAGCGCCCGGGCCGCCGCCACCGCCGCCTTTGTGCGCGGCCACGATGCAACAAAGCGCGGCAGCCGCCCGGGCCCCCTCCCCTCCGCCCTCCTCCCGCTCCCGCCCGGCCGCCCGCGTCCCGGGCTCGGGGGCGTCGCTGCGGCCGGGGCGCGCAGCCTGGAGTTGGCACGGCCTGCGCGCCCCGCGCCAGCCGGCCTTCCGCGCGCCCTTCCTCACGGAAGGGATTTTTCCCCCCTTTCCTCTGCCCGCCATCTTTTGGAGGGGGAAACCGGGTAGGACGCGGCGGGTGAGGTGCGCGGCGCGTCCCGGGCCGCGTCGTGCGCTCTGGCGCCACTTTCCTTACCCCCACCCCGCCAGCCGCGGCTTCCTGCTGCCGCCGCCGCGGCGAGGCTCCCGCTGGGGCTGTGGACGCGGCCGGGGCTGGAGGCGAGGCCAGGCCCCGCGTGGCCGCCCTGGAGCCGGCGGCGTGGCTCGGGGGCAGCGCCCTCCCCCAGAGTTCGGGTCCCCGCGCTGACTCTGCTCCCCTCGGCAGGGTCGGTGCAGTCGGGCCGGGAGGAGACGCAGTTCCCGTTTTGAAACCAGCCTGAAAAACGCTTAATCCGGGCGAGGTCGAGTTGGAGCGCGAAAAGCGGGGCTGCTTCCTCTGTTTCCTACTCGGGGCGGGCACCGGCGTGACAGCGGGGTCCAAGGCCACCGGGGCGCAGTGCGCACCCCAAACCTTCCATGTCCGCACGTTCCAGTGGTCTCCCCGAGAGTAAAGCTGGGGGCTCGGGGCAGGCGGGTCCTCTCCTCCCCACCGGTTGCTCCTCTGGGGGCAGGGCTGGGTGGAGGCCTCGCCTGGCCTCCTTCCCCTGGTTCAGGGAGAGTTTAGGAGACAAAAGTCGGGGCACTGAACAGGGTCTGCAAGGAGATGCCCCTGGACAATCTGGTGGTTTATGTCGCGAGTTCTTCCCCTTGGGCCCAATCCTCGAGTGTCCTGACCCTTCCTTGTGGCGGAAAGCTTTCTTCCCAGAAGTTCATAGCCGTGTTGACTGGGTTCCTGACTGCAAGCTGAGGGGTGGAGGAGGGTGGGAACCAGTGGGCTGACTGCCCGGCCAGCCGACCGACCCCCTCTTCTTCAGGCCTTCCCGCACCCCTCGCCCAGGGAGGGCCTGGAAGGAAGTCTTGTTCCTTGTTCTTTCCTTTGACGTGGGGTTTCTGTTCTGGGTCCCTGGAGAGGTCCTAGGAAAAGCCCGAAACCGGGGCAAGATTGCCGGGTCCGGCCTGCTTCTTGGGGGCACTTTGTGCCTTCAGGGGGGACCCAGAAAAGCTCTAAATCCCTGCAAGGGGGAGCCCCCTGGAGTTAGGGACTCCTTCACCGCCCCTCCCCCACAGCCCCCGAAGGCAGGCCTTTGGTTTGCAAATAAAGGTCTGTGTTTGCTTTTTTCTGCCCCAGGCCTTGCTGTGCGCTGGCGCTTACCGATCGGAGGAGGCTGGGACAAAGCAGTGTGGAGGGCGGAAGGCCACGCCAGCCCAGGGGGCATTTCCCTGGCTGTTCGCATAACCTGGGGGCCCCATTTCAGGGGCCCTGGGTGGCTAGAAACCCGCCCCCTAGCAGCTCCTCAGTGGCCGCCCCTCCGAGAGGGTGGGGGGGCGGGGGGGAGGGATTTAAGGCACGTTCTGGGGGCGGGCGGTTGGCACAGTTGTGACATTCGGTGTGTTTTGGGGAAGTGGAGTATTTGCTTTCCTTCGGCGACGGCGGCTCACGCGTGCTCAGGAAGCAGCTTTACATACGGGGGTTTGTAAACACGCTCTCCCACGGTGGACTCACGGAGCTCAGCAGCCCTGGGCAGACAGTGAAAGTGGGGGTGTGTGAGCAGCCGCACCTCCCAGCGAGCTTCCTGCGCCCGCTTTCCCCAGGTTGGCGCCTGGCCAGCCGACTGTGGCGAGCTGCACGGCCACTTCCTGGTTCTTGGTGGCAGAGCTGGCCCGAGGCCCCCAGAGTGGGGTGGGCTAGGAGGTCGCAGCCTCGGTGCCCAGCACCCTGGCCGCCTGGTGTCCTGTCCGCTGCTGGCTCTTGCTGGAAGAGCCGCATTCCTTTGTGGGTCCTTGGGGAGCTCCCGTGGAGGAGTGGCCCCCTCCCTGCCCAAAGCCCACCTCCCTCGGGCGCAGCCGCGGTTGCGTCAGCTGGGAATGGGCCGCTCTGTAGGTGTCTTGGTTTGGGGGGCAGTTCCAGCCTGGCGTCTGACCGATGTGTCTCTTGCTTTGCGGGGAAACTTGAGTGAACCAGGGCTGAGAGCAGGTGTCCTGCATGCTGCACACCCGCCTTGAGGGAACTTGGGGGTGGGGACCCTGGCGATACTGGTCTGCTTGGGTGCCCTCCATCCCACCTACCTGAGGCTCTGCCCCTGTATTTCAAGACATCAACAGGTGTTTGGGTCACTGCCCGGGTGCCCAGGTGGGGGCCGGCACCTCGAGCCTTCTCGGTAGCCCTGTGGTCACGAAGCCTGGACAGGCCTGCGTCCCTGTCCCGGGCACCTGGGCTCCTGCCGTCAGAGGCTGGGGGGCTCTGAAAGGCACAGGCACGCTTGGGGATCCTTGACAAGGTGGTGGTGTAGCGCAGGGAGAGGGGACAGGCCTTTGGCTGTGCTGCCTCAGTGCTGTGTGGGCTGAGTGGGGTCCCTTTGCTGGCTCTGACCCCTCGGTGACAGAATCTGGTCTCAGCCTCCCTCTGTTTTAGGGCCTTTCTGACCTCGACTTAGAGCTGGCGGAAAGAAGTTGGAGGGTGGCGCCCCTCCCTCCTTGCCACAGCCCCCTGATGTGTTGGGACAGCCATAAGGGCCTGGGGAGTGCTCCTCGGTGTCCTGTCCCTCAGCCAGGGTTCTTGCCGGTGATGGGAAGCTGGGCTCGGTAGCCCGGGTGGCAGTGTTTCCAGAGCGATGTTTAGGAGGGTGACAACGGACCCCTATGGTGACAGTAGGGCCCAAGTGGGGACAGCCATGTCACAGACACTAAGCTGTCCTGAGGAGCTGGGACTTGGGCGTGTCTGTCCTGAGAATGGGGGCTGGCACTCCTGGTGCCCGCCCGGTGCCAGGAGCCGGTGATGGGCCTCAGCCCTGCTGGCTGCAGGCTCCAGATAAGGTGTGCACCCTTCGGTGTTCTATCGTCTTTGCTGTAAGTCTGGGGCGGGGACACACAGATGCCCGAGTCCTCTGGGGTGAGGGGAGCTCCCACCCCGTGGGGCTGGCTGAGGGGCGAGGGACCACAGTGAGCACAGCTGGCAGGAGTTGCTTGGCCAGTGTGCAAGCACGTGGCTGTCATCAGCCTCCCAGCCCTGGTGCCGTCCCCTCTCCAGGGCTCCGGGCTCCGGACATCTTCCCAGGGACAGGAGGGGGCTGGAGGGAAGGGTGGGCAGGGCCACCGCCCTGGACACCAGGGTGGGGCAGTGGCCCTGGGCTCCTGGCCTCTCTCCCAGCCCCGGCACCCTGCTCCCTCGGCCTCACTTCTTGTCTTAGGTGGGTTGATAGGGTGAGGGGCCGCTGCCCGGGGGCCAAGGAGAGGACAGAGACCTGCTGGGGACAGCTGTTTTCCTCAAGCCAGTGGCACGCTCCAGCTTGACTGTGGACGCCTGCATCAGGCGTGCATGGGACAGTGCACCCTTGGGTCCCTGGGCTCTGTGACGAGGGATGGCCACACACTCGCCCTCTGCCATCCTGGAGGGGCAGGTTTGGAGAGGAAGGGCAAGACCGTGCAGGACACCCAGGCTTGGCGGGCTTGGTTCAGGGCCCTGTCCCGTGTGAGTGATGGTGACCTTCTGGGCTCCGGTTTGGTGTGCAGGCCAAGAAGCAGCACACGTTGAAGACGTCCGGGAGGAGCGGGCACAGACTGGCACCTGCGGGCAGCTCGCGGCCCTGGGCGGACCTGGCCGTGGCTGTGTTCTGAAAGGTGCTGGGTAGGTGGAGTCTTGGTCCCCGCAGGGCCTGGGCGTGCGGAGTTGTGAGCCCTCAGCGAGGGGGTGTCGGAGAGGGACAGTCCTCTAGACCCCTGCCCGCCCTCTCGCACACCCCTCTACCCTGTGGCTGGGAGCCTCTCTATGTGGTGCCTGGAGGCCAGAACCCCCGCCACCCCTGGGGTCGGCTGTCTGAGAGCACAGCCCTGCCGAGGCGTGGTGTTGGGGCAGGAGGGCCCATGTGCCACCGCCGAATCTTCTAGATATTTGCGGAGTGGCTCTCTCACTGAACGGGCGGGTCTCACGGGGTCGGGCTGTCCGAGAGCAGGTGTGCTCTGGACCCCAGGCGAGCGTGGGGCCCTGGTTGGGGCCGCCTGGCCGTGTCAGAGGCCCTTGGGGTGACAGCGTGGTGGCACTGTTTCCTGCCCGGCAGGGCGTGCTCCCGGGCCCTCCCCTGCCCATCTGCCCTCCCCTGGGGCTCCTTGCATGGCTGCCTTGGGGCCCCTGGCCCCACTGATGGCGGCAGTTGGCTCCGTCTGTCACTGAAGCCGCCCTGCCCTCCCGGATCCTGTTTCCCGAGGCTCTGGGGCAGCCACTGGTCGGTTGGTGGGGCTGGCCTGGCCTCCTGGGGTCTGGGAGCCCCGGCGGCCGCCCTCAGGCTGGCACTTCCTGCATCCTCAGCTCCACGTCCCAGCAGCATTGTTGAGAAGGGCCCGTGTGAGGTGGTGCCACGGGGTCTGGGGTGGGGTGATGGCCTTGTGGAGGGCCGGGCTCTGCCTCTTTCTAGCTGGGTGACTTTGTGCCCCTTCACTTTCTGAGCCTCCACCTGGAAACTGGGGCTCCCGTGACCCCCACCAAGCCATGCCAGGGCACAAGGAAGTGGGCTTGGATGATTGTGGGGAGCCCCCCTCTGCAGGGGTGCAGAATGAGCCCCCCAGCCCCCCCAGGAGGCAGAGTTTGAAGGCCGCTCTTGCTGCTGGCAGGGTCGGTTGCCCTGAGCAGAGCAAGAGGGGAGACTGAGGTCCGAGCAGGTCCTGCCCCTCCCCCCGACCCTCCTACTGAGGTGGGTGCTTGCTTCCTGGCTTTCTCTTTGCCTCTGGCCCCCCACCCCGCTGCATCGGCGCTGTCCCCCACGTGCCTCTCCTCCCTGGACGTGACACAGGTGCGCCCGCCCCTCGGGCCCTCACACGTACCCTCATGAGGAGCCTCCCGGGGACCCTTTGGCATCCTCGTGTGGCCTCTGCCCTCAGCGGTGCGGGCTCCTGCAGACTTGTGGCAGCCTGGCCCCTCGGTGTCCCTCCCCCATCCCTATCCCTGGCCCAGCGAGGGCTCCTGGCTCTGGGCTGGGCCAGCTGGGAAGTGCCCCTTGGTCTGGCTCCCAGCCCACCTTCCAGGCCTCATTACCTGGCGGCCAGAGGCCAGCATCTCCTGCCACCCCTCGGGGTCGGCTGTCCCAGGACACCCGGCTCTGCCTGCAGCTGTGCCCAGGCGTGGCCTTGTGGCAGAAGGGCCGGGGCTGCCGCCGCCGAAGTTTCCGGGTGTTTGTACAGTGGTTCTGGCCAGAGGTCCCTACCACCTGCTGCCTGTTTGTCCCAGATGCTGATGGGCCCCTCTGGGCTGAGCAAGGGGACGGGGGCTGGGTGCCTGTGTTGTTAGAGTCGGATTCCAGAGTTCAGGGACCTGGGACGGGGCGGGGAGACGGGGACCGGGCCAGCCCCACTTCGGGCAACCTCACCTGGCCTTGGCGTGTGGGGGACGGGCCGAGTGTCGTGGGGCGCCTCCCTGTGGGCTGGCAGCTCACAGCGTGGAGTGTGTGTGACCTGGAGGGCCGGGTGTCTGGCTTGGGCACCCGACCCCGCCTCTGCCGGCTGGCCTCTCTGGAAACCTCCATCTGGGGTCCTTAGTTCAGGATTTTTCCAGGACCCCAGATCTGGGATTTTTTGCTTGGTTGTTCGAGGGCTTTGTGGTTTGTCTGAGGTTCCGCTCTGGGTGGTTTCGGATCCTCATGTCGAAGGCGGGTCGTCTGACTTTCACCCGAGTTGCAGGTGCTGCCCCGTCCTTGGCGGGGCCCTGGGAAATGGGGGCCCTTCTCAGAGCCTCAGTTTCCCTCTTAGGAACTGGGCCCCACCCTGCCCTTCTGTGCCCGAGGGAGCCCTGGCCTGCACACAAAACTGGAGCCCAAGCAGGTCATGCTGGCTTCTCGGCTGTCCCCAAGGGAGCCCCGCCTCCCTGAGGCGGGCTGGGCTGAGCCACCTGGGAGTCCCGCCGCGCCAGGGAGTGTAGTCTGTGAGTGAGTGAATGGCTTTTTGGGACAAGGTGGCCACTGTTGCAGGTGCTGTGCCGTGCGGTGGGTGGGGCTGGGCGAGCGGGCCGGCAGCCCGGCTGGTGTGGAGGGGCTGCCAGGGTCTCCGACGCTGGGGAAGTTCTGCTCAGGGCCTGGGGGCCCGCGGCGGGGTGTCAAGGGCAGATTTGTGTGCTGTGTCTCGGCGGAAGGTGCCGGGGTCTCTGGACCCTCGCTTCCCCACCAGGCCTGGTTGATTCTGTCTGCACCCCCTCCCCCCACAGAGGTCCCCTTCCCTGCCAGGCAAGGGCCTGGGAAGCAGGGAGCCAGGTCCCATGCCCCCAGATCTTGTGGTTGCTGTGGGAGTGGGGGTGCAGGGTCCAGAGCTCCCGGGGGAAACAGATCACCCTCTTCCTTGTGGTGGGGTGGGCATTTTCACACAGAGATGCAGAGGGAGGCAGACCGCTGTGGTGGCCGGTGCACTGCTTCCTCCAGACCCCTCACTCATTGGCTGCCCCCTCTGCCCCACCCCCCTGATCGTGACGCCAGCTCCCACTCGTGAGACGTTCAGCGTGTCTGTCTCTGAAGGGTCAGGGCCTCAAAGTTGTGACCACAGCACCCTGCTCCCCATGGAGTCCAGAAGGTGGGCAGGCGCTCGGTGCTGGAGGACACGTGCCTCCCTCACACTCCACAGGTGGCACGGCCACCCGTGTGTGAGATCTGGGCTCAGGGTGGTCAGCAGTGAGGGGGAGCTGGGTCTGAGGGGCAGACGCGAGAGATATTCCTCGCTGTCCCTCTGTGTCACTTGTGGTTTGGCTCAGACCTGGGGCTGCAAGAGGGGCGCTGCCTGGTGTCCTCGTGGGCTGATGGCAGCAGGGCCTCCTGTGTCCTCTTGCCCCATGCTCACCTGTGGTGCCAGGAGCCAGGCTGGGGGCGCAGGGCCCTGACCTTGGGGGCCATGTGGGGGCCTTGGGGCTGTGTCTACCACCCTCGTATTCTGTGGTGGTCTCTCCCATGTGCGGCCACCTGGCCCTGCCCAGGAGGGTGGCTGGGAGGCCTGGGCCTGGGGTGACGGCCCTGCGTCACACCCGGGGGCTGTCCCCAAGAGGGCTTGCACAGACCACAGCCACTTCGGGGGTGATCCTGTGGTGGTCCGACCTCACTGGTGTCAGGACCCCCACATCCCTTTGCCTGTTGGCCCCACGCTTTTTAGGGCAGGGCGGGGCCCCCGTAGAAGACCAGCTGCCAGTTCCAGTTCTAATTCTTTTCTGGAAGCTGCACCTACCTCCCTTCCCGGTCTTGGAGCGTGGCCTTGATTCCGCCACCCAGACTGGGGTGGCGAGGGGACAGCTGCTCGGTGTGGGGCCATGTGCCCTGGTTTGGCACTGACAAGTGGGCTCTGTTGGGATTCATCGGGCAGGGTGGGTGAAGCCGGGGTGGCCGGTGGGACCCCTGGGGGCCGGCAGCCCTGTGGTGGCCAAGCCCAGATGCCGTGCTGTGGCCCTAAGAGGTCCCTCTTAGAGGAGGTGCCCTTGGGTCTCTCCTTTAGGGAGCATGCTGTACTGCCTGGTGGGGCCCCCCTAGTCAGCCTGTGGGTCTCTCTTGCTCTTTATTTTTTTTAAAGAATTTATTAATTTTCATAGAGAGGGAAATGGAGGGAGAAAGAGAGGGAGAGAAACATCAATGTGTGGTTGCTTCTTGCACCCCCAACTGGGACCCGGCCCACAACCCAGGCATGTGCCCTGACTGGGAATCGAACTGGCGACCTTTAGCTTTGTGGGACAAGTCAGCTCATGGAGCCACGCCGGTCAGGGCGGGGTGGCCTGTGCAGTAATATGGCCAGGGAGCCCCCTTAGCCTTCCTCTCTCCTGGGGTGGTGTAGCAGGGATGTTTCCCCGCTGGCCCTTCCGAGGAGGTGGGTCCTGGCACCTAGGATGGAAGGGGCTTGTGGGGCCCCCTGACCTTACAGGCTGGCTGTCCCTCCTGCCTGCTGAGCTGGCGCCAGGGACAAAGGACAAGCTGGGAGGGGACTGTGAGGCAGGAGGCAGTCCTGCCTCCCTGAGAGGGGATGTGTGTTTGCAGGAGTCTCAGGCTCTGAGGTGGTCCAGGTGTGGGGGTGAGGCACCCACCTTTGCAGAAGAGGGGAGCCCCCGTTGCC
The DNA here is from genome assembly GCA_007922815.1 of Macrotus californicus. NCBI lineage: Eukaryota > Metazoa > Chordata > Mammalia > Chiroptera > Phyllostomidae > Macrotus > Macrotus californicus. The sequence goes on from VMDR010000036.1 coordinate 595,260, forward strand.
CGGCTGGGGGCATCCATCTGCCTGATCCAGGCCGGGCGGGCCCTGTCAGCCTGCATCCTGCTGAGCCCCTCAGACCCTGCCATGTTGGTTTCCGCCCACTGAGGTGGAACGGAGGGCAGGGTTCGCTTCTGCCGAGGGGGAAAGGCTCCCAGTGGCCTGCTGTGACCGCCAGCATCCAGCGAGCATGTGCGTGCCCGAACTCAGAGCTGTATGTATGTTTGTTGTTGGGACCCCTGCGCCGGCCCCTGTCTGTCCTGCTCAGGATTGTGGCTCCAGCTGGGCCTCTGGCCGCCGCGCCACCCTTGGGCACCTGCCCCAAGACCGGGATGCATCCTCTGGCTGTGGCTGGCGCCGGCTGCCTGCTCAGCCATGGTTGTGGGGCGGTGGCAGAGGCGGGGAGGCTGAGGGCCAGGCCACGCTTGTCCCTGCAGTGAGCCACGCCCATCTGTCCTGGAGCTCGGAGGAGGCCGGTCTCAACTTGGCCGGGTGTCTGTGTCCCTGGGTCGTTTTGAGTCCCTGTACCCTGCCCGTTTCCTGGCTCCCTGAGCCATGGAGCAGCACCAGGTGCCGGCCCCTGCCTCCCCACCTGGCACTGGCAATGGGTCGGATCCCGCTGGCTGATCCCTGTGGCCCCTGGCTGGGGGGGGGGGGGGGGCCCTTGCACAGGCGGCTAGCAGAGCAGGCTGGTGCGTGTGGGTCTCATGCTGGTCTGGTCCTGGCCTGTGTGGTTTCTCTGACTCGTTCGATCTTAAAGAGCCTCGTGGGGGTACAGGGCTGGGATGAGCACCGGGAGGCTGGCTTCTGCAGCCTCGAGATGCCGGGGCTTCTGAGGGGCCCAGCAGGTGGTGGCGTTGGAGCAGAGAGCCCCGAACGAGGCGAGGGTGTGAGGGGGGCATGAACCACTGCGGTTGCAGCAGCCGGCACCAGGAGATGAGTCGCCGGCCCGCGGGGCCCTGCTGGCCAGAGCGGGGACGGTGCTCTGATGCTGAGTGATGGATCTCACGGAGAGTCTTGAGTGGGGAGGGTAGATCCCCGAGGGGCTTCATGGAGATGCCAGCAGGGGTGGTGGCACTTGGACCAGACATGGTCAGACTCGGGCCGAGTTTGGATTAGCCGACCCGCCAGCCGTGGGCATGGGGCAGTGAGGTGCTGCTGACTCAGGTCTGCCCGGCTCAGTGGCCTCTGGTAGCAAAGACATGGCTGCAGTGCCATTAGCACCAGCCGACATGACTGACGTCCCCAGGGAGCCACCCGCCTGGGTCCGGGACACTGCTGACCTGCCCACTGGCCCTGGCTGGCTCACCACCAGAGGGCGTGGAGGGCAGGGCCGGGCTCCCAGCGGGCAGGCTGGGCGCAGGGTGGGTGATGGGATATCCTCCAGGGGTCGATGTGCCGGGCAGGCCTGCTTGGTGGGCGCGGTGTGCCCGAGGGCCTGTTCGAGCCCCTTCTGCTCTGGGCTGCAGTGTGGGGAGAGTGGGGGCCTCGTCGGTGTTTCCCATCCAGTGCTTTGGGGCACGGCCTCGACCGTGGCGCGTGCTTGTGGCGTAAAGACCACTGGGAAAGAGGGCGGGCCACCAGGGGCCCTGACGAGCTCGGGAAATTCTCCAGGTGTCACCGACCTGCCTCTGAATCATGGAGTGGCCGGTCCTCCCTGAAGGCCGCCTGGCCCCTCACGCGCTGGCGCTGCCACCGCCGCCAGCCCCGACTGAGCGAATGTGGTGACAGGCACTGAAAGCTAAAGCCTGGTGGCATGCACAGGTGCCTCTGGCGTCGGTTCCTCGTGCGGCCGCCATTGTCTGCCCTGCGGGTGGAAGAGGGGAACGGCTTCCCGCCTTGGAGACGCCGGGGTGTCCTGTGTGTCCTCGCGCTGTGTGGTGCCCCTGTGGGTTGTGCAGGTGTCCCGGCGACCTCTGGGGCTGTGGTGCTGCTTCTCGCCCCATACGCGCTATCTGGATGGCCGGAGGGCTGGGCAAGGTCCGCCGCCACCCCCTTCCCCGCCCCACCTATCACGGGGCTGCACACTTGGATGGCCCTCCAGATTGGCTGAGGGCCTGTGGTGTCACAGCCTGGCCGCCATCACAAACCCAGAGCCCTGCTCGGTTCTCGTGGTGACGGTGGAACCTGGCTGGCGTGGTGGGCGGCCCCACTCCAGAGGGGCTGTGCCTGCCGGGCTCGGCTCTGGGGGTCCACGTTGTCGTTCTGTAGCCGTGACGTTCCCTAGAAAATCGCCACAGCCGAGGACAGTGTCGCCTGAGCCCTCGCAGGCAGGCAGGTGGTCGGCGGGCAGTGAGCCGAGCTGAGCCCTTGGCCCCCCCTGGGCTGCAGCCGCCTCCCCCACCCTCGCGCTTCTGCGCCTGCCCAGGTGGCCGGTGCTCGTGTGATTGCTTATTCCCCGTGTCCCCCTGTGCCCCTGCCCCCTGACGGCGGCAGAGAGTGGTTGCGTGGCAGGTGAGCACAGGCTGGGTGAAGGCCAGGGGCTCTGCCGTGAGGACACGGGAGTGCCGCGGGCTGTGGAGGCTGGGCCAGGCGGCAGGCCTGGGTGACCGTCCCTCCCACCCCCGGCAGGTGCTGCCTGGTCCGACCTGGAACCGGGATGCCGTGCCTCTGCGGGCAGCACGGAGGGAGCGAGGGCCTCTCTGAGCCGCTGCTGTGACGGCCAGTGAGCGCGCCGCCGGAGGATGTCCACCACGACAACGGCCACCCCCCCGGGGATGCCGGTGGCCTCAGGCCCCGTGAACCCACCCCCACCGGAGGTGTCCAACCCCGCCAAGCCCGGCCGCAAGACCAACCAGCTGCAGTACATGCAGAACGTGGTGGTGAAGACACTCTGGAAGCACCAGTTCGCCTGGCCCTTCTACCAGCCTGTGGACGCCATCAAGCTGAACCTGCCCGTGAGTGCCTGTGGCCCGAAGTCATGGGAGGGCTGCCCTGCCGGCTTGGGTACAGGTGGTACCCAGGCCGTGGCCGGTGCCGGTCAGCCGGGCACAGCCCGTGTCTGTAGCGCGGGCAGCACTGGGAGCCACCGTGCCCAAGGAGCCAGAGGGGCTGCTCAGGGGTGTCGGAGGATGGTGGGGGGCTGCCTGCAGGTGCAGGGACAGCCTTGGCTCGTCCCGGGGGGGGCTCTGTGTCCCCGTCTCCCCGTCCACAAGGTCGGGTGGGCTCCCCGGGGCCCAACGTCCCGGCTGGTGCTCGGTGCAGAGCTGCCGTCCGTGGCTCCTCTTTGGAACCCAGTAGAGAACTCCGAGTGCTACAGGCTGTCAGCACCTGGTGCTGGGCTCTGCACCTGGCTCAGCCCGGTCACCTGTGGGCCCCTGAGCAAGGTTTGGCGTGGCGGGCTGCCGGGCCCCCATCTTCAGAGTGTAGACCCCCTCTGGTGCCCAGCTCTGTGCGTCTGTGAGGACCTGCCTCCATGCAGAGCCCCTGCCCGGCCAGAGGCTGGCGCCCACCTGCCCTCGGGCCAGCCCAGGCCCCAGCTCAGCCGGGAAGGCCGCACACAGCCTCTGCCCTTGGGCTTCACGGAGTCCTGCTGTTGCATCCGCCAGTGACACCTCTGAAAACCCCTCTCCTAGGACTACCACAAGATCATAAAGAGCCCGATGGACATGGGGACGATCAAGAAGAGGCTGGAGAACAGCTACTACTGGAGCGCGAGCGAGTGCATGCAGGACTTCAACACCATGTTCACCAACTGCTACATCTACAACAAGGTGAGCGCGCGGCCGTGCGCCGCCCGCCGGCCCCGGGCAGGCCCGGGCGCTTGGCAGCAGCTCCCAGACAGACAGGTTCAGCGTGTCACGCCGTCCACTCCGGCCCCGATCCCCACGCACGGTCCCCACACACCGGCCGCCCCAGGGGCCATTGCCTCGTGTGGGCCACGTCCCCACTGCAGGAAGTAAAAACCTGTTCAGAGGAAGGTGGCACAGATCGGACGCTTGTAAACGTCTGTATCCCTGGCTCTGGCCGCTGTGGCTCAGCGGGGTGGGCGTTGTCCCACAAGCCGAAGGGTCGCGGGTTCGAGTCCCAGTCAGGGCGTGTGCCTGCCTGGGTTGCAGGTTTGGTCCCTAGCCAGGCGCTCACGGAAAGCAGCCAATTGACATCCCTCTCCCTCTTCTTCCTCCCTTTCCCTTTCTGAAATCAAAAGTAAAAATAAAAACTTAAAACGCCCATACCCTTGGCCTTAGACAGCCTCCGTGTAGGAAACCCGAACGGAGTCAGGGCAGGCTGGCGTAGGTGGAAGGCTCCGGCACCCGCCAGCAGTTGGAGATGGCTGAGTGGGTGGCGACACCCACACGCAGCCACCCCAGATGACGTGGGGCACTCCACAGCAGGGGGGGGGGGCGTCCACAGGAGGGTTTTCAGGGTGAAGAGCACGTTTGGGGAGTCCCCTGGGACCCCTAGCCCAGCTGCGTGGGGTCTCTGTTTTTCCAGTGACGTGGCGAAGACAGACACCCAGGGTGCTGAGTGGGAGGCTCTCCTGTCCCCGTGATAGTGAAGCGTGGCTTTCGGTCTCCACGGGTTCTGGAAGTTTCCCAGGGAACGTTTCCTCGAGCTCAGCCAGCCGCGTCTGCTGCCAGCGCTGGCCCTTCCCCGCCGTGTAACCCACACTCTCCCCATGTCTTCAGCCCACAGATGACATAGTGCTAATGGCCCAAGCCTTAGAGAAAATTTTTCTGCAGAAAGTGGCCCAGATGCCCCAGGAGGAAGTGGAATTGTTACCCCCCGCTCCAAAGGGCAAAGGCCGGAAACCGGCTGCGGGAGCCCAGAGTGCAGGTAAGGGGGGGCGGGTGTGGTCCTTCTGTCCCGAAGCCGCTGGTGGACGTCTCGGTGTCCCACGTCGGCCGTCCAGGCGGTGATGATGCGAACTCCAGGCGCCGGGCCTTGGCTGTGGCCCACGGGCGGTCTGAGACCAGCCCTCGGTGGTGCCGACTCAGTCTGCCTGCAGGCCCGGTGTGGGGGGGCGGGGGTGGCTGGTCTTGCCGTGTCCCTGTGCCGCTCCCCCAGCCCTGGCTCTGAGCACACCTCTCCTGGGAGCCTGGGCAGAAGTCACAGGTATCCTGTTTGTCCCCTCCTGGGACTTGGCCTCTCTGGCCCTTGTGTTCTCTGTGACAGGAAAGGGGCAGTATCACCTGGGGAGCGTGGTGGGTGCCCTGGGGTCTTAACCTGGTCCGGGAACCCGGAACAGAGGGGCTCCCAGCCCTGGTGAGGCTGGCTGTGCCGGTCTGCAGGTGCCAACTCTGGGTGGCCGAGCGGCCTCGTCTGGGTCACCCCGCCAGTCATCAATGGCTCCGAGTTCTCCCCAATTCCTCGGGCGCAGGCCTGGCTCTTACCTTCCAGGCCACGTGGCTTGTGCTGCCTCCCTCCTGCCGACTCGGGCCCTGGCCAGAGGCAAGAGGCCTTGTGTTGTCTCGGCAGGCTCCTCGGAGGTTGACAATACGTAGGGCTAGTGGTCTTGGGAAGAGAGGCTCCTCCGGCCCCTGGGCTGCCTGGAAGGGACGGCCTGGGAAGCTTCCAGAAGGAGTGCATTTGCTCTGTTTGCCGGGCAGAGCCTGGTCTGTTCAGCCTCCTTTCCTTGTCCCCAAGGTGCGCAGCAAGTGGCGGCCATGCCCTCTGTCTCCCCGGCGACCCCCTTCCAGAACGTCCCGCCCACCGTGTCCCAGACGCCCGTCATTGCTGCCACCCCCGTGCCAACTATCACTGCGAACGTCACGTCGGTCCCTGTGCCCCCGGCTGCCGCCCCACCTCCTCCTGTGACCCCGGTCATCCCCGTGGTCCCTCCCACGCCGCCCGTCGTCAAGGTGAGCATCCCTGGGGGGCGAGGTCGGCCTGAGGTCTCAGCCGGGGTCGGGGGTGCTGGCCCTGGCCATCGGCCACCTGTCGGATGCCTGGTGCGTGTGACTCGGGAGTGGTCCTCGCCGTGCCCGTGGGGTCGGGCCGCCATTCTTGATGCAGACGAGGAGACCGAGGCTCAGGGACCTGCAGGTCACACAGCTGGTGGGGGCAGGCTGCACTCAAGCCCTCGATTCACAGCCCTTGCAGGGCCTAGGTCCAGGCGGGGAAGGTGTGTGACAGCCAGGAGGGAGGGGTCCCGGCCCACCCCACCCCTGCTCTGGGGCGGATTTCCGGCCGCTCGCTCCCATCGGCCCAGGGAGGGCAAGAACCTGGCCGTGCCCTGAGGAGTGGGCCCCATCGGTCACCCCCACCAGCACGTCCGTCTGTCTCCCCTCTTGCCTGGGCGCTTCTCCCGGCAGGCCGGTCCCGGCCCAGGGCAGGCCCCTACAGTCCCTGACGTGCCGTCTTCTCCGATTTGCCCCTCACAGCGACCCCTGGGGCAGGCAGTGTTCCCCCATCTTACAGATGAGGAAGCAGGCGCTCAGAGGGTTTAATGGCTCCCCGAAGGTAACGCGCCACCTCGGTGGCCCCCCCTCCCCCGGCCTGCACTTCTGGGTGGCGCCCAGCGTGGTCGCCCCCAGCGCCTGGCTGGTTTTGGAGCATGTCCCGTCGGCCACGGCCAGATGAGCCCCTGGGCCTCTGCGGTCTGTGCTGGGCATCCCGTGGGCGCCCGTGAAGTGTTTGCGGGTGGCCGGCTGTGCCCCTGGCAGGTTGGGGCGGCGACCCCCATTGGTGCCCTAGACAGCAGACCCCTGGGGGGGCGCTTGTGGCTCTGAGGGGCTCCTCTGCCTGCCTGAGCTGAGACGCACGAGCCGGCTGAGCTGGTCTCAGGGACACTGACCCCTGGCTTTGGAACGTGGCTTCGATGCCTGAGGGCCTCCCTTCCAGGTCTGGTCTTGGTGCCTGGGGAGGCCCTGGCTCCCTCGCTATCGCTCACTGGGCACGCCCCCTGGGAGTGTCTGCCATGGGCACACCCACTAAAGGGTCCCTAGGGCATCCTAACATGTCCTCTCCTGGCAGAAACTGCAGCTGGCTCCCACTGCCTTCAGGGTCAAGTCCGGGCCGGCCCACTCACTCGGCCCCGCAGTCCGGGTCCCACGCCTGCTGCTGCTGCCTGTGTCCCACCCCCCCACCCCCCGCGGCATGCCTCCCCTCTCCTGCTCCCCACAGTTGTCCTTGGAGCACTGGTTGTGAGACTGTTGTCTGGGAGTTTCCCTCTGTCCCTGCCGTCCCCGAGCTCGAGTTTCGCTCAGTGACATCCCAGTCTGGTGCCTGCTCGGCCACACCTGACTCTGGAGCCCTCGGCACAGCACAGCCCAGGGTGCTGGTTAGGTGCTGGTGGAGTGCAGGCTGCACCTCCCGGCTCGGGTGTGCGAGCCCCCTGACCTCGGAGCCGTGGGGCAAAGGGAGAGGGCAGCTCGGGGCAGGTTCCAAGTCCAGCCTCACCACTACCAGCTGTGTGACCTGGGGACGTTGACGTGGCCCCTCTGAGCCTCCGTCCCCCATTGTGGGGGGGGCAGCCGGGAGGATGGGCACGGCCGAGCACGGCAGGCATGGCTTCGCTCGGTGCCTGGCGGGTGGTGGGCGCTGCAGGAGCACAGTCGGGGGGTGAACCACCCTCTTAGGACCGAGCGGGGCCCTGGCGCTCACCGGGGGTCTTGCTCTCACAGAAAAAGGGTGTGAAGCGGAAAGCAGACACCACCACGCCCACGACATCTGCCATCACTGCCAGCCGGAGCGAGTCGCCCCTGCCGCTGTCGGACCCCAAGCAGGCCAAGGTGGTGGCGCGGCGGGAGAGTGGGGGCCGGCCCATCAAGCCGCCCAAGAAGGACCTGGAGGACGGCGAGGTGCCCCAGCATGCTGGCAAGAAGGGCAAGCTGTCGGAGCACCTGCGGCACTGTGACAGCATCCTCAAGGAGCTGCTGTCCAAGAAGCACGCGGCCTATGCCTGGCCCTTCTACAAGCCGGTGGATGCCGAGGCACTGGAGCTGCACGACTACCACGACATCATCAAGCACCCGATGGACCTCAGCACCGTCAAGGTCCGTGGGCATCCTGTGGGTTGGTCTGTCGTGGGGCCGACGTCTCGTGCCGGCTCCCTGGGGCGGGCACAGGCTGTCCCCCTCAGGCTCGTCCCTGATTTTGCAGCTTCGTTGCCGTCCAGTCCCTTGATCTTATTTTCGTCAGGCCTTTCACGTTCCATCCTGACTCCCACCCTGCGGCCTTTGAAGGGCCCTGTCAGGTCGTGCAAGGAGGCCCCCCTCGTCCCCTCTGCCTGCCCCGAGGTGGTGGGGGATGTAGGGGTTGGGAGGCAGTCTGTGCGCCCACTGCAGCCTGGCAGCCTGGGTGGGTCTCCGCTCTGCCTCCCCAGCCCGGTAACAGGGCAGCTTCCCCACACCCCGAGCCCCCAGGGCAGCTGCTCCTCTGGACCGTGGGGCGGGGGCTCAGGGTCAGTGGTGTGGCTGTGCCGTCCCCGCTGGGAGCCTGGTGACATCAGCTACTTTTATTTTCTTTTAAGACTTTGTTTCTTTTTAGAGATTGGGGAAGGGAGGGAGAGAAACATCAGTGAGTGGTTGCTTCTCACATGCGCCCCTTACTGGGGACCTGCCCGGCAACCCAGGCGCGTGCCCTGACTGGGAATCGAACCAGCGACCCTTTGGTTGTCAGGCCAGTGCTCAATCCACTGAGCCGCACCAGCCAGGGCACCTGCTTTTGTTGAGGCCGCTTTTCACCCGTGTGAGTGAAATGTAGAGAAGAGAGTTCTTGTCAGGGTTTGGGCAGGGCAGGGGCAGTGGCCGGTGGACCCCACCTTGTCTGCCGCTGACCGTCCGGCTGGCGATAATTCCTGGAAATGGTTTGGTTGCCTCTTCCTGGTTTGCACCTGGCTCCAGCCGGCTCTCTCCGGGCTGGTTTTGACCGTGGGGACAGCGGGAGTGCGGGCTCCTTGGACACACCGTCCCCGAGTGGTGTGCGGGCTCCTGGCTCTGGGCTGGCAGCTGTTGGTTGGCTCTCAGCGCCCGACAGTGCCGGGCTCCTATCTTACTGTCCCTACTTGGGCCCACGTGCCCTCGAGATAGGACCTGGCCTGGGCCTGGGGAGTGAAGGGGCGCAGGATCGGGGTCTTCCAGAAAGGGGAGTGCTCTGACACTCCTGCCTCTCACGGGGACCCAGGGCTGCCGCCGTGGGGGCCCTGCCCTCTCCGAGCCTTGAGCTGAGCCGGCGGGAGAGGGGCGTCCGTCCGTGTCTGTCACACCGGTGACACTCCCCACCAGCTCATTCTGAGTCTACCTTGCAGCGTCCCTGGCTGGTAGCACTTCTGCTCACCTCCCCCACCTCCTGCTGGGACGGTCCACTGCTTCTGCAAGGGGTGGGCTGGCTGGCAGCACCTGGGTTTTCACGGAGCAGGAACCAAATAACATTTTGTGAATTGAGTGGACCCTTCGGGTTGGGGGGGGCATCTTTCTGGACGCTCCCCTCTCCCCTGGAACCTCTGCTCTCAGGGACCTTGGCGTGTGACAGAGGAGACCCCCATGTGCCGAGCTGGACGCTCTGGGAAAGGCAGGGGTCAGGCAGTTGCTGGGTGGCAGGAGCCAGACCTCCTGATGAGCACTGTTTCCTGCAGCACTGGGGGTGTCTGCCTGGCTCTGGGGTCCTGGACCGGCCCCTTCCAGCCCTCTAGGCTGTCCTCCCCTCTCTGGGCTCCTGTGTGGGAAGTCTCAGGGGTTGGCGATGGAGGGTCCCATGTCTGTGCACCGGGGGTCGGCCGTGACCAGGACACTGGGCAGGGCCCCTCACGCCCCGCCCCTTTGTGTTGCAGAAGAAGATGGACAGCCGAGAGTACCCGGATGCACAGGGTTTTGCGGCCGACATCCGGCTGATGTTCTCCAACTGTTACAAGTACAACCCGCCTGACCACGAGGTGGTGGCCATGGCCCGGAAGCTGCAGGTAACCTGAGGTGCACTTGGGGGCGGGGGTCCCGCTGGGCACTGGTGGGGTCAGCAGCACCGGGCGGGATCTGGGAAAAGACCTGTTGGGAGGCCACCGGAACCTCCCCTGCACAGCACTTTCGCCTTGGTGGCCCTCGGGGACATGGTGACAAGCAGGCCCCTCTGCCTTCTGGGAGCTGCAGGCTTAGGTCGGGGTGGGCAGCGAGCAGGACGCTCTGGCTGGACGCGGAGGAAGGGACGACTGGCGTCCCCTCTCCTACAGCCTCGCTGATGCGGTCTGTGTGAGCCCCTGTGCCGGGGCCGCAGCAGGGCAGGGGGCCGCTCCCAAGCCCGTCAGGGAGGGTGCTGGTGGACACTGCCATCAGGAGACGGTGGCCTCGGCAGCCGTGCGTGCTCCTGACGACCGTTGTGGCCGGAGGGTGTGTGGGAGGAGCGGCTACGGGAGGCCCCTCGGGCTGTCGGCGGGGGGCTTGGCGTCTGCACACACCAGTCCCCCACACAGACGTGTGTGTGCGTGTGCCCATGTGTGCACGTTGCTGCTCCCCCATGTTTCAGTGCCCAGGACCTGTTTTTACTTACCCTGGACCGTGTGGGCTGGCGCCCTGGCACTGACGGCACTGCTATTGCAAGTGCTGTGCGTCCAGGCCCGGCTGGCGCGGCTCAGTGGACTGAGCGCCGGCCTGGGAACCACAGGGTCACTGGTTCTGTTCCCAGTCAGGGCACAGGCCCAGGTTGCGGGCCAGGTCCCCAGTAGCCCCCCCCCCACCGCGTGAGAGGCAACCACACGTTGATGTTTCTCTTCCTGTGTTTCTCCCTCCCTTTCCCCTCTCTCTAAAAAACAAAGAAAATCCTAAAAAGCCAATGAACAGTCAATAACCCTGCTTTGTATTTGGAGGACAGAGTAAGAATTGTGGATGTCTCTCCTCTTCCGATAGTTTCTCGTGACAGGACCCAGGACGTTTGTGTCCTGGGCTGTTCCTAGCCCCTCGCCGGGAACCCTTCTGAAAGCCCTGTGGAGGGGCTCCTGGTGTCCCCCTTGGCCACCAGGGTCCTGCTGCTTCTCTCCCTCCTCCCAGGGGGGCTCTGCCCTCGACCCTTCCCGCCCCCTGTGTGTGTGATGTGGCGAGAGGTCTTGGAGGTCCCAGCACACCCATGAGAAGCCACCAGGACCCATTGCGTGTTCATTGCTTGGTGACACAGTGCTGGCGGGACACGGGGCCTGAGCAGAGTGTCCAGGCTGGCGGTTCTGGCTCAGTGCCTGCAGAGGCTGAGAATCCACATGAGCCATGCACGTGTGGTCATCTCGCCGTGTGTGTGTGTGTGCGCGCGCCGAGTAGGCCCGATCGCTAACGGGAGCATCGGTGTGCCTCCACGGATGTTGTCAGCCCGGAGGAGAATCTTGGGACCAGAGCCCAGCGTGGGCTCTTCTGGGAGCCGAGGCCGCGCCCGTGGGGTTGCAGCTTGTGGGCGCAAACCTGGGTGAGTTCAGGCCAGGAACTTGGCAAAGCGAAGTCTCCCCTCAGGGCCTCCTGGCCGTGACCTTCGCTGGTAGTGCTCCTGCGACCCAGGTCCCGCCGGGTGCAGCCTGCAAGGGGCTTGCCGAAGCCAGTCTTGACTGAATCGACGGGGAAATGGGAGCTGGCACCAGGTCCCGGGCTGGGGACCCCACAGCGGGCCAGAGCTCACAGGACAGTGCTCCCGCTCTGTGACTCTAGGTGGCAGGCCCCCAGGGCCTCGGACCTACTGGCCAAAAGGAAATGCGACCGCAGCACGCCTGCGTGGTTGCTGAGGGAGCTGGCGAGCCAGGTTCCGCTTGGCTGGCCGCACCCATGGCTGGCCGTGGCCGTGGCTGTGGCTGTTGGCCCTGCACCCGCTGACCCGGGGGCGGGGGGGGGGTGGTGAGCCGGGTCGTCTCCTCGCAGGGCCTGACCTTCTGTGCAGCCTCCTTGTGGATCTGAGGGTGTCCCAGGAAGCTGGGGGCTCCTCTGAGGGGCTGCCCCGAGCAGCATCCAGGGTCTCAGGCAGCCCCTACTCTCCCACAGGATGTGTTCGAGATGCGGTTTGCCAAGATGCCGGATGAGCCAGCAGAAGTGCCCGCGGTGCCCGCCCCCGCGGCCCCGGCGGTGAGCAAGGGCACGGAGAGCAGCCGAAGCAGCGAGGAGAGCTCCTCGGACTCGGGCAGCTCGGACTCTGAGGAGGAGCGAGCCACCCGGCTGGCGGAGCTGCAGGAGCAGGTGAGCCTCGCCCACGTCCCTCCTCTCCTCTCCGTGTCCCCTCCCTCCCTCCCCGTGGTGTCCTGGGAGGGGCCCGCTTGGCCGGGCCTGTGGGCCTGGGCTGTGTGGCTTTTTTTGGAGCTTTGGTGGGCCCTGGGGCCTCAGTTGCCCCAGAAAGGCCTGGGAGGGAGGCAGTGGTGAGAGTGAGAGGCTGTGCTGTGTGGTCCGGCTTCCTGTAGCGGGGCGGGCGGGGGGCGGGCTCCCCCGGGCATAGGGCTGTCTCGCCCGGCCTCGGGCCACCGATGCTTTCTCCGACCTGAGTCGTCCGGAAGATGAGTTGAGCGATGTCTGGCAGCTGGCAGGTGCTGGACTTGTGGGGCTTCTGGCAGGGAGAAGAGAGAGCAGAGTGGACCTGGCCCTGCTGCGGTCACCAGAGTGGGGTGGGCGTTGGACTTGGACCTGAGCCTCGTTAGACACGGCCCGGCTGGAAGACAGCTCCAGGGCACAGCTGTCGGGCCCGGTCACCGTCTCAGCCCCTGCGCCTGCTGGAGGCTGGAGACCCGCCCGCCCGGTCTGGGGCGCAGTCGCCCCCTCGTGCCCCCGGGGCTGCCGAATCGAGAAGCACAGCAAGAGCTCGCACCCACACCAGGTCGTGGTGGCCCTCCTGGTCCTGTCGTTCGGTCGCCTCCTTTGTGCGGCCGGTTAAGCCTCTGTCTTCCTCACCTGAGAAATAAAACCAATGCGAACAATGGCACCTGCCCCGGGCTGAGTGTTTATTTCACCAGGCTGCCGTCTGAGCCCTCTGCGGTTTACCTGCGGGCCAGCGATGGGCCCGCGGTCCCCGAGGCGCGGTGGGGCCGGGGCCGGGCGAGGCTCTGGGCCTGTCTGGTCCCTGAGGCGCCCTGTGGCTGCGGAGCCCCGCTCAGCTGCCTGCTCTCTTCCAGCTGAAGGCCGTGCACGAGCAGCTGGCCGCCCTGTCTCAGGCCCCCGTGAACAAGCCAAAGAGGAAAAAAGAGAAGAAGGAGAAGGAGAAGCGGAAGAAGGACAAGGACAAGGACAAGGAGCGGCACAAGGCCAGGTCGGAAGACGAGAAGAAGGCCAAGGCTGCCCCGCCCACCAAGCAGGCCCCGCAGAAGAAAGCACCCGCCAAGAAGGCCAACAGCACGACCGTGGCCAGCAGGTGGGCCCTGTGGTCGCCCTGGCCCCGCGAGCCCAGCGCCGCACACCAGGGGTGCTTCTGTGCCGGGGGCCGTGCCGGGTGTGGGCCCAGCCCCTTGGCTGCATGTCCCAGTGACACAGCCTGGGCCGTCACCACAGGGATGACAGGGCAGGGGGGTCCGGGGGTCCTTGCCCGCCCCCTTGAGGGGCAGCTGGGAAGGTGTCAGCTCTGGAGGGCCGTTGGGCCAGCTTGCGTGCCTGACGGGGACCTCAGCATCTTGAGGCTTGGGGGACACTTTGCTGACCTGGACCCAGGCGTTGACTGGGAGGACACTGGGCTGGGTGACATGGGTCGCTGTGGCACAGGTCTGCTCTGTGGTCCATCCGCCGTGGCCAGGCACTGCCACTGACAAGCAGAGCCAACAGCGGGAGGGGCGAGGGTGGGGAAGTTGCCAAGAGCCCAGGATGCTTCTCGCCTCTCCGGGCTGGGCAGGAGGAAGGCTTCTTGCGGGAAGGGTTGGCAACGTGCAGGGGCCAGCTCCACCTGCAGAGGGCGGGACACGGGTCAGCACCGTGGAGGCTGGCAGACCTGTTCCTGTGGGGATTAGGGCAAGTGGTCACTGCTGAGGTCGAGGTTGGGAGAGCAGTGGCCCAAGGTAGCCAAGGTTGGCTGGCTCTGTGGGCGTGTTTGCATTTTGTTCTCAGAGCAAATGAAGGAGAGTAGTGAAGAGTTTAAAAGGGGTCAGGTCCCGGGTCTGTTGTTTGGGGCCGGAGCGGGAAAAAGGCTGCCCTCTGGAGGCGACTTCGGTGCCGCGGGCAGGCGAGGTCAAGTGGCCAGGGAGGGGCAGCGGGTGGCTTGGGGAACTGTGTAGGCGGCAGAAGGGTCAAGCCTGGTCTCTGGCAGAGCTAGGAGGGGTGTGCAGAGCCGGGGTGGGGTGGGTGGTGGCACAAGCAGGGGTCTCACCCCCTCCTTGTCCTTCAGGGTGAGGGCGGAAGTCAGGGTTTCTTGCACTGTCTCTGTCCAGGTTTGGTGGGAGGACAGTGCTGCCCCTGAAATAGGCTGGGGGCCGTCCCTCCTCTTCCCCGTCCTGGGGCAGGTTTGTACTTCCTGGATGTTCGCTGGGCCTGGCCAGCGAAATGGTCTGGGCCTGGGGCTTCGTCGATGAAGGGCTCTCTTTGTCCATGGAGGGCTGGCTGAGTTAGGAGCTTGTCCTTGGGTGATGTGGGGGGTGGGTCCTGTGCCCTCTCAGATGGTGCCGCGCTTATGGGCAGCGGAGTGTTGGCCATGCCCTTGCACCTGCTTCCCGCCGGCAGGGCCCGGGCCTGTCCTTCTCCGGTCCCTGCCCATGGGGAGTTGTGTGTCTTTCCTGGTGAGTCTGGCCAGAGATGGATGGGTTTTATCGGTCATTGTGCTTCTCCTGGTTTTTCTCTGTTCGCTCGCTATTGCCTTTCGCTTGCTTTGGACGGAATTTGCTCTCGGTTTTTTTAGCTGCTTCTGGTGGAAGCCGAGACGTTCGACGAGAGGTGTTTTCTCGGTTAATGCCGAGCAGCTCTCCCTAGACGCCTCCTTAGCCGGACGCCACGCCTTCGGTGCCTCGCGATTTCATTCTGCGCAAAATATCTTTTCATTTTTCCTTTAGGCTTCCTCTAGACCGCGGGCTCCTCAGCGGCGGGCTGTCTAATTCCCAAATACTTGGGGACTTTTCTGGAAAAACCTGCCGGGGGTGGATTTCAGTGATCGGCCCTTTCACATCTTTTGGGCTTTACCTCGTGGCCCGGCGAGGGTGAGGGTCGCGCGTGCCCTGGAGAAGTGCGTGAGCCCTGGTGGCTGGGTGCCGTGTGGCGTGAACGTCGCTTGGAGGCCGCGGGGAACCCGAACAGACAGAAACGTGCCAGCCGGATTAGATGTGGTGGATAAATTGTGGGGGTCTCCCCTGTTGCTGGTTTGTTTGCTTTATCAGTTACCAAGAGAAAGTGACTGAAGTCCCCAGCTGTCACTGTGGATTTCTCCGGGCGCCCCTTAGGGTGCTGTTGGGCTTTGCATCTCCTACGTGGGAGCTTAGCTTTTTACATGTGCACACATTTAAGGAGTGGTGTCCTCTTAGCCCCCTCTGTCCTTGGGCAAGTGTCCCTCTTTTTCTTGACAGTGTCTCTTCTCGAAGTCTGCTCTGTCTGAGGTTAATGGAGCTCCTGTTTTCTCTGGATGAGCCTTCACACGGTCCATTCCTTCCCCTCCTTTTTTTTAAGCCTATTTTTGTCGTTATATTTAAACTGGGTGGAAACCTGTAAGTCAGGTCTTGTTTCTTTTTATTCATTTTTAGAGAGAGTAGAAGGGCGGGGGAGAGGGAGAGTAACATCCGTGTGTGGTTGCCTCTCGCACGCCCCCCAGCCGGGTATTGGACCCAAAACCCAGGCACGTGCCCTGACTGGGAATCGAACCGGCGACCCTTCGGTTCTCAGGCCGGGAGCCACACCAGCCAGGGCCAGGTCTTGTTTCTCATACCACCTGCTCATCTCTTTCTTTTAAATGGTGTCCTGTCTGCCCCTCCGTTTTTTATTCCTGACCCTCCGCCTGCTGCCTCTTGGATGACTTGAGCACGGAGATTGGTTTTGATCTGTTGAGTCTGAGGTCATTGACCTCTCGAGTCAAAGCCTGTGGGGAACTGAGGGTGGCTGTTTCCTGGGTGAGGCCTGGAAACCGCCCAGGACGGGGAGCAGGGTCTGCCCGTCCCTGGAGATGCACCAGCAGCCTCGGGCTGCCTGGGGCACCGCTCTGGACATGCCCTTTGGTAAGAATTCCTGATCCTGGAGAGGAGGGGGCCAGACAGAAGCAGGTGGGGCGGGGGCCAAGGAGACCGGGGCTTCATGTGGGCAAGGGGACCGGGCCCCACACCGTGACGTGGTTTGCCTTCTGCCTCAGACAGCCGAAGAAGGGCGGCAAGCAGGCCGCGGCGCCCTACGACTCGGAGGAAGAGGAGGAGGGCCTGCCCATGAGCTATGATGAGAAGCGCCAGCTGAGCCTGGACATCAACCGGCTGCCCGGGGAGAAGTTGGGCCGGGTGGTGCACATCATCCAGTCCCGGGAGCCCTCGCTCCGGGACTCCAACCCCGATGAGATAGAGATCGACTTTGAGACTCTGAAGCCCACCACTCTGCGGGAGCTCGAGAGATACGTCAAGTCTTGTTTACAGAAGAAGCAGCGGAAACCGTTCTGTAAGTGGGCATGTGGGGCTTGGCCCCCGTGGGCCCCCCCCCCCCCTTCCTGCCTTCTTGTCCTCTCCGAGGTCCCAGGTCCCGCCCATCCATGCTCGGCTGGGGACAGAGCACCAGGCTAAGACCTGACCCCACTCACTCGAGTGCAGTTAAGGTCCTGGGCACATGCTTTCCTGAGTCTGCGTTTGAGGCCCCTGCTGGGGTACACCAGCTCCCTTTTGACTGAGGTCAAGGGTCCTGAGCCTTCTAGGAGGGACGTGGCACTGGGGCCATGTCCAGGCTCACAGGACGGGAAGGAGGTCCTGGGGAGTGGGAGAAAGGGCAGGTCCGAGGCAGCCCTGAGGTGGCAGGAGAGCAGGGCGGCAGCCGAGGACCACCCACGACTCCTGAGCCTGCACGAGACTCCCTCGGGACATGTGGCCCTCACTCGCTCTCTGGGGGCTGCCTTCTCACTGGTGGAGCGAGAGGTTTGTGACCCTCTGCGGTCACCCATGGCCTTAGGCGCTGGACCGGGTTCACTGCTGAGGCCGGGGCAGCAGGGACGACCCTGAGTTGGAGGGTCAGGGCTTCAAGTCGTGGCCCTGCCCTTCCACGGGGGTGTCCCTGAGCCACACGTGTCCTGTCTGTGCTTTTGTCCCGGGCTTTGTGAGGGATGAGGCAAGGCTGCACGTGGCAGGGGTGCAGGACCCGCCGCAGCCCTGGGGTTCGGGCAGCGGATCCGGAGGCCCAGGAGGCTGAGGGGAGCACTTGGTGACCCACTGCCTTGTCATCCCTGCCCCCCACGTCTCAGCCCCTCCTCCTTCCACAGCGACAAGCGGGAAGAAGCAGGCCGCCAAGTCGAAGGAGGAGCTAGCTCAGGAGAAGAAGAAAGAGCTGGAGAAGCGGCTGCAGGACGTCAGTGGGCAGCTGAGCAACAGGAAGCCTGCCAAGAAAGGTACCGGCCGCAGCGGCCCGGCAGCCGCACCGCAGAGGCGGCGGGGCTAGGCAGGGCCGAGGGCGGCAGGCCCAGGCTGGCCTTGGTGGCTCTGCCATGTCAGGAGAGCCCAGTTTCCTTGTCTGTAACCTGGGGGGGCAGAAGCCCAGCCCAAGGGGAGGGTGACAGAAGGGCGGTGTGTGTGACTCTGCCACTTTCCAGAATGCCTGCAGAGGGCTCTTGGGAAGGGCCTAGTAGTGGTGTTTTTGGCACTGGACCCTGAGGCTTGGGGGATATCAGGCTGACTCCCGGCCCCTGCCGGGAGCTTTCTGGCTGCCCCCGGGCTGTGACACCGGCTCCCAGCGAGTTAATAACCACTGTCCTGGGTGGGAGCAGCTCTGACTCCCAGCCCAGGCCCCGTGCCTTGCGGACTGCAGGTCTGATTTCAGGCGAGCAGGGGCTTGACTCCTCACCTCCTTTCTCTGGAGCCTGTAAGGAGGGGTAGCGACCTTTTCCTGGCTCCGGGACGGTGGGGTCCGAGTGGTGGTGGTCAGGGCCGGGTCCCATCTCCACAATCATGTGTCAGCTGGTGCTGCAGCCTCGCCAGGCCCTGCCGCCATCGCTGACGTGTGCGTCGCCCTGCCTGCACCCCCGAAGGCTGGGAGGCTCCCCTTGGATCGGCCCTGGGGAGGGCAGGAGGTGGCCCGGTGCTGCTGCCTGCTGCCACCTGACTGGCGGGTGTCTCTCAGGCTGCGCCTCCCCACCCACTTCCAATCAGTCCCTCTTAGTAGATTGCCTTGGTTTTTGCTACCTCTCAGGTCTGGGGTGGGTGTCCAGAAGTTCCCGTCAGTTCCGACACCGTCTGCTCAGCCCCACAAGACAACCCCACCCCAGGGTCCAGGTGCAAGTCCTGGGTCTCCTGCACTCCTGACCCACCTGTGCACCGCGTGGGTGTCCATGCTCCTGCCTCAGTTCAGGCCGAGTCAGCCGCGCAGGGGAGCCTAGGACTTCCTGTTAGGGTTTACTGGAAAGCCTGTGACCAGGAACCGCAGCCAGGGGTGAGAGGTCGCCTGAGCCAGTTGGTGGGGACCAGGAGCTGCCCCGCCCTCCGGGACAGCCCACTGCCTCGGCCCCCTGGAGGTGGGGCATAGGCTCCAAGTGCCCACCTCCCCAGGGCTTGGTCTTCTGGTGACCAGCCCCATCCTATGGCTGTTTGGGGGCCCCAGCTGGATCACTCATTAGCAGAAACTCAGGTGTGGCCCAAAGGAGCTGCTTATAAATAACAGACATTCTTACCCTTCCCGAAATCCCAAGGGTCTTAGCAGCTGCGTGCAGGGACTCAACCGACCCCAGATAGAGAGGCCTTGCGGCACCGCGGCCTCATTAACAACACGTCAGCCCATTTAGATAGATGTGTATGTTCACGTGTATCCAGTGAGCAGGTCCAGGAGTGGGCGGGTCGTGGCACGTAGTGGGGTGCGGGGGGGGGGCGGATGTGCTGGAAAAGCCGCGTTGAGAAAGGCGCAGCAGACCCCGTGGGGTGAAGTGGGCGGCGCAGCCTGGGTGGGGGGAGGCAGGTGGGCGGGGGAGCGGGAGCGCGCCCCTCACACCCGCGTCTCCCCCAGAGAAATCGGGCGCGGCGCCCCCGGGAGGGCCTTCCCGGCTCAGCAGCAGCAGCTCGTCCGAGTCCGGGAGCAGCACCTCCAGCGGATCGAGCTCGGACAGCAGCGACTCGGAGTGAGGTCGGGCTCGGTGGGCGCGCAGCCCCGCCCGCCGGCCTCCGCAGTGTTCCCTCCTGGATAATATACTACTACTTTTGTTCACGGTGTGCAGGTTTCTTTTTAATCCAGTGTCACGGTATCTCCCCGTTTTTGCTTTGATAGGTCAAAGGTCTTTTGTCGTGTGTGCACTAGACTTTATGAGCAGGTGTGAGACTACACCAAGTCTTTCCTTCGCCGCTGAGTTCGGTCACTCGGAGTGGGCCGCTCCGGACGCTAACCTGGTGACCGTAGAAACCATGGAAGACGTCGCCGGACGTTTCTGCAAAGCCCCTTTTCTTAGGCCCGACCCGGCCCGGGAAGGACGCTTTCAGGCGCAGTTTCTCCAGGGTGGCTCTGCACTGGGGGGCCGTTGGCTTCGCGAGCAGGCGTGGCCCTCCGCGCTCGACCCAGAGCTCTGACCCCGCTCTCCGAGGGCCGCCGCCTCCTGCGGCCGCGGACGGTGCAGCAGGACAGCCAGGGGTCGCGGAGGCTCCCCGCAGAGCTGCTGGGTGGGGCAGGCGAGGGTGGGTGCGCGGGGGAAGGGGGGTGCAGAGCCTTTCTGACCTTTGTGCGGTCAGGAGCCCCCGGGTGTGGGGGGGACACAGTGGCTGCGTGTGCAGCGGGCAGGTTTCCAGACACTGAAACTTTTACCTCAACTTAAAAAAACAAAAAAACAAAAAAAGGATTAAAAAAAAGGAGATTTTTTTGTAAGGTTCAGCAATTTTCTACAAAAGTCCAGCCCCGTGTGTGTGTGTGTCCCCATCTCGTGTTTGCGCTGCCGCGGCCGCACACTCCGGAACCATTTTCCAAGTTCGTGTATATATGAATACTTTATTTATTAACACCATTGGTCATTTTTAAAAAAAAAGAGAAAAAAGAAAAGAAAAACAGAACAAAAGAAATGCATTAAAAACAGCGGAGATGCAGGCCTTCCTCGTGGTTGGTGGGCGCGCCCCAGCCCTCCAGGTGCTACCCCACCGCCCGGCCGGTGCTCAGTCCCGTCCGCCCGCCGGCGTCGGGGCCTCGTTGTCGCTCTGTGTGTGTGTGCGCGTGCGCGGTGCGGAGACGTGCGGGGGCGGACACCTCCCCGCGGCAGCGCGCTCCGTTGGGTCTGTCCAGTTGTTTTGTACTCTCCTGGTCTCTTTAGGGCTGTTCTCAGAGAAGCCGACCTAGGGAACCCCGGCTCTATAATGTAAGCTTTGTAATCTGAGAGGAAACGAATGTATAGTAAATCTAAGTCTTGATTTTTAACTTTCTATTGTAAGAGAAAATATTAATAATATACAGAGTTTAACAGAAGGTTATGTTTTGGTTTTGTTTTTCCCCCCGAGGCTACCACGTGGCCTTGGAGTGCAGGGATGCCCCCCACGGCCGGTCCAGGGTCTGAGCATCGGCCCAAAACGCGCGGTGGCCTTCCAGGCCCCCGGATGGGGCGCCCGTCACCTTCCAGCCCCGTGGGCAGGCGCTGCGGCCCTGTGCAGTCTTCCACCCGCCGGCGGTGGCCTGGCCGGGCTGTCTCTGGCCTGTCTGTGACCAGGGAGCCGAGAGCCTCTGCCCCCAGGAAGGTCCCCCCCAGGACCGCACAGGGCTCTCTGTCCGAGCATTCTCTGTGTAGAGCAGAAGTGGCCAAAACAAGGCATTCTTCAGACATCCTTGTGAGCGCCTCCTCCAGGCAGGCACCTACCCGGCCTTTTGTCCGGTGGCGCGTTCCTTCCACACTCCTGGTTGGAGTCGGGGGCTAGTCAGCAGCGTCCTCATAGGTGGCGAGTCTTTAACAAACCCCGACGTCGATTCGGATTGCATCGACTACCGGCTGTGGGCACCTTGATGGAGAGAGGACTCCGGTGAGGGAGCGGGCGGTGGGGTGCTCATTCTCACCACCGGTGGCCATGCCCTGGGCGAGTTTTGAGCCAGTTTGTTAAACTTTTAAGTTTTGTTTATAATAAAAATGTAAGTGGATTTTAAACTTGCCATTTTTTAAAGTTACCCTGGTTTTTCAAAGGTGTTTTCTAAACAGGTCTTCAATGGCGTATTTAAACCAGGACTAAGGAATCGGTACACGACAGGTCTCACGGGGGGACTGCGTGGGTGTGTGCAGCTGGTGCCCAGTGGGGAAGAGCGGGCCTAGCATGATGCCTGGGGCGGGGGTCCCCGTGGAGCACATGTCCAGCGGTGTGGGGGGGGGGGGCATCTGGCCCCAGAGGTGGGTGCAGCGGGAGCCTGGCAGTGCGTGTCTCTGTCCACTGGTTCCATGCGCCGTGGTGGATTCGTGGACCTCCTATTGCCCGGCAGAGGCCGCTGGCTTTGATGGTTCCCTGGGGGCTGCCGTCCACACTGAGCAGCCACAGGTCGTGGGCGCTGCAGTTTCCGAGGCTTTCTGTCCAGACGTCACCACTGACCTCCCTCCGGTCTGGGGCACCTTCCCCCGCCTCGAGCTCACCCGCCGTGGCTGTGGTCGTTTCTGCTTGTCCTGGGAAGACTGCAGCCGGACAGCCAGGGGCTCCAGCCCTGGACTGCAGGGCGGCGCCCGAGCCACTCGGAGGAGGGGAAAGGCTTGGTAGGTTGGCCACGGGTAGGGGACAGCTTTGGAAGCACTCTGGGGGACGTGGCCACGCGGACCGAGGGGCAGGCTGCGGTGTGCTGGTCCCGGGCAGCGGGCGCCGTCTTGCCTCCACACCGCCAGGCACGTCGTCTTTTCCGTTTTCGTTCTCGTTCTGTCGCGAATCCACATCTTTGACAGTTGTTCGGGGCGGAACAGCCCCCGCGGTTCAGCTCTCGCATCCAGAGTAGGGCTGCCCGTAGTACACGTAACACTTCCAGGAAGTTTTCCTTTTTTTTTTATATTTAAAATGTTACTTTTCTGTATGGTGTGCATGCCGGTTTACCGTAACTTTTCTTAACCTTTTTAGTGCCGTTTCTAGTATATTCCTGTAAATGTCAGTTACTGCAAATGAGTCCAATGTAAGTAGTTTTAGCTTGTTTATTGCAATGCTGGCCTCAACACAACCGAATAAAAATGGTAGAAAGTACTCTTTGATGTTTCTGGTAATCATGGACCCTTCTCCTGGGGCGCTGGTTTCATTTTCATAATAAAAGCAAAAAGAAAAAAAAAAAAGGTGCCTGTGTGTGCCTTCTCCTGTGCTGTCGGGGTTGCTCTGGTCCCGCGTGGGGTGCACCCTGCTCTCCACTGGCAGGTGCAGACTTGGAGGGAACACCCAGAGCCTCTGAGAGCGGTTGCCCAAGGCTGCGTCCCCACTTCTGCCCCTTGGCCCGGGCAGGGAGGCACCAGGCACCAGGCTCCAGGCAGTGCCGTTTTTCCACTGACGAGACTTCAGGCCCCGGTCTTCCCAGCCCCGTGGCTCTCTGGGACTCCTGCCCTCCTCAGATGTGCGAGTTCTCCCTTCCCACCCCCTCCGTTGTCCCGCTGCTCCAGACAGACCCATCTGTCCCTCCTGTGCCTCAGCCTGCACTCAGGTGGCTTGTGTGCTCCCAAGACTCCAGGCACCCGACACTTGCCCAGCAGATGTTGCCTTGTACCCACGTCAAGCAGTTCAGGTGCCAAGGTCCCCTCACTGCCTTGGCACAGTGGAGAGTGAGCGAGGTCTCGTGACAAACGAGAGTTCTGACACCATTTTCAAAACGATGCCCTGGGAAAAGGTTCTTGTCCCCTGAGTTCCAGCCTGGGGAAATCTCTCGCAGGCCACTGGTGGGCACCCTGCCTGTGTTCCCTTTGCCCATGTTGCCCTTGTCCAGGCTTAGTCCCTCCCTCATCTCCACTCCCCAAGGACGGCTGGCTGTGTGCCAGACTAACCTCAGGCAGGTGGTGTCTGCCTGTTCCCTAAGCGGCTTAGTGGCAGCTGTTCTCCAAGGGTCCCAGCATACGGTCGCCTGCATACTCTGATGGGTGCAGACACTGGCCAGAGCGCAGCCAGGGCCCAGCCTGAGGCTGCTGGGAGGTGTGGCAAACCCGGAGGCGGGGCGGGTGTACTCGGAGGCCGCCTTTCTTCCCTGTAGGACTTAAGCCCATGGACCTGTCCACCAGGTGCCTCTGGTCAGGGCTCCCGAGCAGGCGCACGCTCCCTGCGGAGGCCCCACTTCGGGTGGAAGGGCCAGGCTTCCCTCCAACTCCAGCAGGGCACCGAAGCAGCCGGACTTCAAGCCTCCCGACCCGAGGCAGCACACTGGTGAGGATCCCTCAGCAAGGACCAGGCCTCGGGCCTGCCATAAATGTGTGGGGACACCGTGTGGCCCCATGGCGCCACTTCCAGGGTGCTGGTCGCTAACAAGCTCGCCCAGCTGCCCATAAGAAGCGTGCCCGGCACGGAGCGGGCGTGCTGGTGGGCAGCGACGGCGAGGACGCACGCCTCATGGGCGCGCCGCTAGACAGTCGGAGTGCGATCTGTCTGCATGCTGTGTGAGCAGCGGAGAGAGAGAAACCCGGAACTGCGCAGTGCGGCCGCTGCCGGGGACGTGGTTGTGTGGCTGCGGGCGCGCGCCTCGGCCCTGCACGTGTCCGTGCGGGGGTGGGGGGGTTTAGCGTCATCGCAGACCGCTAAGAACGAAGCCGAGTCAACGCCCGAGCCAACGTAAAAGCAAGAGTGGGAGGAGAGTCCTACGGTATTTATTATGTATAATAAGTGAAGAAAGATCAGCCCTGACGGAAGGCACTTCCCCGTTTCCAAGCCACGCCGACTTCAGTTACACAGACGGCATGTCCTTTCTCGGTGACCCCTGACGGCCACCTCTGCACGCGATAACCGGCAACCAAGCCCGCAGGCAGGCCGGGCTGCAGCCGCCTCCGAGCAGGGGCTGAGACACTGTCGCTCCAGAACCTGCCTTTCGCGCCCCACAATCAAATCTGAAGCCCCTCTAAGGAACTGACGCGGAAATTACAAGTAATTTTCGGTTTCCCTAACGTGTTTTGGACGTACTTGCCTGCAAGTCCTCAAGCCTGTGGAAGCTACCTGGTGGTCGTTTTAGGGACTAGTTGTCAAAACGCAGACATGACAAGTTTCCTGCTGGAATGCGCTGCCCACCGTTCCCGTTATGTTCGTCCTGGTCCTGCAGATGGACTCACCTTTTTTCTAGATCTGACCCTTTCTTTAGGCAGAAGTGAACATGGAAAACAACTCACACCCTGAAACTAATAAAATACTGAATGTCAACTGTAACTGAAAAAAATAATAATAAATTAAAAAACCTACCAAACTAGAAAGGTTGTTTGTAAACAGGCCCCTCTCGGTTGATCTGTCGGAACCCTAACAGGAAAGCACGCCTAGCAGCGTGGCCGGGCCGGGCGGGCCTGCAGTCCCAGGGGCCCGGAGCCACTCCTGGGGTTCGTGGGCTCCTACACTACACCTCGCCTTCACCCGAGGCCTGGAAATCCGCAACCCCGCCGAAGGAGACGGGCCCGGTTCTCACGCTGCAGTCACATAACTGTGCAAAACTTGGACTGGCCCGTGTCCCTGGAGACCTCCAGCTTGTTCCTGTCACGGACCAAGATGGCCTCATTTCCGTATTGTGAGTACCACATGCTCCGGCTCCTGCTCAGGTAGGTCCTGGGCGGCACGGACTCCAGCTGCTGCTGCTGCTGCTGCCAGATGAGCAGGGAGGCGTCCCTGTACCGCCGCCGGGCGTAGCCTTCAGACAGGGCCTTCTCTGCCAGCGGGACGCGGCCGCTCATCCCGGTCTGCAGTCCCCTCCCTGCCTGGGCTCCAGAGCCTGCGGCTGCCCTGGGCCCTCCTCCAGACTGCTCTGCACTAAACACTCTGATGAACGTGTTTTTCAGTCTGGGGATGCTTTAGTTAAGCTGTGGGTGGGCGGCACCCTTAGGAGGGTGTTGTTGGAGGGAGACTTGAGAGGAGCCTCCAAGCATTCTGAAGACACCTAAGAACCACCCCTGACACGGCCGGCAGGTCCGGGTGGCTCCCTGGCGACAGCCTTCTTTGGTGACAGCTGTGGCACTTCATTAGGTATGGAGGTGCCTGGGACGAGGCACCTACCTCGGGGGGAGGGACTGGCAGGTGTCTACTGCGATTCTGACAACGCCGCGTGGACCACTCCACTTGAAAAGAGAGACTCGCTGCTCTGGCTGAAAGGTCATGGTATACAGCTAGACGGACGATGGCTGCGCCCAGGCCTGTCTCCCCTGAGCAAAGCTTGGGCCGGCTCACGGCACAGCAGGGCGATCGGGGACTTGTTCGGGGTGCGGAGGCAGCGCTGGCTCCGAGCCTTACATCACGGGGGCTAGCCGGCAGCTCTTCCCCAAGGCGATGCTGCAAGAAACGAACGCGCTGTCAAGGGCCGCGGCGGCAAGGGCCGATTTCACGGCACAGAACCTTAACGCCGGAGCAGCGTTAAGCCAGCTACTGACGACACAAAGTGTCCGCCGCTATCGGATGAGCCAGACGGAGCCTAATCCTACTTCGTTGTTAACGAAGGGGCGAGGGCATCCTGGCACACCGCTTATTGGAGGGCTTGTGTCTGTATCAGCGAGGCACGTCCTGAGGACCTAAAAAGGCCCAGGTCACCGGGGGCTGCTTCCAGACCAGCCCCCCTGACCTGCCAGGGCGTTCGCCTGGGCTGCCGGGCTGAGCACGGCCTGGTACTCACCCAGCCGCCAGCGCCGTCTTTGTGCTCCAGGCATCCGGAGGCCCCTGGACCTGAAAGAAATAGGATGCCCGGTGAAAGCCAAACGAGGCAACATCCGCAGCCACCCCTTCCCCATCGTCCAGTCCCGCCTCACTTCAGCGGCTGCTGCGGAGTCCGCTTATCCTCTGCCTGCGTCCTGGACCCTCGCCACGGCACGTCCCCTTCGCCTCCCCAGCATCCTGGGTCTCCTCCCCCACCTTACGCCCTTCGGCCGGCGCCGCAGTCACCCTCGCGGTGGGGTTCTCGGCGACGCCCCGACCGCGGAGCGGGGCGCGGCGCGGCGCTCCAGACCCAGACAACTCCAGTCAGCCGCAGGGCCGCGTCTCCATGGCAGCGCCGCAGGCATGTGTAGCCAAACGCCCTGGATGGGCAGGCCGGCGCGACGAGCCGGAGACATCGATCGCCCCGAGGGGCGGGGCCGGAGCGGGCCTTGTGGGTGGGTGGGTGGGTGCGGCCTGCCCCCGGAGGAGGGAGTTGGGAGCTGTACGCGGGGCGCCGGGCCCTCCAGCCGCGCTCGTGGGTGGGAGTGTTTTCCCCAGGGGGCTTCACTGCCGTCGCTCGTGTCCTTTCGCTGCCGTTGCTGTCGCTGTTCGCGTTCTTACTCCCAGCGACCGACTCAGTGGCTTTTAAATGATTTAATGCTGTCTGGGCGCGCTGTTGGAAACAGGTCTCGAATTCGCTCGCGTCTCCCCGTCGCAGACCAAGCTCCACGAGCCCTCTCCGTAGTTCTGTCCTTTATCTGCCTGCAGTTTTATTCAAACGGGCTCCCCAGGGCTACTTAGCAAAATGACGCCACGGGCACCGCGGAACGCCGAGCCTGCCAGGCCGCGGGACGTTTCCAGACGCCGGCGCTCTGCCCAACCGCGCCCCCGTTTCAGCGCGTCTCCGAGCACGCACGGGATGCAGAGGCGGGGTACGTGGTCCCTAAGCCGGCAGCAACACGATAACTGGAAGGAAACCCAGGCACTCGATCATTAGGAAGTTCACTTCTAAATGTCTCATGGGCCAAAGAGGAACCCGCAGTACAGATTTTAAAATATTTTAAATGCATGACAATAGAAATACAACATATCGAAAGCGTGGGCTGCCGCTAAAATCGTGCCTGGGGGTGGGGG